>CM058046.1:29521280-29979944 GCA_030169165.1 Centaurea solstitialis
AGAATACTCCCTACACTATCCTCACTTCTTCCCATCACCCGACTCCCCCACCGACTCCAAAAAGGTCGAATTTGCCGACATCGGATGCGGTTTTGGAGGCCTGCTAATCAGCCTCGCAACGCTTTTCCCCGAGACACTAATGATCGGAATGGAACTTAGGGACAAGGTAACTGAATACGTCAAAGAACGTATTCTAGCTCTACGTGTTGCGAATCCCGGTCAGTACCAAAACGTGTCCGTTGTTAGGACCAATTCCATGAAATACATCCCGAATTATTTCCAAAAGGCACAGCTCTCGAAGATGTTTTTCCTGTTTCCCGACCCTCACTTCAAAGAAAAGAACCACCGCCGGCGTGTGATCAGCCCGTTTCTGCTCGACGAATATGCGTACGCTATTAGACCAGGTGGGGTTATATACACCATCACCGATGTGGAAGAGCTTGGAGACTGGATGAAGTCGTGTTTGGAGAACCATCCGATGTTTGTAGCGCTGACCGAGGAAGAACTCGAAGCCGATCCGGTGGTGAAGCTGTTGAGTTCTGCGACCGAGGAAGGACAGAAAGTGTCGAGAAACGGAGGGCAGACTTTTAAAGCGGTTTTTCGGCGTATTGTCCTTTCAGTTTGATGGTAAAAACCGAAGCTCGTTTTTTGATTTGGGATTGGAACTTATGGTGACAATGTATTAGCAGAAGAATACCAGGCTTTAGGTTTATGTAATACCAAATGTCCTATTTCCTTTTTTCGGATGGTTTGCGATCTTAAATTACCATCAAACCTTTTGGACCCTATTTGCTATATTTATATGAGTAGGATTTACTGGGTTTGTTTAATTTAGTTTTGAATGCGGTTTATTTTGTTGTTTGTGCCCATTTTTATCATTTATGTAACTTGATATACTTGGAGTTTCATTTGTCATGATGTTGATTATTTGCATCGTGTTTTTAATTGTCAAATCAAGTAAAATATTAATGATGAAATATCAAAATCAATTCAATAACGTATTCTTTTCTTAGGCCCATTGTATCGCTATCCCAAACAATTATAAGAAATTAAAAATATTAAGATGCTAACGATATTCGAATATATATACAGAAGATGCTCTTCCCATCAAATGAGCTCAACACGATTTCAATATGTTAAATTATTGATTATTTTAATGTTTGATGGTGACCCATTTCATTAATATTTTACATATACATTATGTAAAAATATGCATAAGGTTTAAAACCAATATATTTCTACAAAACTAAAAATAGGGTAAAACACGGAATAATCTTTAAAGTTTTGTTTGTTTTACGGTTTAACTCTCAAAGTTTATTTTTAAGTGGAATAATTATAATGTTTCATTTAAATAATGTTTTAATCCTCAAAGTTTCATTCGTTTTACAATTTAATCCTCAAAGTTTATTTTCAAATGAAATAACCATAATGATTCGTTTGTTAAATAAACATTATCGTTTGACTCTCTCTCTCTCTCTCTCTCTCTCTCATCTCTCTCTCTCTCTCTCTCTCTCATCTCTCTAAGTATTTGGTTTTGATGTATTATGGTACTACTAGATAGAGAAGGCTCTAAATGGCTTTAGCAATTTTTTGTTCATTTCTTAAATTAATTACAATTTTGGTCATTGTGTTATCACTTTTTTCACTTTTGATCATTCGGACTAATTTCTACTAAATAAGCCTTTAAACTTGAGGGGTAATTATGTCTTTTTAGCATTTCTTTAGTTTTCAATTAAAAATAAAGAAAATATATTATTTATGATCACACTCATCAATGTGTGTCACAATTTTCACAGCGATTCCCCCACCCCATCCCCCTTCATCGTGTTCCTTCTCCAACCAAAACTTCCAACAACAAACACTACATCCATCCCATCTCAAATATGGTACAATAGTGGGTAAGTGGAGATGAAGCCATCCACAGTGATGATAAAGAGGCTCGATTTTAAAATTGTAAATAATAAAGTAAAGAAAGAAAAAATAGTTTAAAAATCATATATAATAAGATAGAATAATAATAATAATAATAATAATAATATGATTGTTTTATTTTTTCATTAAAGAAAACCTTTATATGAAGAAAGATGAAAATACCCTAACCAAACTATTAAACAAAAATTAGCATGAGGAACGAAAAGTGAAATAAAATGATAACCATAATTAGTTTAAAAGAGGGATGAGAGTTGCTAATTGATAGCAATTGCAATGACAAAAGTGTAATCTACTCAAAATTAATGTAGAAGCAAGTAGGCCTTATAAGGACAATGTGATATAGAACGGAGCTTCTTATAAAAACCTCAACAAGAACCAATATTGTGAATGTTTTAAGTATTTTTCGTATGAGTATGATTTGATTTGAGATAATTATTTAGTGCATCGTAAATTTTATCATCAAACTTATTTTTTGATAAGTTAACTAATAAAAGAAAACCAGCTAAAAGAAACAAAAATAAGTTCACTATTATCTCACGTTTAATCAGATGTGATTAAATGATAACAGTTATATTCCAAGTAGGGGAGGCTAATTGTATTCCTGTGATCGCTAATTGCACCCCTACATGCTAAGGTTTTCCTCACAACATCGACATCACAAATATGCCTTTTATATTCTCAATGTACAAAATGATCTGATTTTGATATCTATAAGGATGCAAATACAATCTCCTTTAACTTTTTTGAATGTTGGGCCTCTGATTTTTCAATTTTTTTGCAAGGGAATCTTGATAGGACGGACTTCCATCGAGCACTAAGTGGTTATGACTATTTTCATGTGTTTGGTTGCAGTGCTCCTATGCAAAAGCAAAAAACAATAAATGCGTAAGGTGGGTGACCCTTTGATCCACCTCCAAAGTAAGAATCAATCATTGGAGAGAGGCTAGCTACACCCTTATTTATATCACGTCTTTTACGACAGTGTATTACTGTTTGAAAATTGTTGATGTTGAGAGTGCGCAACAGCTAGATGCCAAGGACAACTGAAAGTACGTAAAACTAAAAGGAAATGTAAAAGAGTAAAATGTGATAAAACAAACATCCTTTTCACTATACATAAAGAAGCTTGGGAGAGTAGGAGTTAGAGTGAGAATTGTAAGAAAAGACTTGGAACTTTAATCACTTTTAGTTAGTGTTGATCTAATATTTCAAAAAATTCCATGAATAACTTAAAAGGTAAAATGGTATTTTCAATTCATCTTCAATTAGAATTTGATCGTATCGTAAATCTTTTTCTTACCTTTCTCACGATAACTATTATTCGTACCAGAAACCAACTCTTTTATCATAACTAGCCGGTAGCTAATATTGAACAAACGTGGTTCCAAGTTTCGGCTAGAGGGGTGTAAACATCCAGTTGTATTTAGAATATCGTTCACTAATTTCATGGTGTAGCTTAGACGAATTAGTATGAACAAAAAAGTATTCAAATTAATTCATAACTTTAATAACCATTAAAAAAGTTAAATTATTTATATAATTTTGAAACATGATGAAAGTCAAATTAAATGAGTATTTTTATTAAAGTTAATGCCAAAGTATTTAGTCAAGCCGCCTAATAGCCCTATCGTTTGTCGTATCACTATGTGATCAAATTTATCTATTCAATTTGTTTACAAAGATCCACTTCATGAATTGACATTTTCTCTAAGTTATTTTAATATAGTATAAGTATAACGTTTTTTGTTTTCTAAATGATTTACTATTAAATTACATTTTTTACATATTATTATAACATATGGTCGAGATTATTAGTTGTGAAGCTGCATGCTTTAAATAAAATTATATGAAAATAAATAAATTATCTAACAACTACTTAAAAAAGTTATGTTTACAAAGGCTATTTTGTCCCTATCAATAATTAAGGACGATAGATAATATTGCTACAAAATATTGTCAAACTAAATCGTTTATATTTCTTACATGATTTATTGTTAATGAAAATTTCGACCATTTTTCTTGAAAATTCTTCTTAATTTTATCTACTGATCATTATTATCAAAAAAGACAAAATCCGTCATTCAGGTAAGCATTTAACAATGAATCATATAACATTTAAAAAAAAATTAGAACATACAACACTTTCTATTTAATTGATCGAAGCTTATTTATCTTCTTGTAAAGAATAATTAAAGATATATATATATATATATATAGAGGGGCCTTCAATTAAAAACCATTTTTTTTTGTAAAAACTTCAGGAATAATCTAAGCCTTTGATCTAAAAAGGGCATGATCGTCATTTTAGATTATTCCTCAAGTTTTTACAAAAGAATAGGTTTTTACAAAATATGTGGTTTTTACAATATATATATATATTATATATTCATTTTTTTGTAAAAACTTGAGGAATAATCTAAGCTCTTGCTCTAAAAATCGCAGTTTATTCATTATATGAATATTCACTATCATATTCACCATATGAATATTTATCATGAATATTCACCATATGAATATTCATATTCACCATATGAATATTCATATTTATCATATATTTACCATATCATATTCATCATATATTTACCATATGAATATTCATATTCCCCATGTATTCAATATATCATATTAATCATATATTCACCATATGAATATTCATATTCACCATATGAATATTCATATTCACCATATCATATTCAATATAAATTCACCATATGAATATCATATTCACCATATGAATATTATTCACCATATGAATATTACATAAATCCAAATTGAATACCTCTTTAATTAAATCATATGAAATCATAAAAAAAAACCCAAATTGAAATATGTATACTGTAGCTTATAAACAGGGAAAAACATTTGGTAAATGTTAAGTTTTATAATATAATGGGTAATTTTAACAATAAATGTTACCAATTTCAATAATTTCTAAAATAAAAATGAATCATCCAACATAAAATTATATGACAAATTTCCACTTGGGATAAAATTTCTTCCAAATTCAAGGTAAAAGCACACCTCCTTTCCCTTTGACCATGCTTCTCTCTCCCACCATGCTCTCAAATGCTTTAAACATCTCCTGAAAGATTCACAGTTGAAATCCCCAAATTCACAACTCATTTTCTGTATTCATCCTTCAAATCCATGACAAAAAAACATGAATCTAACCCAAACCCTTCAACATATCAATTCTTCATCAGATACATATTCATCTTTTTCAAAGATGACCACATAATTCACTGCATCACTTTCCTAGTGCCATCTTTTTTTCTTTAAAGGTATTTACAGATTATCTTTCTTCTTTTACCTATCTCCCTGTTGCTCCTTCGTCTTCACCACTGCTGTTGCTTACGAACTTCAAGCTCCTACAATTGAAATCATAAAAAAATGGATGATGTTGTCGGCGGTGGTGGCGGCGACGTCATCAAGTGGTGGCAGATGGTGGTAGCAGCAACAAATGGCGGAATAGCGGTGGTTTATGGTGGTGATGACGGTAGAGTAGTGGTGGTGGGCGGAGATGACGGTGGTAGCAGCAACAAATGGCGAAGTAGTGGTGGTTTATGGTGGTGATGACGGTGGAGTATGGTGGTGGGAGGTGATGACGGTGGCTGATGGTGGTGGCTAGGGTTTTGGATTTCTTTAGAGAGAGAGTGGAAGGGAGATTGATTTTTCTTTGAGGTTAAAGTTGCAGGTTTGGAAATGGGGTAATGTAGGAGAGAAGTTAGAGTAATTTTAAAATGACCAAATTACCCCTTTGGGGTTATAATCTTGTGTGGCACACTAAAAAATAAAAAAAATGTTATGGTGTTCCTTTATGTTAATAACCATTGATTAAAATAGATAGATGGTTGAGATTAGTCCTATAGTTTTTTCAAAAAAAGTGGTTTGTATTTGATTTTTCCTCTATATATATATATAGGATTGGTTGTACTTTATAAGAATTGTTTTTTATTTAATAATGAAAATTTTAAATTATTTAACAATCAAATTAAAGGTTTTTATTTACAATATATTAAATACAAATTATATATTTTGGACCAAGCAAATAGTTTAGTTGAACAAAGACAAATTGTCAATGAGATGAAGACAAAGATTATCAACTATTTAGGCTATGTTTGGCAAGCGTAGCTGATAAGCTAGCTGGTAGCTGATAAGCTAGCGGATAGCTGATAAGCTAGCTGTTGATTGATAAGCTTGTTAGTAGCTGATAAGCTAGCTGTTGAACAAATTATGTTTGGCAAAAACTAGCTTATGAGTATGTAAAATGACCAAAAAGGGTATATTTGAATTTAGTAATTAATATTAATAAGGGTATAATTGGAAAAAGCTACAATAAGCTCCTCATAAGCTACTCAAAGTAGCGTTTCAAAAAGCTAGCTTATCAGCTAGCTTCCTGGTACATGTTTGGATGAACTAGCTTATAAGCTAGCTTATGCTTGCCAAACACAGCCTTAGTGTTTGACTAATTTATTGTTTTATTTTGTCTTTGTATTAAACAAATAGTCTATTAAATTATTAGGACAATATCAAACCCAAAAACCATGTTTTATATCTTTACACGTAATATAAATAAGATATTTTGTTTTAGAATTTATATTCTTAAAGTCATGTCGTTTTCTTTGATTTTATCAAATTTACGATAGAAGATAGAAAATTCTCATGGTAAAATAAAGGGTTTAGTTCCTAAAAGTGTATCCAACCTGTCACGGAAAATTATTGTATGTATTGAACTTCTATTTTTTCCATTGTATGTATCAAACATATCAAAACTACCATTTAATGTATCCAACTTTATCAAAACCTACCACGAAAGTGTATCCAACTTGTCATAAAAGTGTATCCAACTTTTAACCAAATACATCAAATGGTAGGTTTTATAAGTTTGATACATACAATGGAAAAAATCAAAGTCCAATACATACAATAACTTTTCATGACAAGTTGAATACACTCTAGTGAAGTAAACCCTAAAATAAAAGGTTAATTACATGAGTATGTATCAAACTTGTCACGTTTTATCATTGTATGTACTCAACTTATAAACTTATCATTGTATGTATCGAACTTGCTAGACTTGCTATTGTATGTATCCAACTTTATCAAAACCTATCATTGAATGTATTCTACTTGTCACGAAAGTGTATCGAACTTGAGGTTTTGATAAATTTGGATACATACAATGACATTTTTAGAAAGTTCGATACATACAATGGTAAGTTTATAAGTTGAGTACATACAATGATAAAACGTGACAAGTTCGATACATACCTGTATAATTAACCCTAAAACAATAGTTATCAATCACACATTAATTATGTCATCTACCATAATGATAACAAGTTGAGCTTCTATGTTTGAAGTTGCTGCATATCAAAAATATGTTCTATGCTATCACTATCCAAAACATTGCATATGCTATTTTTTTCTTCTCCAAAAAATGCCAATGAAACTAATTTATATTATGATTAATATGGCATGCCGATAACTTTTTAAATATCTATCTTAATACTTTTAAAATTATCTCTATAATTTGATTATTATTTTTAGACCTGTAAGATGGTTAAGCTTTCATGTTTTTTTATAGTTCAGTTTAGTTGTCTCGACACCATCTTAATAGATAATCAATAATTTATAGATCTATAGGCACATAAAAAAGGACATCAATAACGAAATTTTTATTGTCGTTATCAATGAGAATAAGTGTAATGAGAACAATATCTACATATGTAACCAGGGGCGGAGCTAGAATTTATGTTAAGGGTGGTCCTTGACGCCGACAAAAAATAATGAAAATCTTGTTAAGGTTTTTATATACCAACATATATTTAATGAGATAAACGAACTTATAACTCATTAAGGATTTGATGGTTAAAGATAATGAAGGTGATTTGGTGAAGGAACTCATGTAGTTTAGAAGGAAGGGTAAAAATGTCCATTCATTAAAGGTTATAATTGTAAACTATTAAATTTGATTTAATATTATTAAAAAATGATATTTGGGTAAATATGATTTTTTGATAGATTAGAAAGGGTATATATGATATTTAGAGATTAAGTTGGGTAAATATGATTAGTATTCAATATGCTTTAAGAAGAATTGTGTATTATATATTAACTAATTAGATTGGAAAAGATGGTATTTGAAAATTAATTCATCGTCGATTTCATGGCATTGCTTGTTGTTTTTTGTAAGTTTCTTATCTCGCAGTAGCTTCTAAAACTATTTGTCTAAAAAAAGTTAAATGATTTTCATCATTAATCTTTTATGGACTCTTTTGATCATTCCATCTGCATAAATTGTATTTTTGTGTTACATAGTAGATTTATACTATATTTTTTGAATGAAATTACCAACTATATAAAACGGTCTAATTTATATCTATATTAAATCAAAATAAATTTTATTTATTCATACATTATTGACTCTTTATTATCTAACGGTGAATTCATGATTTATAGATCTTACGTACTCTCGTATCTTAGACAAGAATAACCACGATGAGTTTTTTTTAATCCAAAGAGTAATGATCCTGGAAAAAAAACCTAAATGACTGTGATAAAGTATATAAATATGAGATAAGATGGAAATCCGAGTAACTTGCATAGAGTACTTGTTACTCTAAATAACTAATATTTTGTGATCCTAAATGATATCCATTTATATATTAAAGGTATATTATAGGTTATTTTCTGACAGTGAAACTAATTATCGATGCTATCTAAAAATAATATGGTAGGTCATATTAATTTAGATATAATACAACACTCTTATTTTTCGAGTGAAAAAAAAAATTTTTTTTGAACCTAACCCTATATGTAACTATTTTCGAGTGAATAATACAACACTCTTATTATTCAGCATTATTCACTCTAAATAACATTAAATGTTGTGTTATACACTCTGAATAATACATGATTATTCAGAGTGAATATGCCACGTGATGCGATCTCAATGGTCCTTGTTCTCAATCAAATTTGAGTTTCCATTTGAACTTCTCTCTCTCTCTCTCTCTCTCTCTCTCTATATATATATATATATATATAGTAGGGTTAGGTTAAAATGGAAACTCAAATTTGATTGTGAACGTTCCGAGAGCATGTTGTGTCCTATTCGACTCATAATCCAATCTAAATAATACAAAATTATTCAGACTGAATATTATGCATTATTCAAACTAAATAATACAACATTCAATATTATTCAGTCTAAATACTTTATTATTCACGTTAAATAATGCATAATATTCAGTCTAAATAATGAATAATCTTATATTATTCAGACTGAATATGTTATGTGGCGCTCTCTCGGCTGTCTTCACGTTTGCAATGAAAAATGAGTTTAACTTTCCTCTATATTAGTATATCTTTAGTTCAATGTTATTTCTAATGACAAAAGCGATATATTAAAATTCTTTCTCATACTTATTAAGGGTCATTTTCACATCTTATCCAAAGCCTATAAAATATCAAGAACAAAACTTATAACCTGGATGAACAAAAGCCTCCCTAAATGGAGTGATATCATTGCTAAAGCATGAGCTCCCAAAAAGGATAAAAGTAAAAAACACATGTTAATTACAAGTTTATAATTGATGGAAAAGACATAACAACAATTGACTAATCTAAGTTCCTAAACATAAAATAAAGGTTGTTGTCTCCAATCCAAAATTTTATATCGTGTCTAGAGCTCAAGAGTATGTACCATCCAACTAAGCCTTTTTAGAAACGAGCATTGTTAGAACATAAGATACATATCACAAAAGGTTTAGAACGGTGGGGAAATCTTTACCTCATGGCCCTTCAGACTCAACTGACCATCCACCAAGGACCATCCCCACGCAATGTTCCACTTAACGAATAAGGAATCCGATTTGTAATCAAGTGGGGGGGGGGACCTTTTTGATAGGTGAATACACACAATATCATTTTAAGTATAGCTTAATACATTTTGGAGAAATAAACCATATATTATACAGATGAAAATGGAAAATAAAATTCACATAAAAATACTTAAGAATCTACATTGAAATGTTTTATTAAGATTCTTATTTTATTACGGCAGTGCTCCTCACATGAGGAAGACGAGTAAATTGACCTTGTTTTCTCAATAACAAGACATACAGAAAATGAAAAGGGTTTAGTTCACAAAAGTGTATCCAACTTGTTACGGAAAGTTATTGTATGTATTATACTTTCATTTTTGCTATTTGGCGTATCAAAACTATCAAAACCTACCATTTAATGTATTTCGTGACAAGTTGGATACATTAAATGATAAGTTTTGACAAAGTTGGATATATAAAATGATCATTTATTAAACTTATGATATGTGAAATGGTAAAAATGAAAGTATAATACACTCTCATAAAGTAAATCCAAATAATTTTCTTATGGTTACTCTAGTATAGACGCTCTTAATGAGAAACAATGGTGAATCTACTCATTTACATGTTAGTTGGAGGAACATTGATCTCCTACCATGTGGAAGATCTTTTTTGTGTTTGTTTTCCAACTTCCATCTCTTGTGCCCCATGTCCATGCCCCTCACTTCAAAAAAAAAACACAACAAAGGAAAAACGATTGATTTGGCTCTAGGCATCATTTCGTTTTTGGAATCACTTTTTAGTTGTCCATATCTTGTTTGTTTGTGATATCTATTCAACTCAAATATTGATTTTAGTTTACATTTCTATTGAATGCCTTAGAAAACTTCACTACAAAATGTTGTTATATTTATGATCTTGAGTTGTAGATGATGTTATTGATTTCTATTGATACTTTTTTTATTGTTTTAAATTTTGATATGTTTTTTGTAGATATTGTAAGTGTTCTTAAAAAAATGTACAGTATTATAAATTCTATATTTTATAAAAGTGATTGTGTAACATATCACATATCCAACAACTTTTCCGAGATATAGAAAAATTGAGCCAATTATCACTCAAACGGCTTTTTCGAAACTATATCTAAAATGGAGAAAGTGTGAGGAAAAAAATCCTTCAAATACGAGGAACACTCGAAAAATGATTAGCAAAATAATATTTTAATAGATGAATGAAATGTTTTAAAATTATAATCAATGTTAATTTTTTTTTTAAATGGAATATCCGTTGAAAATAAATATAATCTTTTTAAAGATTTCAACCTAGGCCACTTCATTTATGAAAAAAAAAAGTTAGAAAATTTGTTGAAGATGTTTTAATATTCCTTCAATTATCCAAATTTTTAGATTCCTAATAGATTGGAGTGGTCTAATAAGCGTCTTCATCATTGAAAATATTATTGATGATTAATTGATACATGTAACAAGAGGATTCTTCAACTAATATTCGGCTTTTCGATTACTCCAAGAGCCAACAATAATATTCCTCTGCTTCTTTAATAAATTTGTAAAATATTTTTATTACATTCATATGTTTTAAAAGGTCAATGTCATATGAGCATCATATCAGCTTTTATCTCTCATAACCTCCTTACCTTAGTGAAGTACCACTACACTACCCTAAAGTAACACACATTTTTTTAAAATATATATGTAAAATATAGAAAGAGAGAAATACGAACAGAGAGGGAGGGTTTGCAGCGGGTTTGAAAACCCATCCTCCTCACCCGCTAGGCTAGTACCACCAACCCGCCTCACTCTTGGAACCCGTCCTCCTTGCCTGTTGTGAACCCGCAATGCAGTACGCATGGTCTAACAAGTTATAAAGAAAGTAAGAATACGATTTTGAAAAACAATATTTTATTTAAAGGTTAATGTTTAGGTAAAAAAAGTACGTGTGTGAAACAAAAGATTGTACTAAATAACGGTATTTACGATAGATACAAAAAGAGAGGTCAATTTCTATGCAGGAGGGAGAGAGGACCACATTTGATTAAACCATGAGAAGAACAAAATTTTCCAGTTGTAGGCCTACACAATACTCTGTCTTTGACAACAAAGCATTATAATTCCAACATACATACTTAAATTGGAAAACTGACAAATTACATTAATTTTTGGTTAACTGAACCAACTTCTTGTTATTTTCAGTTTGGTTAACTAATTTAAATTCATAATCTCAAAGTCAAATGTTTAACAAAAAATCAGAAATATAAAAGATCTAGCTCAGATGGTCTTCCTAACGGTGATAACATCTTGGGAGGTTGTGGATAGCATCCCAGTCTACCCGGGTTCGAATCCAAGGGGAGTCAATTTGAGGGCTTGAGGAGTACCCAGTCGTTGGGCTGGTCCAGTCATACACTGGGCACCCCCCTCCCTCCCCCAAGCCCAATCAAATACTGCGGTTGGGCTCTAGATCCAACGTAAGTTGGACTGAAACAATGGCGGATTAGTGGGTTGCCCATGGATGCCCGATCAATACCGCCTGGGAGACGTGCATGTGTGTGTGT
This sequence comes from Centaurea solstitialis, assembly GCA_030169165.1. Lineage (NCBI taxonomy): Eukaryota > Viridiplantae > Streptophyta > Magnoliopsida > Asterales > Asteraceae > Centaurea > Centaurea solstitialis. Next base: position 29,533,608 of record CM058046.1, read on the forward strand.
GTGTTCGTGGTAGTCGTTCGTTGGTTAGATACCGCTTTGCCTTCCAAAACAATAATAATAATAAGTAGTTCAGTAGGTCTATGGACTAAATCTAACATGTTCTTATTTATCGGGTTTCTTTAACAGTGCTTAGGTCTATGGACTAAATTTGAGTGGTAAACCATATTGACGGTTTTGTCATTTTAAAGTTGTAGGAACGAAACTATGACAACTGATAAACCACAGGGACTAGGGAAAATATAATAGTTTACTCTTAATTTGTAATCATATCAAAGACATCAATGAATCCAAGAAGAAGGTTTTCTTGGTTTTATGCTTTAATATACTAAATGGTAAATTTTTAAGTTCAATACATATAATAGCAAAAACATGACAACTTAGATATATTTTCAGGAACTAAACCTTTTTTATAATATTAAATCTGATACTTGGTGTACTTTTAACAAACTCTACATTTGATTTGTAAATTTTCTTCCTAGCTCCTTTCCTTTTGAACTTCAAAAGTTTGGTTAACTGATGTGAAATTTCACATTTGCAAATTTAGGGATTCAAAAAATATGCATTAATCAAGGAATGGTTAATTAGGTAACGGAAGTCAATTACCACTTACAATATAACTTCTTTTTTTAGTTTAAGTTTGTTTCGACACAACATCTACGACATATATCAAATAATCTACTAAAAGCACATTTTGATCTGACTAATTGAATGTACAATTCATGTCATCCACATAGTACATTATGGACCAATTACTTTACAGAACATAGACCGATGGCAATCGTCCATTCATTGTTGTGCTAAATGGATTATTATGTGCATGTTGATTGTGTACCAAACAATGCAAAAGATGTGGTAGCAAATTTAAGATTTTTATTATAACGTTAATTGTGTAGACCAATATGAATACACATCAACTAATCTCATCGAGCCACAAGGATAGCGGGCATGAAAATGTCCGGTACCCATGAGGATGGATTTAAGTTGACAATATTTGGGGAAGATCCCAAAGCCTAAACTAGCCTTCATTTGTGACATACGGTACAAAATAATCATCATACTACCAATTATAATCTATATCTATATATAATAAATAAGTAACTCGGTTGCGACGTGTCGTCGTCTAGTGAGCCGGCTTCAAAATTTTCCCGTCTAAACATGTATCTGGACGCATTTTACACTTTCAACTTATTAATAAAAATCTAGTAATTTAGTATTCTTAAAAAATCAAGATAATCATTGATTTATAAAAATGGCTAATTAAATTATAATTTGAATTGTTCAAGTTAATATTTGTGTAATAAAATATAAAATTTAATCAAGATAGTTATTGAGTTTTAACAAATTATTTTGACTAATTAATTTTATTTTAACATTATTTAAGTTAATATTTGCATTGTAGAGTTAAGTTCTGGTGAGACAAAGCTTTTTTGGTGAGACCGGTGAGACCATCATATTTTACTTGAAACTTCACATCAAAATATTTGTGAAGGTAAAAAAAATTGAACATTCATCGTTAAAACATACTAAAAACACTTTTGAAAAAAAAATTCCAAAAAAAGGTTAAAAAACGAAACCTTCACAGCAGGTTTTTTTGTGAAGGTTCGCATTATATATATGTAACCTTCACAGAACTTGAGCTGTGAAGGTTTCGTTTTTTAGCTTGTTTTCGATTTTTTTTGCATCAAAAGTGAATTTTAGGTCTGCGTATTCGAGTTTTAAGTACATTCACGGTGTTTTTTTTGTGAAGTTTCATACGTTAGGTATTGGTCTCACGCGGTCTCACGATAACAGTTTGGTCTCACATGATCCTAAGTCTTGCATTGTATATAAATTGATAAAACCCTAAAAATGGAATTGATTGATAGAGAATAAAACTGACACGAAACATGATTACTTATTGAAGGGCTTAATGGATTAAGATGTTTTGTGTCGCATCGTGCATGTACATATCTAGTTATAAAATAAAAGTTAATTGTAGTTATCAAACATATATTAAAAAATAAGAAATCAATTCAAAATCTCAAAATATAGTTACCATTTGTTTGGTTTATAGGAATAGAAAGGAATGGATTCGATTTCATGTTAGGATTTGGTTTTAGAGGGATTTGCATTAGGAATCTTCTATGTGTTTAATTTGTAGGATTTGGAATAGATTTGAATTCCATTATTTGTATAAAGATATAAAAATAAACACATTACCTTTTATTTAACCGATTATTAGAAAACAAATGTTTTTAACATATTTTAAAACAAGATTATACAAATTTTACGAAATCCCTTAAAATTCTAGCCACCTTATTGGAATTTCAAAGTCCTATGTTTGATGGATTTCACAGAAATCCTAGCATTTCAAATCTAGACAATCGTGCAAACTAAACACAGAATTGGAATGGATTTGAAATCCAAACCCCAAAATCCATTCTAATCCTGCAAACCAAACGAACCCTTAAAGGGAATTTGGTTCATAGAATATTTTCGAATGGGATGGAAAGTGACAAAAAAATTGACTTTGAAGGAATTACAATGGGATTTTATCATGTTTAACCATTTGTTCGGTTGATAAACATTGAAATGGAATCTGTTAAAAGAATTAGAATATGTCTGTTTGGTTCACATAATGTAATTGGAATAAAGTAAATTAGTAAATGACCAAAATGTCAATGGTGGTCATTGGTGGTTTAGACTGGTGGTGGTCGTCAGGACTTCAGGTCGGTGGTGGTCGACGGTTGTCAACGGTGGTTCAGATTAGTGGTGGTTGTCGGTGGTAGTTCAAAGCTTTTGTGGTTGGTGGTAGTTCATATCAACGGTGGTCGACGGTGGTCAACTGTGGTTTAGACCGATGGTGGTCGGTGGTGGTTTAGAGCGGTGATGGTCGACGGTGGTTCAGACCGGTGGTTGTCGAAGGTGGTGGTCGGCGGTGGTTCAGACCGGTGGTCGTCTAAGGTGGTGGTCGGCGGTGGTTCAAAACGTCCTTCGTCGTCAACGATGTTCAGCGATGGTTCAGATCAGTTGTGGTCGACATTGGTCGTGGTGGTCGACGGTGGTTGACAAAGGTATATATAGGTCTGGGTAAATCAAGCAGGGAAGTTAAGGATTTTTTTTTTTGAGAAAATAAAGGCTCCGTAAGATCTAGTTTACTTAACTTTAGATTGAATTTAATAGTATACAAATGCATTCATTTCCTCTGCATTGACGCAATCTACGATACTATCGGAGTGAAAAAAGGGTCTAAAGAAGAACAGAAACTATATTAGTAACAAGTAAATCCTTTGTGTGTGTTTATAAAAGGTTCTTAAAAATTTTGGGGAGGGAATTGAATTCCTTCTCAATTGTAATTGAATGACCAAATCCATAAAGGGTGAAATATGTAGAATTCAATTTTATTCTATAGATAAACCAAATGCCTAGAACAAATTTGGTCAATAAAATTGATCATTCCAATAACTTATAGACTCCATTGAAATCATGGGAACAGGGCCGATCCTTAGGTTTTGGATGCCCATGGCGAAATCCCCAAAATAATGCCCTTGATAATACATAGAAAACAAAGTAAGGGGTTTGGAACCTATTCAAGCTATTCTCACACTAGTCTTGTTACTACATAGTTTCCATCATACAGTGCTTGCAACATGCCTATCAAGAATCAAACTATGTAGTAACAAGAATCAAACTTTGGAGAATAATATTATGGAGAAGAAATACCAAGAGTTATGCAAATGCACTTGAAAACATAACAAAAATCTAGTCCTACAGCCATGGTCAACCACATAAACACAAATGTGATTTTTAGATCACATAAACTTAATTTAATATCTAAAAAACAAATTATAAACACATAGACCTAATCTAAATAGTAACCAAATAAACCTAATCTAAAGTCTAAACAAAGAACATCCTTAATCTACGATGGACAAAAACATTGGAATTTTACCGGATGTCTAGAATTGGTTGCTAGCTTTACTCGGTTACTCCTCATTTGATTCCAAAATCAAATTGAGTTGATCCGGTTCTATGAAGTTAATTGTTTCATGAAATCGTGTCCCTAGAATCACTTAATCATTGATTGGGATTGAGAGTCGAGTGAAATTAAAGGGACAATAGAAGCACCGTTCGAGAGTCAAAGAAGGGTTGTAGGAACGATCAAAAAACTGTGCCTAGTAAAGGTATCATGTAGGTTGAAGATTGCTGCCCTATGGGCCTTTGATGCCCATGGCGGTTGCCATGATAGCCATGGGCTCGGGCCGGCCCTGCATGGGAACCAAACACCCCGTTAACTTTTTGTGTTCTATCATTTTTTTTTAAATTTAAGCTTTGATATGTTAGAGCATCTCCAACAGCATTGCTAAAATAGAAAAAATGGAGTTTTTTCTTTCTAAATTGTTCCAACAGCATTGCTAAATCAATTGCTAAAATAGAAAAAGGTGATGTTTTCTCTAAATATAGAGAAATCTCTAAAACCTCCAAATGAGGAGAGAGAAACATTATTTTAATGATTTCCACCAATAGCATAATTAGTTGTTTAAAGGTTTTTAAAAAGTTTATTGGGATAATAAATATGATGTATATTTTAATAATATAAGTGATGATAAAATCTCTAAAATAGAAGAGCTGTTGGAGATGGGAAAAAAAAGTTTTAGAGATTTTGATGTTTCATTCTCTATTTTAGAAAAACTTATAGCAAAGCTGTTGGAGATGCTCTTGTAGTACCATGTCTTTTTCAAACAACAATAATATCCAATAAAGCAGAAAACAAATCAGAGTAATAATGTTGTTAAAAATCATAAATGATATACAATACAACGAAAAAAAGGTCCCACGAGAGGCAAACCCATAAATTTCCGGGAAGGTTCCTTATATTTGTACCAGAAACCGAAAGGACCCATATTTGAGTCTATGATGTAATTTTTTTCTAAAAATATATAAAAACATCAAAATGTAAGCCAAAAACTAAAAAAGTTAATATTAGTGGAACTCCAACATGGGTGTATATATTCATACATAGTGAGCAACATTTACCAACTAGTCCATTAGAAACTTATACCAATGGTTCAGTATCATAAACTAAATAGTAACATTCAATAGTGTTAACAATATGATGATACTTTTTTTTGTAAAACTATATGATAACACTTTTTAGAAAGGTAACTTTATTCATTTACAACAAAATATAATTAATGTATATCGATTTGATCGTAATAGTTTACAATTTCTAGGGATGGCAACGGGGCGGATTTGGGGTGGGGATTGGTCCCCCCGTCCCCGTCCCCGTTTAAAAAAACCATCCCCGTCCCCGCTTAAAAACCCGCGGGGATCCCCATCGGGTAATCGGGGAAACCCGTGGGGAAACGGGTATCCCCGTTTAGTATAAACGGTTAATTAAACGGGTTTCACCGCAGGATCCCCGTCATCGTTTAAACTTTACCACAAATCCACAAGTCTCGGAAAATGATATACTAAATTACATATAACATTCTCGAATTCATTCTCTAAACATATTCGAAAGAAAATTAAAGTCCTAAAGTTGAAATGCATTCAAAATAGTAACAATTTAGCTATATATATAGTTTAAATGCATCCAAAATATTAACAGTTGAAATGTTAAAGTATATATATACGACCAAACATAAAAACCATTTACCTATATATATAATATATTGTCTACTAAACAATCATAAAATAAAAATAATTTTAGGAATATAATCGAGGATATAATTGGGGAAATATTCGGGGATATAATCGGGTAATCGGGTCAGCGATTGGTCCCCCTGTCCCCGTCCCCATCCCCGTTTAAAATAAGCAGGTTTTCCTCATCCCCGTCCCCGTTTATCGTCCCCAAACCCGCCCCATTTGTTTCGGGTTTCCCCATCGGATTCGGATTTTTTTGCCATCCCTAACAATTTCTTATTAGAAATCTGTCATTATTTTTCTAAAACATTAATATATTGTCTAAAATAACCAAATCATTAAAAGAAATTGTTAGTCTATGTATTTAATTAATTTGCCAGCTGATTGGATCCAATTTAACATCGTATCAATTATCTAATTAATGATTACTTTATCATAAAATGAATAATAAAATACATTGTCAATACATACATTTAAATCATGTAATAAACACATTAAAAAAAAGATTATACGGTAAGATACATGCACCCAACGATTAAATATATTGCAACTCATTTAATTATCATGTTGAAAATGTCATGTCCGTACGACTTAACGAAGTATCTGATCAAAAGAATAATCAATTGTGATATACATATGTACATGTAGGGGTGGGTTCAAATGTGAACCACTTTTTGGTTGTGAACGTGAGGACAACCGAGAGTGCGACACGTGGCGGATGACTAGGCGCCACGTCAAGTCCACGGCGGATGACTAGGCGCGATTCATGGGGAGGGCATTGAATTAAAGAGGGGGACCGCACTCAAAGACGACGTGATGCCTAGTCATCCGCCACGTGTCGTGCTCTTGGTTGTCCTCACGTTCACAACCAAAAAGTGGTTCACATTTGAACTTTCCTCTGTACACATGTATATATAACTACAAAGTTAAACTTTTAATGAGACGTTAAGGTTAATATGAGAAGCGTGATAAGTGGTTATCAGCCGTTAATTGAAAATTAGATACACATTAGAATTAAATGCACCAAGATAAAATGTATCATTAGGTAGTGAATCAATTTTCAATTCTTTCCTAAAGCTCAAAATGATTAATTATCAATCCACTTTTCACACTTGTCATCTTTCAAATAATAAGCCTATTGAACCCTGTTTGACTATTGGCCTGTAATGCCCTCTAGACTTTGATGCCTTAGGCCACCGCTCTCTTCGCCTAGCACTAGGGCCACCCTTGCACACGATCATTCATCTATAACTATATGCATACACACACACACACATGGGGTTAGGTTCAAATGTGAACTCAATTTTGGTTGTGAACGTGAGAACGAATCTCAGCCACACATTTTCGGTTACGGTGGACGTGATCACGTAGGATTGACGCGATTCTTGGGAAGGTGGAGATTATTAAAGGAGGAGACCCGGTCAAACCCGCCTTTGTTGACCAGATGAGTGGCTGAGATTCGTCTGCATGTTTACAACCAAAATTGAATTCACATTTGAACTTTCCTCTACACACACAGATATATATATATATATATGTATATAGTATTAGGTTCAAAATTAGAAGTGCTAAAAAAATGAGAAGTAGAGAAATGATTTCCACCACTCATCCAGTCAATAAAGACGGCTTTGACCGGGTCACCCTCCTTTAATCGTCTCCACCCTCCATGAATCTCGTCAATCCTCCGTGATCACGTCCGCCGTAATCGGTCAAAGCCGTCTTTATTGACCGGATGAGTGGTGGAAATCATTTCTCTACTTCTCATTTGAGCCTTTTTTTTGTCTCTCTTATATAATATATAGAGAGAGTGTGAGAGAGACATGGAAAAGTTCAGTTGAAAACTCATCTTTCATTGCGAACGTTAGTACAACCAAAAGCGCGACAAATGTCTCATTCAATCTGAATAATACATGATTATTCAAATGCATTGATCATATGAATAATACAACATTTAGTCTAAATAATACAGTATTATGCACATTGAATGAGATACGTCTTGCGCTCTCGATTATCCGTAATTCACAATTAAAAATGAGTTTTTATTTGAATTCGATCATCCATAAATATATAAACACGGATTTTAGTTCTATATTATTGTTTTAGTTTTAGATATAAAATACAACCGTCGATTGTTTTATTTGATAAAAGTATAGTAGTTTAACACAAAAAGTGTTAATTTAACAAATTAAATATCCTGATGCTAATTTAGTGATCTCAGAAAGAAGGTTACTTTATATTATTTAATCAAGTTAACAATGCACTTATTAATAACACGTTATGTTCAGAATAAATCTAACTAGTATAACGTTAGCTCATTTATCGTCGCACATTAAAAAAATTGGGTTGATTATATTTTAACTGTGTCAGCCTTTGATATAGGATACGCCCGATTGAGAAAATTGTATATTTGTTATGTATTTATTAAAGCCTATAGGGAAAGTGACTTATTAACCTTTTAAACCAGGTTCAAATCCAAACGCCTTTAAATTTGGGCTGTTGAAGGATTAACTCGGACAACATGTTTTAGCTATCAATAAACCTTATCAGAATTAGTCAAGGTAAAATCTTAGATACCCTTAAAAAATGTATGTCCGATATTACTTTGATGTGTAAAATGTAAATTTTTAGATTTTTTTATTTAAAATCAGACATGTTTCACTTAAACAATAAAAAAACTTGCGGGCAACTAACTACCTACCAATTATTGCATATTAAATAATATTTATATGGATCCTACCTCATTTATTTAATGCAATCATACGACACAGATTATTACTATATGTTTTATGATTCATATAGAATTGTTTAATGATTTAAGACTTAATATTTAAGTAAACAACATTTAGCCAAAATCTCGATCTAATTATATGTAATTGCAAGAATTTTTTGAAGGGAACAAAATGAAGCGTCATGATTGATTTTTTAAAAGATAAATTGTATAAAAGAGAAACTTATATATTTTATTTTAATTCATATTTGGAAAATTTTATCTTTTTAACACCTTTATTTTGATTTTTTTTTTGATATTATTAAGGAATATATTATGTCTCTAATAAAGATAAGGGAAAAATATTTTAACTTACAATATTTATATCTTGTTATTTCATTCTAAATTGAATACCAACATAAATGAAAACTAAGCAACTAGTGGCATAAAAAATGTAGATTGAATGGTGAGGTATCTTAGTACCTTTTTAATATATATAATTTTTGATGGTCAGACTATTAAATACTTAGAATTAATTGTAAGCCCACTTGATATGATTAATGAAAGATGATTAAGGTTTTAGATTCGATATGAAAGCAAAGAATATTCATTTTTAAAGAATTAAGAACCTTATTTGCTTAAATTTTAGGTTTCAAGACTCTCAAAAGATTGATTTGAAATATAAGTAAGTGGTCTTAGTCTTTTGTTTGAATTATAAAAGTTGTGATTAGTTAAGGTACCATTAAGTTATTGGGAATTACTTTTAAACTATAGTTCTTATTTTATCTATTATTTCATATAAGAATATCTTACATTTTTTAGTACGGAAAAGAGTATGAAATCATTTTTATAAAATGAAATAGCCTTTCGTGTACCTTTTGTGGGTGTTTTATTTCACATCAATAATTTATGGTAATTATCATTCGAATGCAAGAGTTGTTCGAATTTGGTTCGAAAAGCTAAATTGCGTAATGACCATTTTTTCTTTTTACTCATTTTGAATTTCATAGTTATTGTAACTTGACAAAAGAATTCCTCAGAGTTTGTTATTACTACATTATCTCCCTTTCAGAATTTGCACATTATCCCTCCACTGTGACTTTATATTCTGTTGTACCCCAAATGGTTATGTTAAAATAATGTGTCATTGTGCTCTCTTGAACCATCCTTATTATATACTTATAGAGGGAGGTTCAAACGATAACGATATCAATTTAAAAAAATTCGATGATGATTCTCAGTCATATCTTTTTCTTTCTTCTCTTGACCACCTCCTACAACCACCATCGGCGGTCGGTTGCCACCGTCGACCACCACACGCAGCAGCACCACCATCAGCCACCACCGTCGACCACCACCCACACAGTAGCACCACCTAAACCACCACACGTAGCAGCAACAGTAGCACCACCACCCACACCACCTCCGCCGCCACCACCACCAACCACCTCCGCCATCGTCGTCGCCACCACCTTTGCTGCCACCAGCACCACCACCCACATCTCCCCCACCACTAGCACCACCACCTCCGCTACCGCCACCACCACCACCACCTTTGCTGCCGCCACCACCACCACCCACACCACCTTAGCACCAATGGGGTTGAGTTTGAAGAGGAAAATGTGTGGCTGAGAACCGTTATTGCGTTTTCTTATATTGATATCGTTCTCGTTTGAACCTTCCTCTATATATGTATATTACGTACATTTTCTTTTAAGTTGTTGTGACAGAATATGTCAACATAATGGTTATTAATATGTTTGCAGACAAGCTTTGATATTTTTGAAAAGATACAAAAATATTTTATGTACAAAGTTTAAAACATCTATAATAAAATCTTGTTATTAATAATATAATAGATAAATACATTGAACCAAAAGATTGAACATATGCATAGCCATAAGGTAACAACCACTATAAACCTACAGTCGCTCCATATCAATACTTAATCCTTCATTTTCGACCCCATGACAAACCACATTTTGCACGTTTTTAGTGTGGTTATTATTTTTATTTTATGTTTCTTTTACATTATCAAATATGATGAACCATATAATATATGTTTAATGAAATAAAACGTATTGAAACAAAAGTTGAGTTAGGTTTTATATATTGGTTTTTAGTTCAATAGTCTGTTGTTTGTAAGACATCTTGATGGTTAAGATCTTATTGCTTTAAAGCTTTGTTGGCATGTATTTGGTTGTTCGGATGTTCAATAGTTTCTTTTCCTAGTATTATTGATAATTTTGTTTTAGTTGGGTCCTATTCAAGTTTATATTTTGGTATCTATATCAGATATGTTTGTTATTGACAATATGTATGGTTTGTGTTGTCAATCAATTAGATCTATGTCATATGGTTTTGATATGTGTCAACCTAATAATCTTAGCTAAACAAACTTAACTTTTTAAACAAGACCAAATTGTATTAGAGTAAAGTGTACTTTGTTTATCTTTCTATTTTGAAAATCTACTTTCAAAATGCTTCATTTTGAAGAACCTACTATTATTTGATGTCATTAAGGTATCCATCATGCTTCTGATGCAATTAAAGAGCATACTATAATTTTGTGTGCAAAAGTTAGTGTTTGATAACTTTGTAAATAAAACATTGTTTGTAATTTTCTTTAGACAAACTTTGTTATTTTGAAATATCTTGTCGTAGTAAAAGTAGAGTCCTAATTTTTCCAAAATAAAAGCCAAACAAATTACTTTTCCATTTTCGTGGTATTGTAATTTCTAAAATTACAGTAGAAAATTATAAGATTGGTCCTCGTGGTTTAAGGATTATCATAGAATTGTTTACCAAGTTTCATTTATTACAAAAAAGACCTACAAGGTTTACAATTTGTTAGAATTGGTCCTTCACCTTTTCGTTAGTCCGACTTGCCAGTTAACTATGACGACAAAACGGTCATTTTTTCTACCTTTTCTCTTATATTTAATATATTTTCATCTTCTCCAACCATTAAGAGCATACAAACAAAGAACAACCCTTAACAATGTGTTCTCAAATCCTCTTTTACAAAGGGAAGGAAAGTATGTCGGAAAGAAAAAATATTGTATTCTCAAGCTTTTTTAAAGATGTTAAAGAAATGGGGAGAACCAATTGGTGCAGGGACTTATTCAAACGTTAAGGAGGTGTAGGGAGGGGACAACGAATTCTCGTACTCTCATCGTCTTACATGTTGTAACACCCAGATTTTTGGTGAGAAAACTAACCTCATCCTCATGATTTAGCTTGAGTTATTATCCGAAATTTGGAACCTCGGCATTACTAAACACTTAACGGGATGCGGAGGCACAAAACGAACTATGCATTGCTGTGAATAAGAAGGCAGTGGCGGTACAAATGGCGCGATTGTGACAGTTGTCACTATCGCGGGGTACTATCGTCGGGATAGTCCCAGGTCGCGGTGCGATTGTGTCTGCGATTGTTACAGTCACATTGTCGCAAGGCACCGTTGCGGTCGGACCCCAAACAGCTTAAAACCCCTATTTATCATCCATTTCACTTACGTCCTCATTTCACTCCTCTTTTGTGCAATTTTCCTGCATTTCTAGGTAAGGTTTCATCCATCTCTTGTCTTGTGAGATCAACCATAACTATTTATGGTTCTTCTCTTAGGAATTATTAGCATTCTAAAGAGTTCAAGCTAGCTGATAAACTAGTACATCCAAACATGTACCATAAGCTAGCATTTTGAAACGCTACTTTGAGTAGTTTTTTCCAATTATAACCCAGGGGCGGAGCTAGGATTTTAGGTTAGCGGGGGCTTAGAAAATGACAAATGGAATCAATTTAACTTGTTGATTTAAGGTATTCAAGCAAATTATTAATGTAAGATATGTGATTAGTATTTGTTGTCAGAAGTCTCGTGAGATTTTGAGAGAAACTTTTAATGTTATAAGAACGAGCTTAGACAATAAGATAAAAAAAACATGACTATTGTGACTTTTGTTTGTAAAATGTTAGAAGTGAGATAAACAATGTATACTAATTGAGCTCAAGATATATTTTTATCATCAAACTAACTTTGTTTTTACAAATTTATAATTATAACATGAATGATGTCAATATAGAGAAAAGTTAAAATGTGAACTTATCTTTCATTGTGAATGTGAGGACCACTAAAATGGCGTCAAGTGACAATATTCACTTTGAACATTATGCATTATTCAGAGTGAATAATGTTACGTGACGTGATTTTAGTGGTTCTCAGGTTCACAACCAAAATTGAGTTTAGATTTGAACCTAACCCTGTCTATATTATTGTATCATATGCATGAGCGAGAAAGTAAATTTTACAGTGTCTTGACAAAAATTTACATCATGAAAATCTATTATAAAAATTAACCTTTTTAATTTTTTTTATATTATATACTTCTGAACTTTGTATAATGATATTACTCTAAAATTAGTTTACTTTGATTTTAATGTAATATTATTTATTGAAAACTTTTTATAAATGTAAAAAATATTTATAGATATTGATAAAAAAAGATTTATGAATTTAAATATAGTAAAAATGCGGTTAATAGTAAAAAATATAAAGATTAAGTGAAAAATAGAAAAAAAAAACAAAAAAAAAAAAACAAGTCACTATGCTGAAAAATAGATACTTAAAAATATAATAAAACAAAAAGATGCTGAAAAATAGAAAATTAAAAATTAAAAAAAAAAGTCGCTAAAAAATGCACTACTTGGTTTCGACTCCAGACCTATGGGTTAGTTAAGGGGGTTTAACCGGTAGGCTAAACACATAAGATTGTTTATTTTCTAACACATATCATATAAGCGTTGTCAGTTAGGGGGGGGGGGGGGGGGGCTGAGCACCAGCCTGCCCCCTATTGGCTACGCCTCTGATTATACCCTTATTAATATTAATTATTAAATTCAAAAATATTTTTTTTGTCATTTTACATACTCATAAGCTAGTTTTTGCCAAACATAATTTGTTCACAAGCTAGCTTATCAGCTACTAGTTAGCTTATCAATCAACAACTAGCTTATAAGCTAGTTTGCCAAACATAGCCTAAGTAAGCCAACAATCACATATCTTACTGTAGCCTCTTCATTGAAAAACTTCAATCGATATACTAAGTTTAAGATCTTCAGCCCCCCCCCCCCCCCCCCCCCCCCCCCAAGTTACGATCCTGGCTACACCTTTGATCCTAGTAAATAAGCATGACTAGGATCATAAGGTGCCCTCGCCTACATCTTAGTACGAAGCTTTGATGTGCGTGGTCTTGATTCTAGCATGGTAAGCTCTATAACTAGAAATGTAGCTTACTCCGGTCTTCCGCTAATATTACTCACTATACATAATGTTTTGTTTTTATTTTTTTTGAAATATCTTGTCTACTTATACATAATGCTTTATTAACATTTTTTATTAAAGAGAAAAACAAAATGACTGAAATACCCGTATCGATTAATATCCGAACTCAACATCCGTCAAATCCAGCAACAACCGGTGTAAACAACTTCAAACAATAAGGGTGCTTATGTACTTTCGCAATTTTAACGGCTACTCAAGACAACTTCTCTAAACTCAATGGACCATTCATGTAATCTCCTCTTGACTTTTAACTACAGTGATTCAACAAATGTCAAAATCTATGAGAATATTTAAACCTGAGTGACGTTAACAAAGGTGTAACCATGAAAGAGATGGCGACCAATTTTCTCTCTCATGGTGGGAGTGCAATCGGATCCCTCTCTCTATCAATAATGGGGGCGACTTCTAGAGGTGCTTAATTCTATTCTTTTACTCTATTTATGCTTCTCTTGAATAACACCATAAGAAAAGAAAGAAAAACAAAGTGTTTACTCCAATTTCATATGCATCCACTTTTCTGGAAAAAAACCATCCTTTTATTTTCTTTCTTTCTTCTTTGTCATCTATACCCATCATACATCTCTGTTTTTTTGTTTCTGTAGGTGGGGTCTTTGTCCTCTTGGGTTTTGTGGCTGATATCTATTGGTTCATATATTCAAAAAACCCATAAATATCATTGCATCAGAATTAAAAGATAAATCAAAAAACTAGTTTTGAGTGTTGACCCCACTTGGGGATGGTGATAAAATTGGTTTTGGCTTAGTGGGTGTTTATTCTATTTGATAGATTGAGAATTCACATCAGGTGTTTATTTAAGTTCTTCTTGAGACAAAAGGGGGGGTTTTTAGGAAGTGGATGTAGGTTGGAGTATTTGGTATGGTGAGTGATATGGAAGTGGATATGAATGGAGAGGATGACTCAAAAGGTGGCATGTGGGCTTTGGAGCAGAAAATTGACCAGCCCATGGATGAAGAGGCTGGTAGGCTAAAAAATATGTATAGAGAAAAGGTAACTTAATAACTTTTATGCTACTTTTGTCAACAATATCTCTCTCTATCTCTCTTTCATGGTTTTCATAGATTCTTTCCCCTTTTTCCAGCTCTGTTTTCCTCTTTTTATGGACTTCTGGTATTCAAGAAACTCAATCTCTATGTATTTGTGTTTGTTTGTATTGATTGTGGTTAAAACTTATTTGGAATGAATAATGATCACTAAATTCAATCTTTATGTGTGTGTGTGTTTATTTGTCTAGATTGGGGTTAAGCTAATTTGGAATGAATAAGTGATTCACCAAAGTCAATCTTTATGTGTGTGTGTATTTGATTGGGGTTAAACATGTTTGGGATGAATAGTGATTCACCAAAGTCAATCTTCAATTTTGTCTATTTGTCTTGATTGGGGTTAAATTTATTAGAAAAATGGTAATTGATTCACAAAAATTCAGTCTTTTTGAGTGTCTGGTTTTTTCTTGATCTGGGTTTAACTTATTTGGAAGAAAAAGGGTCATGATTGAGGGTTTGTACTTGGGTACCCCTTATATTTTATTCATTGTTATAAATTAAAATTATTTGAATCTTGATGTGGTGTTTGTATTTTTGTTGACTGAGAAAATTGGTAATATGACTAAGATTGAATCCATTCATTTTCTAAAAAAAAAGATTACTAAATCTTAACCTTTTGAAGAATCTTTCAGCCGAATTTAAAGATTGACAAATGACAAATAGGTAATTTAAATGAAAGGTTGCTATATAAGTAGGATTTTACCAAAATGGAAATCTTGCAATTTTCATTTGACATAAGGAGTGCTTTATTATTAATAGAATTACTTCTAGATTTTCTAATGATTACCCATTGGCAAAGCCATAGTAATTCTCTTCTTAATGGTGTTATTTATTCAATTCATAAATCTTTCTTGGTAATCAAATGTTCAATGCAGAAGTTCTCCACAATCTTGCTTCTTCGGCTTGCATTTCAAAGTCTTGGAGTCGTCTATGGAGATTTAGGAACTTCTCCTTTGTACGTTTTTTACAATACTTTTCCTAAAGGAATCGATGATACAGAAGACATTATTGGCGCACTTTCTTTGATCATTTACTCTCTTACCCTTATACCTCTCATAAAATACGTTTTCATCGTTTGTCGCGCAAACGACAATGGTCAAGGTACGTCTTTTCTCCATAAGTCACTACACACCAACTAATAATTACATTATAACTGGATTCCCTAATTGTGATTGATACACCAGGTGGAACTTTTGCGCTTTACTCATTACTATGTCGACATGCGAAAGTCAACACGATTCCCAATCAACATCGAACCGATGAGGACTTGACAACTTATAGTCGTGCCACGATTCATGAGAAGTCATTTGCTGCAAAAACCAAGAGATGGTTGGAAGGGCACGTGTTTAAAAGGAATACGCTTCTTCTACTTGTCCTTGTTGGCACTTGCATGGCCATTGGAGATGGAATCTTAACTCCCGCCATTTCAGGTAAACTTATGCTAATTATCCGCTTTATAACTCATCTAGATGTCCATGTCTTGTACATTTTCGTCATTTAATGTAACGCCCCCAGATACCCGTGAGGTGTGTTGAGGGGGGGGAGAGTGTAACAGCTCGTC
This sequence comes from Centaurea solstitialis, assembly GCA_030169165.1. Classification (NCBI taxonomy): domain Eukaryota; kingdom Viridiplantae; phylum Streptophyta; class Magnoliopsida; order Asterales; family Asteraceae; genus Centaurea; species Centaurea solstitialis. The sequence continues at coordinate 29,549,903 of CM058046.1, forward strand.
CCACATCGGCTGGTGAGGGGAACGAAGCACTCCTTATAAGGTGTGTTGATACCTCACCTGGTGAGACGCGTTTTGGGTTGTGACCTGGACTGGGCAACTCCAAAGCAAAACCGTGAGGGAGTAGGGGTGACCGGTTAGGGCCCTGTGTCTCCAAAGCGGACAATATCGAACCACGGTCGCCTGGGCTGTTACAGATGGTATCAGAGCTAGGACCGGGCCGATGTGCACAACGGGGGCGTTGTGTCCGTAAGGGGGGGAGAGTGTAACAGCTCGTCCCACATCGGCTGGTGAGGGGAACGAAGCACTCCTTATAAGGTGTGTTGATACCTCACCTGGTGAGACGCGTTTTGGGTTGTGACCTGGACTGGGCAACTCCAAAGCAAAACCGTGAGGGAGTAGGGGTGACCGGTTAGGGCCCTGTGTCTCCAAAGCGGACAATATCGAACCACGGTCGCCTGGGCTGTTACAGAAGTGTAATAACTCGTCCCACATCGGTTGGTGAGGAGAACAAAGCACTCCTTATAAGGGTGTGGATAACCTCACTTGGCATGAGGCCTTTTGGGTGCGTGGACTCGGCCCAAGAACAAAACCGTGCGGGTGACCTGGACTGGGCCCAAAGCGGACAATATCATGTCACGGGTATCTGGGGGCGTTACAAATGGTATCAGAGCCAGACCCGGACCGATGTGCACAACGGGGGCGTTGTGTCCTTGAGGGGGGGAGAGTGTAACAACTCGTCCCACATCGGTTGGTGAGGGGAACAAAGCACTCCTTATAAGGGTGTGGATAACCTCACTTGGCATGAGGCCTTTTGGGTGCGTGGACTCGGCCCAAGAACAAAACCGTGCGGGTGACCTGGACTGGGCCCAAAGCGGACAATATCATGTCACGGGTATCTGGGGGCGTTACAAATGGTATCAGAGCCAGACCCGGACCGATGTGCACAACGGGGGCGTTGTGTCCTTGAGGGGGGGAGAGTGTAATAACTCGTCCCACATCGGTTGGTGAGGAGAACAAAGCACTCCTTATAAGGGTGTGGATAACCTCACTTGGCATGAGGCCTTTTGGGTGCGTGGACTCGGCCCAAGAACAAAACCGTGCGGGTGACCTGGACTGGGCCCAAAGCGGACAATATCGTGTCACGGGTATCTGGGGGCGTTACAGATGGTATCAGAGCTAGGACCGGGCCGATGTGCACAACGGGGACGTTGTGTCCGTAAGGGGGGGAGAGTGTAACAACTTGTCCCACATCGGCTGGTGAGGGGAACGAAGCACTCCTTATAAGGTGTGTTGATACCTCACCTGGAGAGACGCGTTTTGGGTTGTGACCTGGACTGGGCAACTCCAAAGCAAAACCGTGAGGGAGTAGGGGTGACCGGTTAGGGCCCTGTGTCTCCAAAGCGGACAATATCGAACCACGGTCGCCTGGGCGTTACAGATGGTATCAGAGCCAGACCCGGACCGATGTGCACAACGGGGGCGTTGTGTCCTTGAGGGGGGAGAGTGTAACAACTCGTCCCACATCGGTTGGTGAGGGGAACAAAGCACTCCTTATAAGGGTGTGGATAACCTCACTTGGCATGAGGCCTTTTGGGTGCGTGGACTCGGCCCAAGAACAAAACCGTGCGGGTGACCTGGACTGGGCCCAAAGCGGACAATATCATGTCACGGGTATCTGGGGGCGTTACATTTAACATTTTCACTTTGTGGGTCTTATTCATATGATGCTAGAGAAATAAGATGTGATTTTAGGCCTACTTATTTGATGGAATCTTCTGTCCAAAATTTGATAGCGAGGTAACGATTGAAGAATTACGCATGATCATAAGGATCATTAATAAGTTATTAATGATCTTATTAATGATCCTTATGATCATGAGTAATTCTTCAATTGTTACCTCGCTATCAAAATTTGGACAGAATTGAGCCATGCAGAAGTCTCTTAAGAATTGCTGTTTGGCAGTTGCTGAATGGTTTGGTGTAGGATGATTAAGTGGTCAGAATGATTAAGAGGCTCTTATGATATAGCGCAAAATGAAATATGGTTGTTTGGTAATTATCGAGAATGAAATTAGGGCGCTGAATGCTCAAGGGAGGCCGAAGATACAAAACCATTCAGAGGATTTTAGAACCATTAAGAAGCAGATTTTTTTTGCCAAACAAGATTCCCCTCTTAGCTATTCAGATGTTGCCTCTTAATGGAACTATTAAGAGGTAAACAAACAACCCCGATGTCAAACTCAAAGTTTTCCCATTGGCCAACTTTTTGATGTGTATGTATCTGCTATAAAATATCTGACAAACATACCCTTTTTTCTACCAGTTTTATCGGCTTCTGGTGGCATCAAGATAGACCACCCGGGAATGAGTACTGGTATGTTTCGAATACTGAAACTAAAACATTTCTTTGCTTTGCAAGATTGTGGATTTTTCTTTAATAATTTGTTGGTTGTTGCAGATGTTGTCATAGTTGTTTCGGTTATCATACTGTTGGGTCTGTTTAGCCTACAACACTATGGGCCCGATAAGGTTGGATGGCTCTTCGCTCCAGTTGTCTTGATTTGGTTTCTTTTAATCGGAGGAATTGGGATTTTCAATATCTGGAAATACGACGTTGGGGTGTTGCGGGCATTTTCACCCATTTATATATATCGCTACTTTGCAAGAAGAGGAAAAAACGGTTGGACTTCACTTGGAGGAATCATGCTTAGTATAACAGGTAATCTTTCTTTACTTTAAACATGTTTGTAATTATGTATCGTGTTTATATGTTGTTTATATAGGTGTTGTGCTTAATGATGCAGGGACGGAGGCACTTTTTGCTGATCTTGCTCATTTTCCGCTGTCTGCAATTCAGCTTGCATTTACGGTTGTTGTATTCCCTTGCCTTCTTTTGGCTTATTCTGGACAAGCAGCCTACCTCATGAAAAACAAGGAACATGTGTCCGATGCGTTTTACCGCTCTATTCCAGGTTCGTTATAGATTTCAAGATAACCACAAGGGTTGTGGCGTACTGGACTACTGGTTGAGGCCCTGGGGGATGTGGTGGAATATCCCATCTGCCCAGGGTTCGAATCCATGCATACACAACAATTGTGGCCACTGAGTTATCAGGGGCTCATGTCTTAGAGTCATAAAATTGCCTGGATTAGTCTAGACATAGCCTAGGATACCCTTCAAAAAAGAAAAAGATTTCAAGATTGCCCAATTAGATTTATTTACAAAATGATGTATGATTTTGATGACCTACTAAGATGGAAATAAAATACAAACGATTTTGTGCTCTTCCCGTAAAGACAAAGAGCAATAAGAGATTTCAAGATTATTGACCTCAATGACTTACGATTGTGAGAAAGGCTTAGGTGGTGTTTGTTTTTTCAAAATAAGCTCTTAATAGTCAGTTTGTCACTTATGTTTGATTCGGTCAGACATAAGACAATTCAGACCATTTGTGTTTTTTTTCCCTTTTTCCTCTTAACCCTTAATGTTCTCTAATAAATTAAGTGATAATTGGCTTAGCCACTTAATTACCTCTTATTTTCGTCCAACACCATTCTTTTGATTCAACGTAGGCCTTAGCCCAGATGCACTCCAAATTTGCAAAAATGAAAAAAGACAAAGATTGTAGATTTGTGTGTTGGCTTTTTAGAACATCTTGAATTGCTTAAATCAAGAAAGCCCTGATTTAAGTTGGTTAAAACGCCACAACCTCGCATATCTGACAGCATCCTTCCTTTTTTTTTCCATACTGTCCTTCGATAATCGATGCTCACTTCAATTGACGTATTTAAGTTGAATTTTTTAGGGATAAAATAGACAATTATACATATTCAGCCGTTTGTCAGTTTACAAAAAAAACAACCAGTTTTATCGATTCATATTCCAGACTTCAGCATCACCTCTTTAAAAGTCTGAAGTGAAATCACTTTAACGCTTAATTTGTCTCTTATATTCATAGACATCATATTAACCGCTTCAGAAAAAGTTGTAAGTAATAGAATACGTGGTAATCTTGCAGACAGTATATACTGGCCGATGTTTGTTATTGCGACATTAGCCGCCATTGTTGCAAGTCAAGCAACTATTTCCGCTACATTTTCGATAATTAAGCAAGCAAATGCACTTGGCTGTTTTCCAAGAGTCAAAGTCATTCATACATCAAGTAAATTTCTTGGGCAGATTTATATCCCAGATATCAACTGGATCCTTATGGTTCTTTGCATCATCGTGACCGCTGGATTCAAAAATCAAAGCCAGATCGGCAACGCTTATGGTCAGTTAATCCCCTTCCATATCCTTCATTTTCCATTAAGCTCATTGTAAAAAGCCGCTCTGCTTCAAAACTTGCAGCGATTAACGTCACGAAATTCTGTCTTTACAGGGACAGCAGTCGTCATAGTCATGCTCGCAACGACTTTCATCATGATATTAATCATGTTATTAGTGTGGCGTTGCCACTGGATTCTCGTCCTCATCTTTGCGGCATTATCTCTGATCGTTGAGTGCACATACTTTTCCGCCGTCCTTTTCAAGATCGACCAGGGCGGGTGGGTCCCGCTCGTCATCGCCGCGGTCTTCCTCTTCATCATGTACGTGTGGCATTACGGCACCGTGAAGAGATACGAGTTCGAGATGCACAGTAAGATCTCGATGGCGTGGATTCTCGGCCTCGGCCCGAGTCTGGGGCTCGTTCGAGTTCCTGGGGTCGGGCTCGTGTACACCGAGCTCGCAAGCGGGGTCCCGCATATCTTTTCGCATTTCATCACGAATCTACCCGCCATCCATTCGGTTGTCGTTTTCGTGTGCGTGAAATACCTCCCGGTTTACACCGTCCCGGAAGACGAAAGATTTCTCGTCAAAAGAATCGGGCCGAAAAACTTTCATATGTTCCGGTGCGTAGCCCGATACGGGTACAAAGATCTACACAAAAAAGACGATCAGTTTGAGAAGAAGCTGTTCGATAACCTCTTCATGTTTGTAAGACTCGAGTCGATGATGGAAGGCGGATCTGATTCAGATGAATATAGTGTATATGGTGGTCAATCTCAGCGTTCTAAAGATTTCTTGCTGCCCGATACCAACCACAACACGTTTTCATCGGTCGTCGATCTGACGGTCTCGTCGGGGGACTCGATTGTGCCGGCCAAATCGCCGCATAACGTTCATAACTCCGGGATGTCGTCTGGGCAGGTGAGTAGTCACACGGAGGTCGATGAGATGGAGTTTCTGACGGGTTGTCGAGATGCGGGGGTGGTGCATATAATGGGGAATACGGTGGTGAGGGCGAGGAGGGATTCGACGTTCTATAAAAAGATTTGTATAGATTACGTTTATGCGTTTCTGAGGAAGATTTGCAGGGAAAATAGTGTCATCTTTAATGTTCCTCACGAGAGCCTTTTGAACGTCGGCCAGGTGTTTTATGTGTAAATTATTCATAGTATCGAATTGGAATTTTGGTTGTTTATAGCGTTCGTTTCTGTAACGAGTTGAACACAACTGTTTGAAGAAATGTGTGATCGTTATCGACAACCAATGCGAAATAAATTTGTAGCTCGTGAAAAAGATGAATAATGTGATATATGTAATAAACGATCAAAGAAAAGCGGAAGCAAATAATTCATAGGTATAACGTGGTTTCACTAAATTTTACACGTCTTGGACATCAAAACCAAATTTTACATGTGACGGACATCTTTAGAAAGGTGCGGTTGGTTTTTCGTGAAGTAAGGAGATTAACCTGTCTAAATGCTTTTTCTTTGAAAGGGTTTTAAACAAATGGGACGAACGTGTTTTTTTTTATGTGGGATGGGTAGGTTTAGAAAGAAAAAGAAAACTTGGATATCTGCATAAAGCTCCCACCTAGTATCTTAATGAATAAGTTGTTTCTATATCATTAAGCCACTATCAAACAGTCATAGATAGAGATCATAGTAGCTATGATTTTTCTACCGGAGATCTAACCAAGTCGAAAACAGTTGATTATAATCGAATCGAATAGAATTCATTTTTTTGTAGAAGATCAAACGAAATCGAAAGCAGTAGAAAATAGAAGATGAAAATCAAAGAAAGCAGTGAACGGAGAAAATACCTGAGAAATCGACCAATGAGGGTGTTCAATGGTGATACCGACATGCAAAGGTGTGTATGGGGGAGCCGCGAGCTACTGCGAACGGAGGAGCTATTGTGTTTTTTGGTGTCTAAATTCTCCATATGGTTTTTCATTTCCCCCCATACTTCAAATTTTCATTGAGAAATGGTTTTTTTTTGTCACTTGTCCTTTCCTTTTCTGAGCCTCTAATTCTTTGTACCAAAAGCACCTTTTGGGTAGAGTTGATAAGATGAGTCCCAATTGGATTATAGATGGATATTTGAAAGGAGTTATTTCCATAATGTATAAAGTAGAAGAGGACTTTTGGAATGTAGTGCACATATTCAAGTAAGATGTGCTTTGGGTTGTTGAAATAAATTAAGGGTGGGTGGATGGTCCATCCATGCTTTGGCGTGTTTTTTCGGGTAGAAAATGGAACCATTCAAAGTAAGATGGCAAAGATCCTCTTGATGGTATTTAGTAAAACTAGCGTTAAAAAAACCCCCAAAAGAAACACTCATTTTCACTTATAACCTCACGTGGGAATTAGCATGTAAACGAGCTGAGACTAGGCTCGTTTAGGCTTGTCCAACAAACGAGCCAAGCTCGAGCCTTTTAAATTCTTGACGAGCTGAGCTTGAGCTTTTTTTTTGGAAGCCATAGCAGCATCGAAAACAAACGACTACCATGAACACATACATGCACCCACTACTCCTCCCAGGCAATATCGGGCATCCAAGGGCAGCCCACTAATCTGCCGCTGGACCTGAAGGCCAACCACAGTCTTTGACTGGCTTGGGGGTAGCCTAGTCTATGACTGGATCGACCCAAAGACTGGGTACTCCTGGTGCCCTCAAATTGACTCCCTTTGGATCCGAACCCGGGTAGACTGGAATGCCATCCACATCCCTTAGGATGTTCCCGCTCTTATAGGAAAACCAACTGAGCTAGACATGATTGAAGCATGAAGCTCAAGACGAGCCGTAGCTCAAGCTCGAGCTTTATAAAATTGGGCCCGAGCCCGGCTCGTTTAAGCCCCTTATTCGGGGAAAGAAAAAACGTCCAACATATTTTTGCAATGGTTCAAGAAAAACGTCGATGGAACATAGTGCGAAGAATCTTTATCGGTAGAGTGGCTTAGAAAAGGCAAAAGGAAAAGCAAAACAGGCGGTCTGCAAACATAAAAAGAGAATGAATGCAGGCAGCAGAGTGTTGATATGATGAAATGAAGTCTTTCTTTTTCTCTATAAAGATGCAAGAAGAAGAAGCAGAAGATGGAGATAAAAACATGATGGGAGGAAGAAAAAGAAGAGTAGTCTTTGTGGGGAGTGAAGAAGGGGACAGTAGTTGTCCTCATGGTTCCACGTGGCATCTTGGAATTGGTTCAACAACGAGCCTTTTTCTTTCTATGGAGGAGCCTTTCTCTCTCTCTCTCTCTATTCACATCAAGACCACCACCAACAACACACACACAAACCCATGTCAGTGTGTGTGTTTGTGGGTTTCCAAAGTCCAAATCCTATTTATATATCTATATATCTATATATATATGTAACAAGATATTACCCCTTCATCCCCGGGGATTACGTGTCATATACTCTTTCTTTCTATCTTTCTTTCTCTTTCTCTCTCTTTATTCGTTTTGCCCCCTTCTTCCGCATGCCCTAGAAACCACCCACTTCTTCTTCAATCTCCTCTTCTTCATTCAGACCTCTGATCTGCTCTTGGTAAGCTCTTCTTTACTTGTTGTCTTATGTTTTAGTAGTCTCTTGATGGGTATTCATATTCACTGCTTTTTTTTTTCTTTTTCAATTTGGGTACTTTCTTTTTAGATTTAGGGTCAATTTTAACTCTTAAATTTTGTACCTTTTGGGGTTTTGTGAAATGGGTTTTTGCTGAATTGGGGGTTTCTTGAATGTATGTATGTATGCTCTTTGATCAAGTTAAAAAAGGAAGGGGGCTTCATTGAATTAGCTTTGACTGTTGTTCATTGTTTGACTTGGTCAAAAGGGATTTTGTGGGATTTTGTTTGAATTTGGGATTGATGGAGTTTCTATATGGGGTGTTGCATCTTTGTTTGCTTTTTGGGTTTTCTTGATTGTCTCTTTTAGTTACTGATGCATAAATGCTGACTCCATTTTCCATACTTGGAATGCTTACCTTTGATGAAACAAGATTCATTAATGAATAATGAAGTATTGAGTTCTGTTGTTTATTGGTTGTTTACTTTCTGTTTTGCCATGAATACACAATGGGATGGGCTCGAAAATGTTGTATCTATCGATAATTTTATGGTTCTATGTAGTCTTGATTCGAATTCGGTAGTGTTTTTATGAAAACTAATCCATAAGCAGGTGGCATTGCGTCATGGTGTTCGTTAATATCGAAAAAAACCGCATCTTTTCTTTTGCTGTTTTTGAATCTTTGGAAACTTATAATGATTCCGAGTTTCCTCAAAAATCTTGAATGATGTTCCTTTAGGTCCATAACGTTTACTTTTTCAAACATCTAAAGTCTACTTTGTCATGGTGGAATCATCTGTTTGAAGTCAAATTCGGCAAGCTAAATTGAAATATGAGTAGCATTTATATATACTTAAGCTCTATTATTATAAGGTGGTGTTGAATTAAGCTCTATTATAACTTGTTGCAGTTTCTTTTGTACTACTTATATGTCGTCTTTTTTGTGCAGATTGAACACGTGTGAAGGCATCCGATGATTGGATCACCGTAGCTTTTAAATGAAACATTCGGATCCCAAGATGAAGAATAACGAATCATCAACGAGTGATGTTTTAAATGGAAACTGGGTCTTAAAGCGAAAGCGGAAAAAGATATCTTTTGGTCCAGTCAAGTCCAATGGCAACAAAAACGAGTCTACACCATCAGAGTCTCATACAAGTAGTTCGTCTAAATGCAAGAGTAAAAAAGAAAACTCCTCCGATCGTTCTCCTTCCAAAAAGAAAGGACATGATGGCAATTCGGAAAATAACACAGTCGAGGTGATCAACGATTCTGATCCTACTCCAAAACGAGCAAGAACGAAGATTACGGTCGACAAATCTAAAAGTAAAAACAAATCTGCAAAAACCGATAAGGTATCTCGAACGTTGAGAAGCACTAAAAGGTCATCAAAATCATCGTCGAAAGTGGATGTATCATTATCATCCATGGATGGCTCTCCAAAACAGAGTTCATCATCTTCAGATCTGAGAAAAGAAGTCGAGCTCGAGCCCGATTTTGAAGACACCGAATCGAGCTCTCCTCTCAAGTTAGTCAAGCGTTTATCCAAGGTTATGGGGTCGGAGATAAGTGATTTGAAATCTAAAAGGAAGCATAAGAAGAAAGTTGTTCTAACGTCAGAAGGTTCGATCGAGAAAAAGAAACGAAAGCGCAAGGTGGCCCCTTCAGAAGATGGTGGCCAAAAAAAGGCTCGGACCGATAAGGGGACGATTGCTGCGGATGGTTCTAGAAAACGTGAAAAGGTTAATCTGGAAATTGGTGGAACAAGCAAATCTCAAAGGAAACGCAAGCCGGTTAAGCATGCAAAGACTAAATCTTTGTCAAAAACCGACATGGGAAGTAAGATTGACAATACACAATCGAAACGCAAGGTATAATTAAATTCTTAAAGCGAAATGTTTTTCCATTTTGTTAAGCAATGTTTAGTAGGAAGTAAATTGGTTCAAATTAATTAAGATTGGGGCCTGTTTGTTTGTAGCTTAATGAGCTTAATGGGACTCACAGCTTATACTGTCAACTGTTTGATAGTGGCTTAATGATACAGAAAGTGGCCTTATTTAGTAAGTTTTTAGCGGAGAGCTTTATGCAGAAACCCATGTTTTTTCAAACGTGTCTATCCCAAATAAAAAAGTTGCCCCTTCCCTATATGAAAAATACCTCCTAAACAAAAACCTTTCCAATCTATATAGACAGATTAATCCACACAGAAGCTTTATCCATACAAGACTTAATGGAAAACCAACCAAACATCCCCTGAATTTCATCTAAATTACAATGTGGACTCTTTTTCAGACAGAGTGAATACTACTTTTTTGGTCAGATTTCTAATGACATACATATTTTCTGTTAAGCAAATAGCTTCAGCCAACATCTTGCTACTGCTTTCATGGTTGGAATTCTAATATGCACCGTCTTATCTAATAAGCAGATGGAACTTGAAGAAGAATCACACGAAACAGAAAAAGGTGTCGATTTGCTGAAAGATTCAGATCATCCCGAGGACAAAATGCAACAGGTAGGAAAATCATCAAAATATTACTCTTTTAACCATGGCTTCAAGAATCTTTTACCATATATAAAGTGTACACTTTGTATGTTTCAGGTAGATCGGGTTTTGGGTTGTCGAATACAAGGCACCGAGAGGAAATCTGCTGTTTCCGCAACCGAGACTAATGAAATCCCGTCTCAGAGTTTTGCGATCACCGAAAACGAAAACGAAGCATCAGAGAAAATTCCAGATGTTAAAGACGCTGAAATCGTAACCGAGGGCACTAAGAATATCGAGAGCAGTTCAGATCAAATAAACAACATGATAGTGGACGAGACAAACGTTTCCGTGGTCGATGGTTGTACGGAAGAAGAGAATGTCACGGGTTCAACAAGTCAACCCACAAACGATGAGAGAAATAAAGACCCTTCTATATCGGTATCGAACGATTTGACAAAAACGACCGACGAGATCCCGATCGGAGACAATGCCGATGTTCATTTGGATGTTCATGACGGTAAGATGGATTTAGAGATGTCAGAAAATTGTAGTCCTAAAGCGGAATCCACCAAGGCACAGTCTTTATTATCGTCTAAAGAAAAGGTACTATCGTATGAGTTTTTAGTTAAATGGGTCGGAAAATCTCACATACACAACGAGTGGATATCCGAGTCTCGGTTGAAAGCTCTAGCTAAGCGGAAATTCGACAACTACAAGGCCAAATACGGAATGACGGTGATAAATATCTGTGAAGAACAATGGAAGGTACCACAACGCGTGATTGCGTTACGTTCGTCAACCGATGGATTAACCGAAGCTTTTGTGAAGTGGACCGGTCTTCCTTACGATGAATGCACTTGGGAAAGGACAGACGAACCCGTAATTGCAAAATCTTCTCATCTTATCGATTTGTATAACCAATTCGAGCGTCGAACGGTTGAAAAAGACGCTTCGAAGGATGAGATCCCGAGGGGAAAGGGTCGGGCTCAACTCGGCGATGTGGTTACGCTCACCGAGCAGCCGAAAGAGCTCGGAGGCTCGTTGTTTCCACACCAACTCGAAGCGTTAAACTGGCTGCGAAAATGCTGGCACAGGTCGAAAAACGTAATACTTGCCGACGAGATGGGACTTGGGAAAACCATCTCTGCTTGTGCTTTTTTATCTTCATTATACTTCGAGTTCAACGCCCGATTGCCTTGTCTAGTTTTAGTCCCGCTTTCCACGATGCCTAATTGGATGTCTGAGTTTTCGGTGTGGGCCCCGAATCTCAATGTTGTCGAATATCACGGTTGTGCACGAGCTCGAGCTTTGATGCGCCAGTTCGAGTGGCACGCAAACGATCCAAATTTTTCGAATAAGAAAACGACTAATTACAAGTTTAACGTTCTCTTAACGACTTATGAAATGGTTCTTGCCGATTCAACCCATTTACGCGGAGTTCCGTGGGAAGTTCTTGTGGTCGACGAGGGTCATCGGCTTAAGAATTCGAGTAGTAAGCTTTTCAGCTTGCTTAATACATTTTCGTTCCAGCACCGTGTGCTTTTAACGGGAACTCCGCTTCAGAACAACATCGGGGAGATGTATAACTTGCTGAATTTCTTACAGCCGTCTTCGTTCCCTTCGTTGTCGTCTTTCGAGGATCGATTTAACGATCTTTCGACTGCCGAAAAGGTGGATGAGCTCAAGAAACTCGTGGCCCCACACATGCTTCGGAGGCTTAAGAAAGACGCCATGCAGAATATACCCCCGAAAACCGAGCGTATGGTTCCAGTCGAGTTGTCGTCGATCCAAGCGGAATATTATCGGGCGATGTTGACGAAGAATTATCAGATATTGCGTAACATCGGAAAGGGTATTCCGCAGCAATCGATGCTGAATATTGTGATGCAATTGAGAAAAGTTTGTAACCATCCGTATTTAATCCAGGGAACCGAACCCGAAACCGGGTCCGCGGAGTTTCTTCACGATATGCGGATTAAGGCGTCGGCTAAGCTGACTTTGCTACATTCGATGCTTAAGATCTTGCACAAGGAAGGTCACCGGGTGCTCATATTTTCACAGATGACGAAACTTCTAGACATCTTGGAGGATTATTTGAACATCGAGTTCGGGCCGAAAACGTTCGAGAGGGTCGACGGTTCCGTTTCGATAGCCGATCGGCAGATGGCGATTTCGCGGTTCAATAACGACAAGAGTCGGTTTGTGTTCTTGCTGTCCACGAGATCTTGTGGACTCGGCATCAATTTGGCGACCGCCGACACCGTTATAATCTACGATTCCGACTTCAACCCGCACGCCGATATCCAGGCGATGAACCGTGCGCATCGGATCGGGCAATCGAAACGGCTTCTCGTGTACAGGCTCGTTGTCCGAGCTAGCGTCGAAGAGAGGATCTTGCAGCTGGCGAAGAAGAAGTTGATGCTCGATCAGCTTTTTGTGAACAAGTCCGGATCGCAAAAGGAGGTTGAGGATATCTTGAGATGGGGAACCGAGGAGCTGTTTCACGATTCTTCGACAAGGGGTGGGAAAGAAATAGGCGAAAATGGTGACAATAAAGTTGAAGAATCTGTTGGTGTGGAACACAAGAATAAGAGGCGGACCGGGGGTTTGGGAGATGTGTATCAGGATAAGTGCACAGACGGGAATACGATGATTGTGTGGGATGAATCTGCTATTGTAAAGCTGCTTGACCGCTCAAATCTCGACTCTGTTTCTACTGATAATGGTGAGGCTGATGCGGAAAACGATATGCTTGGCTCGGTTAAGGTACGTTAACTTTTTAGATATGCGTAGCCTTACGCGTTGCTATCAGTTGTGACGGTAACATTTTAGAGGGAGGTTCAGGGGAAACCTCAAAAATAAAATGGAAAATTGAGGAACACCCTCCTAACCCTTCATCTGGACGGCATACACTTGTGCATACAAGTAAATGTATGCACCAAATGAAGGGGGTTTAGTGCACATGTGCATGTTACAAATTACTTGTATGCACCAGTGCATACCGTCCAGAATGAAGGGGTGTTGCTCAGTTTTTTGTGGTTTTCCCCTGAACCTGTTCCTAACTTTTTATTCCCATAAAGTGCATAAGTAGTTATTTTGAGCTTTAAATATAATTTGGTGATGTTAAATTTTTTATTTTGCATTGTATGTGGAATTAGTCTTTGGATTGGAATGATGAATCAACTGAAGAACAAGGAGGAGCTGAATCACTTGTAGAACTCGATGATTCGACTGACCAGAATTTGGAAAAGAAAGAAGATAGTGCCGGAAATGTTGCTGAAGTAAATGAATGGGACAGGCTTCTTCGAGTGAGGTAACGTGACAGCTTGTGTTTTGTTGAGCTGGCTTTAGGAATGATTTTGATCTGTAGGTGTGAAGGGATATCTTACAAATATGGATTAGATATAATGTGTTCTGAATGTAATGCTCATTTTTCGGATTGGACCATGCGTAGGCTGTGTTTTATGATAACTAGTAATTTTTTAGTTTTTTTACGGAATTTTGTAATGAATTTGTAGATGGGAAAAATATCAGAGTGAGGAGGAAGCTGCTCTTGGTCGAGGAAAACGGCAAAGAAAGGCTGTTTCGTACAGGGAAGCATATGCTGCACGGCCTGTTGAGACGTTAGAGGTATCTTCCCTTTGCACTTCATATATATATATATATATATATATATATATATATAGGAGAGTTCATTTACAAACCCTTCATAGAATACAACCCTACAAACCAATTCTAACCAATTACAATCTTACGATATAAATTTTATTTAATTAGATAATAAGGGGAATTAAGACATTTTGGAGTTATGCCGTGTAAAATGAAATGCAATTGATTTGAATATTTATTGATGCTTTAAATAAGATAATTACCTTGTCAATTATCCATTTCCAAAAACAAGGAATTTACTAAGAAAAAATAAGAAGTTTGATTGAAATATACTTTTTCAAGAATATGGAAATTCATTTTAAAAAAAAAAAAAGTTTGATTGTAATATGTATACATTTGTGGTTGTATTTTCCTTGATAATGCTGTTTGATTTCATATATATATAATTGCAGAATGGTGGTGATGAGGAGCCAGAACCAGAGCCGGAGCGTGAATATACACCAGCTGGACGAGCCCTCAAAACTAAGTAGTGAGTTATATGTCTTTCAATTTGGGAATGAACTTCATTGTGGTCCTCCTGTTCTTACTTACGATGGTATCTATCTTTATGGTCATCCTTATCATCTTATGACTGTTCTTTTATAATGTCTGAATCGACAGTGCCAAGCTTCGAGCGAGACAAAAACAGCGGCTGGCTCAGAGGGACGCTATCAGAGAGGCCCTTCTCGCTGGAGGACCCCAAAACAACGGCTTAATGTGGACATCAGATCAACCAGTTGGAGACAAGTCTTCGCCATCGAAAACAGAAGAGAAGCCAACGAGCAAGGTAAACAAGCCTAAAACAAACAGTCGCTCAGATTTTAAACAAGCCTAAAACAAACAGTCGCTCAGATTTTCCTATTAAACACATTGGCCAACCAGATTTCCCATTTGCAGGTGCCAAACAGAAAGCTGCTGCCGGTTCTCGGGCTGTGTGCTCCAAATTCTAAGCTAATGGAGTCGGTGGCTCAGAGAAACACTTTCAAATCTTCTAGCAGAAACAGGCAGCACGTGATGGGACTTGAGTTCCCATTTCACCTAGCGCCTTGCTCTGGTGGTACTCCCAACGATCTCGATGCCAAACCTCATGGTGGGACCATAGAGGCATTTTCTGACGCACTCCAACGTGGTCTAAAGATCGGTGGACCTCAATTTACTTCGGTACGCTCTCTCTTTTACAACACACAAGAAAACATCATTTTATCATCCAAGGGTCATTGGCCCAACAGTATCCGGGTTACGGGTAAATTCTAGGGTTCAATCTTCACCAGGGTCATTTTGGTCTTTTCCAATCTATTTGGAGGCCCTGTTACATTTTTACCGTCGTTTTCATCGGTTGGTCTAATATTTAGATTGGATTATCTTGCAGCAGGGTCTAGTTCCACCACTTGGGAAAGGAGGAGAGGGTGCAGAGAACTCTGGTGATGCTTTATTATCTCATTCTCATGAAAAGATCTTGTTGCCGAAACTACCCTTTGACGAGTCGTTGCTTTCCAAGTTACCGTTGCCATCAAGAAACCTCGGTCATCATCACCAACCCGACTTGTTTCCCAACCTAACTTTAGGTAGATCAGTTGGAGAATCAAGTGCATCTCTTCAAGATTTCTGCACAATTCCATTTTTGCCCAATTTGAGATTCCCCCACCAAGAAATGGAGGCCCTAGCTCTCCCCATGATGGGTTTGGGTCAGATCCCGCCGTCGTTTTCGTCGTTTCCGGAAAACCACCGGAAGGTTCTTGAGAACATAATGATGCGGACCGGTTCTGGATCGGGCAACGCAGTTAAAAGGAAGCTTGTGAAAGATTTCTGGTCGGAAGAGGAACTCGATAATTTATGGATCGGTGTTCGTAGACACGGACGGGGTGGTTGGGAGACGATGCTCCGAGATCCGAGGCTTAAATTCGCTAGGTTTCGGACGGCGGAAGACTTGGCGGCGAGATGGGAAGAGGAACAGCTCAAGGTGTTGGATATGCCAACGAAAAAGCAATCACACGCCGCGAAATCCGGGAAATCTCCGGCGTTTCCGAACATCTCCGATGGGATGATGAAACGGGCCTTGCATAGAAGTCGATTCGCGGCTGCGGGCCCACCTCCTCCGAGTTTCCATCCGCACCTGATGGATATGAAATTAGGCCTAGACGGCGGCGGTCCTTCGATGTCTGGTTTACAACATCCGGAAAACCCGGACCCACGTGCATTCCAACAAGACGCTTTTCCGACGTGGATTCCCGAAAAGTTTCGTCCAAACTTTTCGGGAGAATCGTCATCATCTGCGGGGCCCTTCGAACCGGTTCTTCTAAACCCGTACGGAACCAGCACCTTGGCGTCGCTTGGTCTGAATGGTTCAGGAGTCGTTAATTTACAGAAAAAGGAGGATAACGAGCGTTTGAAAATGCCGAATTTCATCGACAGTGAGTCTCAATTAAGGAACGTCGGCAATCAAAAGGAGAAAGACGAGATTGTCGGGAATAGTTCTTCGGAGAACAACAAACTCCCTCATTGGCTTCGAGAAGCCGTAGGCGTTCCTGCCCGGCCGCAGGAAGAACCCCAACTTCCGCCTACCGTCTCTGCAATAGCGCAATCAGTGCGGTTGCTATACGGTGACGAAAAACCGACCATCCCGCCGTTTATCGCTCCCGGCTTGCTCCCGGTACCGCCAAAAGATCCTCGCCGGATTTTGAAGAAAAAGAAGAAATCCAGCAGCTCACTCAACCAACCGCAATCGGATAACGAAAACCTCGCTTCCACTTCCGGAAGTAAGACGACACCACCACCGCCGCCAATGCCGGAGCTTCCGCAATCGACATCTGAACCATCTTGGACCGAACCGGACCTGAATTTAGTACCACCAGACAACGAAGATACGGCGGCACCACCACCACCACCACCACCGTCTCCGCCAAAGTCAACTCCAACGGCGGTGGATACGAAAGAAGAGGCGGCGGGTATGGAGCCGAGCAACGGGCGGTTGGATTCGGAGGTTTCATCGGAAGGGACGGTATCGGATGGTTGTTGATTAGTGTGGCCCTATTTTTGTAGGCATTATATATTGCGGTTAAGTAGCAAAAATATAGGATTTTGTTTGTAAAGTTGTTGTGTAAGAAAAAATTAATGAAATATATGGTGTAATTGTACATCTGAGGAAGGAAGGACTAAGGAGTATTTTGGACTCACTGGTAATTAATTATAAAGTTAAATTGTTTAAAAGAGTGCTATGTTTCTTTAGACTACAACAGTTATTAAATGGAAAATGATTGATTAAAAAAAAACAAAATGAAGCCAAACAATTCGCAATATGATTACTATGGAAGGAAGGATTGGATTCGATTCGTACAAATTCTCAGGTATGAACGAAATAAAAATGGCGAAAGATAACAAATTCTAGAAAGTGATTTCGCAAGGGGCATGAAACGTTCTGCCACGGCAAATCGCCTCTAGATTTTCTCCAGCGTATGAAACATGCGGTGAAACCTCAACACCTGTTTGCATGAACATAATAAAAGATGGATGGATTATTACAACCGAACGAGATTAAACCAATTGAATGGTAAGATTGTGAAAAGAGGATGTTTTTACCGGTTGAATACAAAGGCACCGAATGTGTTAAGAAGCCGCCTGCTGCAACCACCCAGCGCGTATGCAGACGCAGAACCAGAAGTCGAGCACTGTCTGGAGTGTCGAAGTTGGAACCATTTGCATTTTTTACAGGGGCGAATTCTTCTTCGCGTAATACCTAAACAGAGAAAAACAATCAGCTTCCACTTTGCTAACAAAAACATAATTTGATTTGATATTAGAAAATGGTGAGAAAAGAAGAAAGGGGATCAATTAAAACCTCAAAAAGTGCTGTTGAAGGTGCATATGGAAAAGCATCAAAAATGAATTGTTCAAGCTTGTATCCAACAGTTTGGCCATGGATTGAGGGGATTTTCTTCTCAGCAAGGTGGTATCTGCCATAAATTCATTCTTACACTAAATTCAACAATCCATTTGCAACAAAAGAAAAGGATCAAGTGAAGTGAATGAAGAGTACTACTGACATGCTGTCCTTTTCAAGACCATTTGCAACTTGGTTCAGAAATTCCAAGGTAAACATATGCAGGCAAACCTGAAATACAACAAGCCACTTTCACTTCAACATTCTTTATCCTTATCATAAAAACTGAAATTTATATGAGTGTGTTCTACCATCATGATGAAATATTTTATTTACTGCCATGCAGTTTAACTAATATAGAATAAACTGGAAATTCAGATAGCATGCCACTCTAAGATACAAAAAAGGAGCAAAAGTGTTATATATAAAGACATACATTACTCCAACAATATCGAAGTCGGCCAGTTCCTTGATTAATTTCGCTTGCCAATGACTGATCCAACTCGCTATATTCAACTACAGTCACAGGTCCTCCTTTACCACGCCGTACAAATACACCAACTTTCTCTTGAGGGTATGCCTGCATTTAAAGATCAGTAGATGTAAAAAAGTAGCTCACTTCAGTTTTATTATAGTGGCAGCCAGCAGGTAGAGAGAGAGAGAGAACAAAACTAAAGTTAACTGCAAACCATAATACTGATTCAACAGCTGACAACCAAATGTTGATGCATTAAATTTTCATCAATAAAAATCAGATGGTTGCTGATATTTCTATATTCAGCTGATGAGCAAATGAGCATTTATAGGTTGTTACAGTTCTTGCACTGAAACATCCTTCAAATAAGATCAAACATTGGCATAAAAGTGATAAAGATCAGCCCACGAGCCCAAGGCCTTGGAAAGTTTATCAATACAAGAAGAGGGGCACGTGTAGGGCTACCATAAATGGAGTCATGTCATGTTCATGTGGTCGGCTCCTATATAGATCGGGCTAACCTTTAGTCCCGTTTTGATTTTGCATTGCAAGCCTCCGATTTCTAGTAATCCAACTACCCCATCTTTCAATTCTAGTTTGTTGTTTCAGGGTTCTATCAAAAAGCCTTATACAAGTAATCCAAAGACAACCTACAAGAAGTCCTATTCTCTTTCCATTTTTGCAAAAAAAAAAAAAAAAAAAAAAAAAAATGTTATAAGGATGGTTACAATGTTAAGTCAATCCTTCAAGTTGTTAAGAGCATGATTCCATTCTATTGGTTTACGGATGGTCTTTGGGACCAAAGCACAGTTGGCAGCTGGCAGTTTAGCACTTGAATGCAGTTTAGGGGTTTAGAGGTTTCAGTGGCTTAAGACAAGAGTTTTTCCATACATTTTCTGCTTGTGGGCCGTTAATGTTTAAACGAGAAACTGAAGGGTGGGTGAGCTATCAGTTGGTTCTGGGCTTCCAAGAGTATAGAAGATGAGTCAATTTTGTTGTTAATTTTCAGTTGATGAATAAGGAGCAGGAGAAAAGTCACCTTACGAACAACTTTAGCAGCAGAAGCTACACCCTTATCAATGAAGTATCCCAAGAAAGTAGGATCACCAACACGCACCAAAGCATTGTCAACTCCATAGCAATCCAAATATTTCACACCTCTCATCGACATATCCTCTAATAGTCTTGAATACTTCAATGCTGAATTTCAATGTCAGAATCCAAACCAATTAGCAAAAGCTTAACGAACTCCGCATGTATATAGTTATCTTGAAATATACCTGAATAAACTCCTCCATTTCCATCAGGAGCTTTTGCTACCTGGCTTCAAAACAATTCAAGATTTGCTTAAATACCATGTCCACATAATATATATATATATATATACAAATTTGTAATTAGCAAACTAACAAATCTTACCCTGTATGGGGTTTCCATCACAAATCTACCATCCTTGGAAACACAAGGTATTGTGCCTTGGGAAAAGAATGTCACCTGATCAGCTTCAAGACCAAAATACTTGTGATATTCAAAGAACTTGCGTGTCGTTTCATCCGTAAATGGGCTGGTCATTATGTACCAATGTATTGGTACAATATTAGCAGAGCCTACATAAACCCAAAAATATTAGGACAGCAGAGGATTAACTGTAATCAAAAGAAGAACTTATGTAATGAAACTCACCCTCGTTTATGGATTGAACAGCTAATCTTTGGAGGCAGAGAATTCGCTCAGCCTGAAGTTGGAAAAGTGACTTTCCTGATGGAAGTCCGATATCTAGAAAGAATGACATTAACAATCAGATTTGTAACTTATCTTTGACAAATGGAAGGGAAACAGAATGTGTTTGCAAATCTATAAAAATATGTGCATTGCCTCTTTGACCAAAATAAAGCTTCAAAAGCATTCACCCATATTCACTGAATGATGAGAAGCTCAGACTTTGAAGTCAAAGCATGTCAAAAACAAAAAGGCATAGATTCGGGTTGTTTTCTAATGTGATAAATTCAACTTAATTAAACCCTAAATCAGAACAAGACTTCCTAAATGCATTCCCAAGTACCGTGAGGATTAGTTCGATATCTCTACACCTACTAGCACTTATACCTTTGGGCAACTCATCTTTCTTCCAAATCTTTATCTACCCAAAATTATATAATACAAAATGTATGTAAGCAGTATCTTTACTTCAAGCTATGTAACATTAGATATACAGATTAGTAAAAACAAATAAAAAGAAAAAGAATTTAAAGAATGAATCGTTAAATATAAACTACAAACTGCTTCATTTCTGTGTTAAGCACTTACTAAAACATCCTTTTGGATCAGAACTTCCAAGCCGTGTCCCCTGCATTTAAAATTCAATCATAAGGAACAACTTGTGGAAGAAAGAGAAATAACTTGTCAATAAAATCATCAACATTTTTGTGAAGAATGAAGATTTAATATAGGTCTTACAAATGTAGCAAAATTTATGTTCTTGTTGAACAAGTTGGTATTTGACATGCTCAAGTTTTCCAATTCACAAGGGGTTACATATACATGTTTCTCCATGGATAACAAGAAGGATAATCAACAATAGAAGATTTAGTCCGAGTTTGTTCATTTCTTTTTCTACATTGCATTTTAAAACCATCTTTAGAGAAGATTCTTTATTGATGATTATACTGATCTAAACTGTCTTCATTAAAGATCATTAACTTAACAGAAAGGGAATTCCTTGTAAATATATCGAATATTTCTTCCAAGAAACATACAGATATAGCAAGTAGTTTCCATCATTACATACAAGATCTGATTGCAAGAAACTGAAGACAAAGCATACTAGACCTACCATTCTAAACAAAATATTAGTTGATAGACTATCCATCATGTAATTTTCAAAATCGACACCCGATAGAAAAGAACACTACTTTATGAGATAGAGGAAGAGTAACAATCAAATATCTTAGCTTTTAATCAAGCTGAATTATTTCGTGGATTCAATATTCATGAGGCAAGGTACTCATTGCCAAAAGATGAAAAGTTAAAATCATGGTAGTTGTCACAGTAATCTGTAACACCCGCAAATGATTACTATTAGGACACTTTCTACCTTACAATACTCATTGCTTCAAAATCATTGGTTTTGTTATTTGTACATAGCAATTGATAATAAATTGGTTGTGTTAGTTTCATATCTTGTAATTAAAGAAGCATAATCCGTGTTAGTTTATATCCTGTGATTAAAGAAGCATAATCCACAATTATTAAATCACTATGCACCTTTTATAAAGCATGATTTACTTTCCATCACCTTTAGTTGTGACCACAGATCAATTATCAAGTTGTAATTAATGGGCATCTCCAAAAACCAAAAGGCAAAAGGAAACATCATAATTTGCCATGTCTCTTGTTTATCATAAATCAAGTAGATAAGTAGAGAGAGAAATAGAGAGATTCGTTGTATATAACCATTTCGAATATATTCTAAATAAAAAGCTTGGTACACTTTGTCATCATCCTCTCTATTCCGTAAAACAAATACCCCTTTGGTCCCTTAATATTGCAACAATTAACTACACACACCCGATATCACTTTTCACCAATGATTACGCATATAAACTACCCTTAAATCATTTTAGAGAAATCTTTGGTTTTAAATTAACATAACCCGTTAGCACAGTGAAGTAAGATTAATATAACAGCAGAAGAGGATATACCTGGCCACCAGATAAAAGCAACACAGCCAACTTCCCATCTGAAATAGCTTTCAAACCCATTTTCCACCATCTTTCTCTATCTTCAAGTTTCCTATCCTCTACGGTCGACACAAAACTCTCCGGCACTGGCTCTATCGCAGCTGCCGGTAGCCCTGATTTCATCACTCACATACCCAATACACCCATTAAAACACACACAAATTACACACAAAACAAGGGCACAAATATGTAAAATGACTAACCATGTGATTGAAACGAACAGCGTATCATTCGATCAATTCTTGGAAGATCTAAACTCTGCCAAAATAGTAAATTTATCAACATAAATTTAAAAAAACACAAAAATTAACAACACCAATTCACTAATCCAATCAAATTCATAACTTCTCTCAATACCCAATTTGAATACTCATCAACAAAGTTAACAAGAAACCCACATTACACATACATCACACAAATCCAATTTCTTGAATACCAATTCCATTTCCAAATTCCAATAATTCAAAGAATGTGTCACAATTTCTTTAAACCCAAAAAAGGGGTAAAAGAAACAGTCATCGATTATCACATCTAATATGGGATCTGTAATCAAAGAATCTAAAAACAGTGAAACATAACCAATTTCTGAATGCAAACAACAATGCAATTAATTGGTATTGAAATGAAATCAAGAATTGGGGTTGGAGAAAAGACCTCAATTTCTTGAACAAGAAAGTGTTGTTGGTCAGGTGAGAGCTGATCCCAGAAAGCAAAAGCATCTTCTTGGCCATAATCTTTGAGTCTTTCAAGGAGTGCCTGTGGTGGTGATGATATGTTGTGGTTGTTGTTCTCGATGGCCGGTTCTCTCATTGCCAACTTTCTCTCTCTGGATCTGTTTGTGTGTGTAGTAGTAAGTAGTAGATCTAGAGAGAGATAGAGAGAGATGGTATATAGATATAGATATAGATATAGATAGCAAAGTTGTATCTATTGTGTTCGATCTGGTGCTCTCAGTTGGTAGTGTGGCGTTGGCTCAGTTGGTGGGTTGTTTAGAGATAGAGACAAAAAGAATTAGTCAAATGATTTGATTTATGATTGGATTTAAAGGCTTCCAAATCACCATCTCATCATAACCCTCTTCACCAATCTTGAAATTCGTGCTCCTTTTTCTTTAAAGATTTATAAAAATCGAGTCTTTTTGATCTTGATTCAATCTTCAATCCAAGATTTAATTTAATCTGAAATGGGTTTTTGTTATTTGAAGGAAATATAGGATCTTTTAAGGGGAAAAAGGGTTAAAGATTGATGGAAATATCTTTAATTAATTAAAGATCATAAACAAAACTTACTTCAAACTTTGACCACAATAAATCTTATGTGTTCAAAAGCTTCAAGTCTTTAAAGGTTTCATCTTAATGAATTTATTTTGTTTTCTTTCTTTAAAAGAAGAAAAGTAGGGCTGGCTAATCTGTTTCTTTATTCTTTCCTTTTCATCTTAGACATTATATCTTGAATACTATACATTTTTAAAGATTTTTATGTACGATTATGCATGCATGTGTATATAATTGGGTGTATGCACATGCTTTCTATATAGAATATATAATATTAAAAAATGTATATTTATGTGTCATTTACCCCATAAAATAGAATAAAATAAAATTTTCTTTTGGAACAAATTTAATATCATCAATTGATGAGTCTTTTTTTCTTTTCAGGGGGTGTCACAATGCAAAAAAAAAATTAAAAAGTTATCAATAACATTTACTTTAATCATTGGTCAGTCAAAAAGGTATAATATTGTGAAATGATAAATGCCAACCATATATGAATATCATCTTTACTTATTAGATAAGAATTTAGTGTTAGTATTTAATCAAAACGACTATTTTTTCTATTCTACAATTTATTACAATCATGACACTTTTTAAAGGATTTAAAGAAAAGAACAGAAGGGGAGGCTTGAATCCTTGAAATTGGACTCTTTCAGTAGCTTTGGATGCTGCTCACTTTAAGGTTTATAAAAACAAATGTAAAGAATTTCAAATTTTAGGTTAATTGTTATCTTGTTTTTTATAACAAAATGAGGTTAAAAATGTAAACTACCATTACCCATCAGAGACTTTTTTGTGGCTAAAAATGTAAAAGTTAAGGAGGGTTTTCCACCTCTATGGTTATGTATAAAGAAAAAAAAATGGAAAATGTGAACTTCTATATCAAGACACTCTTCTATCAAACACTAAACACACAAAACACCAAAAGAAAACCACTCTCATCATCATCACCAATCCAATAATCAATCAACCCAACACATATCAAACTGAAAACCGTCATAAGATGGATGTGACCCTGACAGAGTTATCCGCCGATCCTGTCAAGAAGATGGGCAAAGTTGGGTGCCAATCTACGGTTGATATGGCTGCACTATGCGGAAGGCTTTTCATCCCATTTGTATCATCTCGTACCTGATAACATCCAAATTTGTTTAGAAAATATATTGTGACACCAAGAAAATAGCAGCCCCACTTCCAGAGTGAGCCTTTAAAACCAACAAAATTGTCCTTGTGGTATATAGATAGAAAAGGAATGGCTGGTGAACATGATTCATCAAGATTTCAGGACATTCTTGTCGGTTTATTAAGTCGCTCCAGAAATGGGGCTGCCCCCAACAAAATCTAGCCATCAATGCTTAAATATGTATATATATACACACACACATAAACACAATTAACCTGATATATTGGTGCTCTGACTGAACCAGACGTCACCAGAAGCCGTTTACCGTTTAAATCTAAAGCCATTTCATGTCTATAATACTGTGAATTCTGGGATTACAAAACCTGCATGATGGACCACTTTCAAATCAATAACTTCTCCGATCATTACAAGTCAACTAATAAGCCATGCCCCCAGTGTCATTTAAGAATCATAAGAAAGTAAATAAAGATATATTTAGGACCATGAATCCTAACCAACATTACCAATTTCTATCATTTTCTAATCCAAACAGATTGCTTAAGTTACCAAAG
The DNA here is from genome assembly GCA_030169165.1 of Centaurea solstitialis. NCBI lineage: Eukaryota > Viridiplantae > Streptophyta > Magnoliopsida > Asterales > Asteraceae > Centaurea > Centaurea solstitialis. The sequence goes on from CM058046.1 coordinate 29,574,931, forward strand.
CTTTTTGAGAACCAGAACCCACATGAACCAATAATTCAATATGCAGGGTTGCTACCCAACCCCCTAAACCAACAGCAGCCTGGTGTAAGACAACATAGCCGTGCAATACAAGGCATAGCCATCTTCTGAGTTTAAACCGTATGAGTTGGCAAATGATCAACATAACAGGTTTTACACAAGATTTTTCCCTATAGAATATGAGCAAGTTTCATCTTCTGCCTAAGATGTTGATCCATGAGTTATGAAAGGAAGCTGAAAGTTAAATAGGACAAAAAAAAGGTATACCTGTTGCAATTTCTTGACCAGAGAACTTTACCCTGACTTTGCAAGCTCCACTCAAAAATCTAGCACAAAAATTAACAAATCCTTAAAATTCATCATGTATTACTTCATAATAAGTGAAAAAAGTTGGAAGTGCTTCAATGCATCAACTTCAAGTTAAGAACTCACCTTTCCATCTGTACCTAAGCTAAATATGCTAGTCTCATCTGGCCCAAAAAGAACAGAGCTGATGGCAGAATCATGGGCTGGCCATCCAGTGATTTGCAACCCAGCTGACATATCTGAGTTTGGTTAAGGTGTATGCATTTTATTTATTCTTCTGCCCACATGTAAACATGATAGCACATAGGCTATTGGGAACTCATATATAAATATTATATACTTCTAAAAAATAATAAGATTTTTCTAGGATACCGAACATGTGAATCATCCCATCCGTTGCAGCAGCTGCTAGAATCTTCCCATTGTGGTTGAAGCATAGTGATGTTATAGCAGGTGGATCTTTCCCGAGAGGAAGGACTGTCTTCAATAAGATTGATAAGTAAGACTTCCACTTTTAATATTGGGTTTTGGGGGAAAGGGACAATGCTTATGGATAGGTACAACTTTTCACAAGCACATACCATTGCCTTCCATGTTCTCATGTTCCACACAGTTAATGATGCAAATCCCAATCTATCAACATAACCTGTGCCATTCCTACAAGGGAAATGTAGATAAAGACTTGGAGAAAAGCAAAAGATCCAAACATATGAGAAGGCATGATGACGAGATACAGGCTACCATCATTTCAACGCATATCTCTAGCACATAGCATGTAATTATAGAAGTTTAAGGCAGCTTTCAATCATTGATCATAAAATTACAAAACGATTAGTCAATCATCCAATGCAACGGCAAAAGACATAAGTTAAAATATCTAGTTTAGAAAATAACTTAAATTATTCCGATTGTTCAAGCAGTGGTAGCGGTGTCTTTATGTGATTATGTCTTATTTTGCAGTTAGCACTTTGCAATTTATATAGTTACAGTGTTACTCTACCTTAACCTCGTTTGGGATAAAAGATGGTTTTCTTATAAAGTAATATAAAATAAGAAGTAATACTTTTGATGATTGTTTGTCGTACAAATCGATTTCTCATGCCTTTTTACTATTGGTTTAAGAATTTGAACATGCACATGACATTGTACCCCTACATCCACTGCTTAAAGAATGAGCTATGTCATGCTAAATAATATGGACTGTCAATGGGTCATGATTGACGTTTTTTGCCTTCTTATTAACAACCAGAAAGTTAGTTTCACTGCATTGGAGCTTAAAAGAGTAACAAGTGTAGAACTACATATTTTATAATCAAGTTAGAGGCACGAAACTTGACACTGAACTCTCACTCACTTGAGCACACAAATAAAAGTGAACTTTTAGGATACTTGGCAAGGAATATACTGGGCAGATAGTACCCTCGAGATGCTGCTGCAGATACAAATATTGGTTCCACAGGACTGCATTTTAGGTCCAGAACACTGCAATACAAATATACACAAAGATTAAGAAATAAAATCAAGAATAACTGGCTGTATATGTGTTTCTCCTTGCAGGGAACAAAAAAAAAATATATTATAACAGATAAGAACCTTGGAAAGGCGTCAGTTGTATTGAGATCACAAACAACTCTCTTTGCATCAACATTCCATGCTTTTATACCTCCATCAGCAGTGCCTATGAGAAGCTTTGTCAAAATGGACAATGAAATGTAGGAGCATTACTTCCTGGTTTCGGACATTCAGAACCTCCAAAAACAATGACAATATTACCAATCTTAATCACTTGACAAGTGTCCACTTTTTCACTTTTGAAAGTCTGTAGAGAAGTGTGCGTTTTTGTATTGGGAACAAACATATACTCCAGTTTCAAATATCAATATGCGACTGACATTTAACTTTGACCAAAATTTCAAAGAAAATTTGTTCATTTACAAAGATTAACAAGTGAAATAACAAAGTACTCTAAAATTTTCAGCAACGCTGGAGTGGATCTTTAGGGACAATGAGATTCTCAAATAGTCAAATATAGTGCATAAGTGAATAAACAGGACCAGGTTAACCTTCAATTCGTAACATTCAGAGAACCTGTATTCCTGTTTGTCCTCAGAAAATCTTAACAGCAATGTCTATTTGAAGGTAGAAGATAAACTTCCACTATCATTATAATTGTATACGATGTTTCAGAGATAAAATGGCATCAATTGCATACCAATCGGTCAGATTTGCAATCCCATTCAAGTGACATAATCTCGGCCCCACAATAGATGGTTGCATTTCTTGATGCTGAAGTTGATGAGTCGTATGTCCATATCCTTCATTAAAACTTATGGCAATCAGTAAAAGAAAAAGATGTCTGCTTGATCCCAGAGTTGACTACAATACAACGGATTGACGTATATAGAAAATGATAAAAACAAACTTATTCATCCATCCCATGAAAAACTGCAAAAAATCTCCTTTTGGGACATCTCAAGTTTATTGCAATGTTTCCTTTAGGCTTCTAAGTTGAGATTACCTTGAAGCTCCATTGTCATTATAAAAGGTCCTTGTGATTCAAATTGGTCCAAAAGATTAACTTTGAGTCAGTTGACAACTAAGGCAAGTCATACATTTTTTATTAGTATGCATGCAACTGTTGCAATTTTCATGGGATAAACTAGCATGATCAGCACATCCATAAGGGGGTGGGGTGGAAGTGAGGGTTGTGGGGAGCGCATTAGATAAAACCTCCTAATAAAATCATGCCTAACCCTAGTCATCCTTGTATCAGCAAGTTGAAGGTCTCGTTGCATTTTCCTTTATAATTTTGAAAATTCAAAAGGATTTTGTAATTATCATGATAAGGGATTATATAAGTTGGCTATGTAATCTAAAAGTTGGCTATGAACCCAAATCACTCTCTCTCTCTCTCTCTATATATATATATATATATAAAAATACACACACACACACATACATATATATCAAACTATTTTTCCCGCCTAAAATATGCACACTCAAATGCTCTATTTTCTTTTTCATCTCCTGAACTTCCTCCTCTTTATCCGATTCTGTTAAAAGCAACAACTCTGGGGTTGATTAAAGCCTGCCTATCAAATATGTGTAAATGTTTCAAATAACAATTAAATATATCAAAAATTGTGAATACAAACAAGCAAATGATTTTGGACACTAACAGCCAGCATCCTCTCTTTCTTGCAATTTATTAGACAGATCAGCATCATTAGCTTTTGAAGGATCTACCTGACTGTTCCATCCACAGAAGCACTTGCGATGTTGTCCCCAGATGTAGAAAACCTGCAGCAACTGATTGGACTTGTGTGGCCCAAGAAAGTCTCCTGCAAAGCATGGTTTTCCGCATAATGCAAATTTGATAAGAACCATTGCAAGAGTGCAAATAATAGGTGTAAATCATAATGGCATAATTCAACCATGATGACGGATGAGCAATTGCACCTGGAAGTCTACTTTGACTTCTGGGAAATCTTCTTCTTGCTGAAGTTCATCAATTCCTGTTGCCATATAGTTAACAGTCACTTAAACAATCGGACAAATGGCTACAAGAAAAACCAAAGATCATCCCACAAACATAGCACATGCTCATAGCCTCATACCCCTTACACTTGAAGAAATAATGAACCATGGGCATCTTATGACTACAGAACTGCTGCACACAATTCTAATGAAGCATTTAAATGCTACGTCTTATAGTTTGGGTCTTACTCCCTTCATATGAACTGCAAGAACACACCAACCTATAGCAAGGCCCGTCAAGTTACCTTGACAGGCTTGACTTTTTGACCTTAAAATATAGCAGTTCAATCCAGCAAAACTGTTATAAAGCATATTAGCTCTCAAGGTAACGGTCACAGCAACAACTAAAATCATTGAATCAATTGATCACATCCCAGAATTTCTCCTAACATGTCACCAAGTATATAATAAAGCTGGCCACCCTGGTGAGATCAGTTCACACTATATGTTGCTGATTTTTACGTATATTATAATACTTAACCCACTCTAAGCACCTTACATAAAATCAACAATAATTTGGCAACAGATTGCCCCACGTCTATGTGACTTTGTCAAGGACAAAGTTCATCTCAGTAGTTACACTTCCTTACATTTTCCATCGATCCTCAACACAAGCAGACAACCATTTTTTGTTACACCAAAAACATGTCTATGTGTCACCAAAGATTAAGATGTATAAAGATTAAGGCATTGTTTGGTAAAAATAAGCTAGCTTATAAGTCAGGTACATATTTAGATGGACTCATGGACCATAAGCTAGCTTTTTGATAAGCTATTCTCACTGGCATTTTGGTGACTTATGGGACTTATTATTTTTTTATTCCAAATATACTTTGCTAAGTTCTACACTACCAATTTATAAACATGCCTTGTTTTTGTCATTTTACAGTCATAAGCTACCTTATCAGCTAGTTTTTTGCCAAACGCATCTTACTCATCAGCTACCTTATCAGTCATAAGCTAGCTTATCAACTAGTTTGCCAAACATAGCCTAAGTAGCCATAATGTTCTGAAGTTGCAATTCAGTATTAAATTATTTTAATAACAAGACATAAAAAAATCTCGCTCACACTTAAAGAAGGAAGAAGAAAGAAGAAAGAAATCTAAGAAAGAGAAGTTAGTGAGAAGATTCGCTTAATTGAATTGATCGTAGATGTAGACAACGCAGCTTCTTACCAACAGAAGAATTATCCTTCTCGTCATTGTGTCCACCATAACTGGTGCTTGCAGAGCTTGCACCTTGAGCCTCGGGTATATCAACATCCTTGTCTGAGGACTGCCTCCCACTCAAATGAACAGTAGATGCATGAGCTTCACCAAGGTTCCTAGATGGTACAGTGACTTCTTTAGGCAAGCCACGTGACAGAGTCTCGGGTGAAGAGCACATGGATTCATTGTTACCACCAATGCTTATTTGGTGTGCAATTGAAACATTGCTGTCATTAAGACGTGGTCAGTGAAAGAACAACAATATTTGGAATCAAATAAATGGTGAAGAAACAACCTTACCTCTTGGACCGACTTAATTGAGCCTCCTTTTCCTCTAACAAAGCCTGAAGTTGTGACAGTCTGGTATTAAGATGCTTGATGTCATTCTTAAGATGGTTTACAGTAAGTTTTTCGGAACTGATCTTCAACAATGCAGGAATGCGTGGATTAGTTAAGGAAAGTTTTCCCTAAATTTGAAGTAGGGAATACCATCAACACCAATGAAGATATCAAGAAACTAATGAGCTATACAAAACATGTTATCAATCGATATCTGCAAGAATCAAATCACAAGGCACATACAGATCCCAAAGTCCATGACTACTAAGTCATAGGCTCAGAGCACATAAAAAAAATCCAACCCTCTATCCTATTTGGCATCATGTTGGCACACCTTGATTTAAATGAACAATTCAGCTTGTAGTAGCCCGATGGAACTTAGAATAGTTAAGTGGTCAACAATTACGTATGTTAAGAATCATCCGAACTGTGGGAAACTGATGATAAATCAAGTACCCAACCATATGAATCCTTTTACTTCAAAGATTTAGAAAGATAAACCATTATCCCAGTCAACCTAATCAACCTGCTATATAACCAAGGTTCATAATAAGGGGAAAATGGATATTTATCACTCAATACACAATTCCAATATATTTGATGTCCTATTGGGAAAGAAGCAATGCATTGCATAGAAATGACTTACAAAAACAAGGTAACTTTACTTTCATGTTAATGACATTCTAGGGAGAAACAAGCATTGCATACAAATTGCTCAATTATACTCTCTACCTACTTATATCACTAATTACACATATCTCCATCATGTATGTACTCTAAAAATGGGAACCAATATTTTCAACATCACTCAAACCATCTAGTCATCTACTAACAGAATATGCTCTAAAACATGAAGATTAACACATTTGATCCATACCTACTTTTAACATGAAGATTCATCCAATACCTAGGACAACACATACCACCACCAACAAAAATCAATATATGCTCAAAAAGGTAATGCAATAAATCATATGTTGTAGGATATGAGTTCCATTGAAGATTTCACTCAAGAAGTTCCTAACAGAAAGACGCAAGGCATCAAACCACTCCTTCGAGAAATACACACGAAACAGTGGATCCAAGCTAGGGTTCTTGATATACGGAATCGCAAACCACGCCATCCAATCCTGATCCCTTTGCAGCAAATCATCGCCATGGACTCCGAAAAACTCGATGATCTTGTCGTTTCTTCGCGACTGCACGGCGTGAACGATGTAGTATCGGAGTATGGAGATCTCCAATTTGGACAAGGTGGCAATGAGGAGGGTTTCGGATGAAGAAAAGCAGTGCTTGAAGAAGGTGAGCAGGGAGATTAGATTTTGTGGCTGGAATTTAGGGATGTATACTGAGAAAATTAGGTCAAAGATGTTGTCTTTGTGGAATCCTTTGCCAAGATCTGTGGCCAATTCTTTCTCAAAAGATTGCAGAGTGGTTGTGAATCCCCTGAAGAAGAGAAATTCTCTAACAAGCTCTTCTGCATAATTCATATTCTCCATTTCTTTCTTTCTAGTTTAGCCTACAAACAAAGAAAGGGATGTTTGTATATATATGAGATATGACAATGCTTATAATTACCACAATGACTACCAATTCAATATTATGAAAAAGTTAAAATTAAAATTAAACCAATCAATGTTTTCTTCCTGCTTTTTTGTTTTGAAAACCAACAAAGAGGATAATATAAGCATCCACAATGGAGGTTCTTTATGAGTCACAGGTTCTTATTGGAACCCGGACGCTTGAACAAGAACCTAGGTTCTTGTAATAGTTTACTTTTCTGTTATATAATAGTTTACATAAATAAATATTATATTATATATAAGAGGAGGGAAGTAAGGTTTTTGTAAGAACCTCCATTATAGAGTTTTAAGGAGGTTCTTGGTATGTTGAGATGACAATGACGTGGTAGGAAAAAAAATATGGTAAGGTTCTTGAAGGTTCCACCACTATGGATGCTCTAAACAAGTTTGTCTCAAAGTGAGGTTAGATAAGGTAAAAGTCGGGAATTTGGCCAATCTAACCAATTCTCTCACCTAATTTACCACTCTAACCATCTCTCTCCCATTTTGACGAATATAGCCACTGACTTCTCGATTCTCACTTCTTAACTTCGTGAGTAGGACCAAAATGTAACAAATTTTGTTCAAAATCACGAAGTTAAGGAAACTTAACTTCTTGACTTCGTGATTTCACACGTGTCCACCTAATATTGGTCAAAAATGATAAATCGAGGAGTCGGGAATTTGGTGACATCGTGATCCCGAAATCAAGAAATCTCGGTGGTCAAGGAATGGAAGAAATCACGAAGTCAAGAAGTCATGGACTCGTGACTTCGTGACTTGTGCCTTGTGTTGACAAGTGTCGCGATAGAATGTCTAGGCGATGAGTCACGAAGCCTTGACTTCGTGACTTCGTGACTTCGTGACTTCGTGACTTCGTGACTGGCAAGGATGGTCTATGTAGGAGTCACGATGGGATGGTCTAGGCAAGGAGTCACAAAGTGATGACTTCGTGACTTCTTGACTGGCAAGGACGGCTTGTACTTTTGTTCACGAAGTCACGAATTGAAACCTTTGAATTGTGTAACACCCTAAAAATCAGGGCGAACAAAAACTTTCATTTAATAGAAAGATGGTATACAACGTACGCCAAGGCGTGAGCTCATCCCAAAAACAGGGGTATAAGTAATGTACAATTAATTACAATGTTTGTAATCAAGGAGAAATACAATAACCAAACTAGTCTAGTTCTGTCTAAGAAGAAGACTACAAAAGGGTTATCGTTCTACGGTAAGTCTCGCGGTCATAGTAGACCGGTATCTCCAATGTTCCCCAAGCTCACTCTACGTCCGAGACCTACTTGGGGACGATGTCCCGAGTACCTGAGAGACACATCGACACCAAACAAGTGTTAGGCTAAAGGAGCCTAGTGAGTTGTACAAATAATATCATACATGAAGAACGTAATAATACATGCGAGATATACAAGATTATGCTAGCAACACAAAGTAGCATGTTAAACCGGTTTATTATTTTATCTGCGGAAACAGTAGGCGCGACCCACCTCCACCAACCAATGCCCCGACATTCACTGATTCCAAACACCTCGATGTCCCGAATTTAGCATGGCAACATCATCCGAGGCCCGCGCACCAAGGAGCAACCCGAGGGCCGGCGACATAGGGGCATTCCTATTTCAGAACCTCCCAAGACTGTTTGGTGTGGACACATTGCGTTGGTTCGTCCATGTTATTATCATTTAGGATCGTGAGACGGAATTTAGCATCGCGTCACGTCCAGATCATTTCCACACAAGACCTAGATACTGAATTTAGCATAGCATCTAGTCCATATCAATTACACATAAACCTCGACACTGAATTTAGCATAGCGTCATTTATAGAGGTATACATCGGGATCTCAAGCCCTTTATATCATTCCGGGTTTGCCCCATTTCGGATGTCAATTCCATTCTTACATAATCCCAAGTCATGTATCATGTCGTGCATTTCGTATAAGTACATTTATCATACAACCTATAGGTTTAACACATACGAAATAGCATACGATAATTTCATCTCATGCAAAGAGTCACACCATCCAAAGCATTCCTACTAGTATAGCATTTCATACATACCATGAGTATCCTCAACTAGACATGAGAAGTAATCTATACCAAGTTCACATATATCCACATAATAAAGCAAGGAATAGACTCCATCAAATGATGTGCTCTCAGTTTTAACAAAATAGTTTTAGCAACTCACCTTAGGGTTTTGTGATAAAAACCCCCAAATCCCAAGATTAGGTCAAATACGAGCACAAACCTAAATCAAGTAAATCTAACCCTAGATTAGTTCATAACCTTTATTATACACATAGGTCCAACCTACAAGGGTTTATTTGAAGCTTACCAAGTGAGATCCAAGCTAGAACCCTAAGTCTTGAGCTTCCCTCTTTTCAAGCAACAATGGTGGAGAAGGGGTGAGTGAGGAAGATGAAGTGAGTGAGGGGTGATTTCCAACTAGCTAGCTCCAAGTATGGATTTAACTTCAAGATCTTGTAGGGTTTCGGATTTGGAGAAGGTAGAGAGAAAATTCAGGTGGAATGGTTGAGAAATGAAAGAGTGGTGACCAAATGAAGTTAAGAAGAGTTAAAAACCCGTTTTCCCCTTTTTACAGCTCCCTAGCGATCGCTAGGCTTAAGGGCTAGCGATCGCTAGATGCCTTCTCTCGGGGTCGTTAGCCTGATCGCGAGCAAAAACAGGAATTGGGGAAATTTGCCTAGCGATCGCTAGGGTTGTGGCTAGCGATCGCTAGCATCTGACCATTTTCAATCCTATTTTGTTTCGGCCATAACTTCTTCGTTTTAGCTCCGTTTTCGATTCCGAAAGAACCGTTGGACTCGTAATTGAATTTCCTAACATAATAGACCATAAAATGCATGATTTGATCTAAAATTCAAACTTCCATATTTTATCAAGGAGTCGTTATTATACCGAAATTACGGGTGTTACAATCCTCCCCACCTAACTAAAATTTCGTCCCCGAAATTTGTTACACCTATGCGAACATCCGCGGGTATCTCCGCTTCATGTCTTCCTCGGCTTCCCACGTGACATTAGCACCTCGGTGGTGCTTCCATTGAACCTTGACCATCGTCACCTCTTTATGGCGTAGTTTCTTCGTTTTCCTTTCTAAGATCGCTTCCGGTTCTTCGATACATCGGTTACCGGTGTCAACTCGAATCTCCGATAGAGGAATGACGCTGTCTTCTTCTGCTAGGCATTTCCGCAAGTAACACACGTGAAAAGTGGGGTGTATCCCATCCATTTCGGGCGGTAGCTCTAACCGATAAGCTTGTTGTCCCACCTTTTCCAAAATGGTAAACGGTCCTAGGAAACGTGGGCTGAGCTTCCCCCGTTTTCCAAACCGTATGATACCTTTCCAAGGGGACACTTTCAACATCACACGCTCCCCCACTTGGAATTCTACGGGTCGACGTTTCTTGTCGGCGTAGCTCTTTTGTCGGTCTTGGGCGGCTTTCAAGCGCTCGCGGATACCCTTTACTTTATCCGCCGTCTCTTGTATGATCTCGGGTCCCGCAAATTGCTTTTCACCCGCCTCCAACCAACACGTCGGTGTTCTACACTTCCGTCCATATAGCGCCTCGAACGGTGCCATCCCAATGCTAGAGTGGAAGCTATTGTTGTATACAAATTCCACTAGCGGTAGGTGTGTATCCCAATTCCCACCAAAGTCAATCACGCACGACCGCAACATGTCTTCTAGTGTCTGTATCGTTCGTTCACTCTGTCCGTCGGTTTGAGGGTGGTAAGCGGTGCTCAACTTGAGTTTCGTACCCAAGCCCTCTTGTAATCCATGCCAAAACTGGGAAGTAAATCGGCTATCTCTATCCGAGACAATCGATGATGGTACACCGTGTCTTCTCACGATCTCCTTTATGTAGAGTTTGGCCAATTTATCCATGGGTAGGGTTTCACGCATCTCGAGAAAGTGAGCACTCTTCGTGAGTCGGTCCACGATCACCCAGATAGTGTCGTGACCCCTTAAGGTTCTCGGGAGTTTGGTCACGAAGTCCATGGTAACATGCTCCTACTTCCATTCCGGGATGTCCAAAGGTTGCAAACTCCCATAGGGCTTTTGGTGTTCCGCCTTAACTTGAAGGCATGTGACACACTTCTCGACATAACTAGCCACGTCAAGTTTCATGACCGGCCACCAATAGTTCATCTTCAAGTCTCGGTACATCTTGGTGCTCCCGGGATGTATGGAATACTTGGATTTGTGGGCATCATCCAAGAGTAGCTCCCGGTTGCCACCAAGTTTCGGCACCCAAACTCGGCCTTGAAACAGTTTAAGCCCGCGGCTATCCTCGGTCAACAACTCCTTTTGCTTCACCATCACCTCATCCTTGAGGTTTTCTTCTCGAAGGGCTTCCGCTTGACTCGCCTTGATCCTTTCCATCAAACTCGACACCACGCTAATCCGGTTAAGGGTCACACCAACGCTATCACCATAGTTCTTACGGCTCAAGGCGTCGGCGACTACGTTTGCCTTACCGGGGTGGTACAATAAGTCGCAGTCATAGTCCTTTAGTAGCTCGAGCCATCTCCTTTGCCGCATGTTGAGCTCCTTTTGGTCGAAAATATGTTGGAGACTCTTGTGATCGGTGTATAGTGTACACTTGGTTCCGTAAAGGTAGTGTCGCCACAACTTCAAGGCAAACACCACCGCCGCTAACTCCAAATCGTGCACCGGATAATTCCTTTCGTGATCTTTTAACTGTCGAGAGGCGTAGGAGATCACCTTGCCTCGTTGCATGAGCACGCACCCGAGTCCCATCTTGGACGCGTCGCTATAGACCACGAAGTCTTCCGTCCCGTCCGGTAATGATAAAATCGGCGCTTGACATAACTTCTTCTTGAGTGTCTGAAAGGCCTCTTCTTGTTTATCGGTCCATAGAAACTTGGCGTTCTTCTTCATTAGCACCGTAAGCGACGAAGCGATCTTCGAGAAATCCTGAATGAATCTTCGGTAGTCACCCGCTAAGCCTAGAAAGCTTCGTATTTCTGACGGGTTCGTCGGCGACTTCCAACTCATCATGGCCTCGATCTTCGCCGGATCCACCTTGATTTCGTCTCGCGACACCACATGTCCTAGAAACTGTACCTCGTCGAGCCAAAACTCGCACTTTGAGAACTAGGCGTACAATTTCTCGTCTCTAAGCACGTTCAATACTTCTCGTAAGTGTCGCTCGTGCTCGGCCTCATCTTTGGAATAGACCAAGATATCGTCGATAAAGACTATGACCGACTTATCTAAGAATGGTCTACACACTCGGTTCATCAAGTCCATGAATACCACCGGTGCGTTGGTCAAACCAAACGGCATCACTAAGAACTCATAGTGCCCATATCTCGTTCGGAAGGCTGTCTTAGGCACGTCGTCCTCCTTCACCCTAACTTGGTGATATCCGGATCGTAGGTCAATCTTCGAGAAGCACCCGACACCTTGTAGTTGATCGAAGAGGTCGTCGATCCGAGGTAAGGGGTATTTGTTCTTTACCGTCCTCTTGTTTAGTTCACGATAGTCGATGCACATTCTCATGGAGCCGTCCTTCTTTTTGACGAAAAGGACCGGTGCTCCCCACGGTGACGAACTCGGTCGGATGAATCCCTTCTCGGAGAGCTCTTGCAATTGCGTCATCATCTCCTTCATTTCGGTCGGAGCCAATCGGTACGGAGCGTGCGCGATCGGAGCCGCTCCGGGTGTAAGGTCAATGTGGAACTCCACTTGGCGTTCCGGTGGTAATCCGGGCAAATCCTCCGGAAAGACGTCCGGAAATTCCCGCACCACATTCACATCGGCGAGCTCTTTCTTCTCTAACTTAGTATCGATGACGTAAGCTAAAAAGGAGGTGCATCCCTTGGCTAGGCACTTCCTTGCCTTAACCATCGAGATGGTCGTGTAGGCGCCCTTCTTCTTATCCCCATACACGGTAATCGGTTTTCCGTTAGGCACCGGTAACGTGACCATCTTTTTGCCGCAACCTATGTTGGCGTCGTGTGTGCGCAACCAATCGATCCCTAGCACTACGTCGAAACTACCGACATTCATGGGTATGAGGGTAGCGGAGAAAGGTTCTCCATCTAACTCTATAGTGCACCCCTCAAAGCAATTCCGAACGGTCACAAGAAATCCGCCCGCTACTTCTACTACTAACGCATCAGATAAGGGAGTGGTAGGCATAGTGAATTTCCTAGCTAAAGTGTCATGTACAAAAGAGCGTTCGGCACCCGTATCGAAAAGAATAAGCGCAGGTATGGAGTTAACGAGGAACGTACCCGATACAAGATCGGATGCCTCTCTCGCCTCCGTGGCCATCATCTGAAAGGCTCGGCTAGTCACCTTCGGCGAGTTTCCTCCCTTCGCAACCGATCCGCTTGGGCTCTCGGTAACCGTCTTCTTGAACTTCGGGCAAGCATCCCGATAGTGCCCCGGTTCCTTGCAATCGTAGCACACCACCACCCGGGCCATACAATCTCGGGCCACATGGCCCTTCCTCCCGCACTTCCCACAAGTAGTGGGGTTTTCCGGCAATTCACGGCGGCAAGGTCCATGATGCTTGCTTCGGCACCGGTTGCACCATTTTGCTTCATTACGGTTTCCACCTCGCCTCCCCTCTTGAAAGGCCTTGCTCGGTCGAGCCGACATGGCGGCCTCCTCAAATCTTCTCTTTTGCCCGGCTTGGTAGCCTTCCACCCGGGCTTGGGTGATGTCATCCTCGATCCGCATAGACTCTTCGATCGCCTCATGTAGGGTGGTGACCCTTGCGATCCTCACCGCCGATCTCATCTCGGCCGGTAACCCACGTGAATAGGCTTTGATCTTGGACTTTTCATCGGGAGCCAAGTGCTCCACCATCCCGAGCTTCTCCAAAAAGTCCTTTGCGTAAAAGGAGACGGGGTTGTTGCCTTTCTTCATTCCCCGGAATTCGTCCTCGATTTTGTCAAGGGCTCGCTCGCTACAGTATTTCTCGAGCGTCTTCTTCTTGAATTCGGCCCAAGAGAGCCTAGCGTACACCTCCGGCGCGAGGGAAGAGCGGGTCAAGTTCCACCACGTGAGGGCCTCGCCCTTAAGAAGGTGGGATGCGAACTTGACTCGTTGGGAAGAGTCGCACTCACTAGCCTCAAAGGCCATCTCCATCTCGCGGAGCCAATTCAAACAAACCACCGGGTCGGTACACCCCCGGAACTCCGGCGTTTTGCACCCCAAGAAGTTCTTGTAGGAGCACCCCTTAGCTTTCCCTTTCTCTTTCTCCTTATCTCCCGTGACTCGGGTCTCCTCGGTGACCACCACCACCTCCGCATCTCCCGACGCCGTAGCGGCGTTCTCTCCCACCGTCTCGTTGCGTCGGTGGCTAGCATCACGATCCTCCAACATTTTCATGAAGGACTCTTGTTGTTTGCTCATGGCCTCGTTCACGGCCTTCATCACGCTATCGAGCATTCTCATCTCCGGGGTCACCTCGGTTAGGACCGGGTTTGGATCCTCGAGATTGACCCTTGGCACGTGCTCCGTTCCCCCACCGAGAACGGGAAGCCTCGGTGGACTCTCAACCGTCTCGACCCGCACGTGTTGGTCAGCGGTCGAAGCGGTTTGGTCGGGTGGTCCTCTTGCGGCGCCCGTTTGACTACGGGTGTTCGCCATACTAATCTGTCACACACAAATGCACGAGAACAGGATAAGAATAGACTACTTACGAACACCAACATTTATCATCATCATAATAACAGTTACTCAAACACTCGCGTACAACGCATTCATAGATCAGTAGCTAGGTGATTTATGAACTAATCATACATAAGCATCCTCGTTACCATCACCACAACTTTGAGTAAACGTGAATTCGTAAACCTATTGCTCTCCCCACCTAAGGTTCTACCCAAGGTATGTATCGTGTTTACTAGTTTGCTAAGTTTAAGTCTAGGCATACTACAGTGATCACCTAGTTCGCTTAAACTAAAGCTCTGATACCAACTTGTAACACCCTAAAAATCAGGGCGAACAAAAACTTTCATTTAATAGAAAGATGGTATACAACGTACGCCAAGGCGTGAGCTCATCCCAAAAACAGGGGTATAAGTAATGTACAATTAATTACAATGTTTGTAATCAAGAAGAAATACAATAACCAAACTAGTCTAGTTCTGTCTAAGAAGAAGACTACAAAAGGGTTATCGTTCTACGGTAAGTCTCGCGGTCATAGTAGACCGGTATCTCCAATGTTCCCCCAAGCTCACTCTACGTCCGAGACCTACTTGGGGACGATGTCCCGAGTACCTGAGAGACACATCGACACCAAACAAGTGTTAGGCTAAAGGAGCCTAGTGAGTTGTACAAATAATATCATACATGAAGAACGTAATAATACATGCGAGATATACAAGATTATGCTAGCAACACAAAGTAGCATTTTAAACCGGTTTATTATTTTATCTGCGGAAATAGTGGGCGCGACCCACCTCCACCAACCAATGCCCCGACATTCACTGATTCCAAACACCTCGATGTCCCGAATTTAGCATGGCAACATCATCCGAGGCCCGCGCACCAAGGAGTAACCCGAGGGCCGGCGACATAGGGGCATTCCTATTTCAGAACCTCCCAAGACTGTTTGGTGTGGACACATTGCGTTGGTTCGTCCATGTTATTATCATTTAGGATCGTGAGACGGAATTTAGCATCGCGTCACGTCCAGATCATTTCCACACAAGACCTAGATACTGAATTTAGCATAGCATCTAGTCCATATCAATTACACATAAACCTCGACACTGAATTTAGCATAGCGTCATTTATAGAGGTATACATCGGGATCTCAAGCCCTTTATATCATTCCGGGTTTGCCCTATTTCGGATGTCAATTCCATTCTTACATAATCCCAAGTCATGTATCATGTCGTGCATTTCGTATAAGTACATTTATCATACAACCTGTAGGTTTAACACATACGAAATAGCATACGATAATTTCATCTCATGCAAAGAGTCACACCATCCAAAGCATTCCTACTAGTATAGCATTTCATACATACCATGAGTATCCTCAACTAGACATGAGAAGTAATCTATACCAAGTTCACATATATCCACATAATAAAGCAAGGAATAGACTCCATCAAATGATGTGCTCTCAGTTTTAACAAAATAGTTTTAGCAACTCACCTTAGGGTTTTGTGATAAAAACCCCCAAATCCCAAGATTAGGTCAAATACGAGCACAAACCTAAATCAAGTAAATCTAACCCTAGATTAGTTCATAACCTTTATTATACACATAGGTCCAACCTACAAGGGTTTATTTGAAGCTTACCAAGTGAGATCCAAGCTAGAACCCTAAGTCTTGAGCTTCCCTCTTTTCAAGCAACAATGGTGGAGAAGGGGTGAGTGAGGAAGATGAAGTGAGTGAGGGGTGATTTCCAACTAGCTAGCTCCAAGTATGGATTTAACTTCAAGATCTTGTAGGGTTTCGGATTTGGAGAAGGTAGAGAGAAAATTCAGGTGGAATGGTTGAGAAATGAAAGAGTGGTGACCAAATGAAGTTAAGAAGAGTTAAAAACCCGTTTTCCCCTTTTTACAGCTCCCTAGCGATCGCTAGGCTTGAGGGCTAGCGATCGCTAGATGCCTTCTCTCGGGGTCGTTAGCCTGATCGCGAGCAAAAACAGGAATTGGGGAAATTTGCCTAGCGATCGCTAGGGTTGTGGCTAGCGATCGCTAGCATCTGACCATTTTCAATCCTATTTTGTTTCGGCCATAACTTCTTCGTTTTAGCTCCGTTTTCGATTCCGAAAGAACCGTTGGACTCGTAATTGAATTTCCTAACATAATAGACCATAAAATGCATGATTTGATCTAAAATTCAAACTTCCATATTTTATCAAGGAGTCGTTATTATACCGAAATTACGGGTGTTACAAATTGAGTTAAGAGAAGAGGGCACGAAGATCCTTATATAATGGTTTTATATTTGTTAGGGGACCGAAGTCATGACTCTCGCATTCAATATATTTTTTAAGAAGTTGTGATTCCGTTGTTGATGAATCACAGAGTCATGACTCCGTGATCTGTGATTAGGGTGGAGGACCCTCCTGTGTTGGAGGCTGCTTGTTGGAGGTGTCTCGTTGGAGGGGGCTGGAGTTCAAATTAAAGAAATACAACATGAGGGGAAAAGACGAAAGATCCGTGGGCTATTGACTTCTTTGTTATTTTTTTTATGTTTAACATTTCGTTATTGGTTTTTTTTAATTAGTCTAGACGTTGCCCTAAAAAATAATTTTGTTTTTTTTGGCAAACGGTAGAGCAACTTCAGCGCAATGCGACACGTTAGAGGAACTAACTAGGCTACCCATAAATTGATACCTGCCGTCGAGTTACAACAGTTCAAATATATCGTACAATTAACCCTGGCCCTAGATCCGTTGCTTCAAGTCCGAGTAAAGAAAGACAACATGATATACGACCCGCCAAATGTCAAACATCATTTTTATATGGTTTAAATCATATAAAATTAATGGTTGACATTTGTAGGATTTATCATTTATCGGGTTGTTTTTCTTTACTCGGACTTGCAGCAACGGATCTAGGACCAGGGTTAACTATACGATGTATTTGGACCGTTGTAACTCGCCGACAGGTATGTATTTATGGGTAGCCTAGTTAGCTTCTCTAGCGCGTCGCATTTGGGCTTGAAGTTGCTCCACCGTTTGCCCAAAAAATACAAAATTATTTTTATATGTAAGACTGCGAGTTATTTAATGAATGACTTCAAATTTATTTTTATCAGTATTTATTTTATTAGTTGTAATTTATGAATGTACAAAATTAGATGTGTGAGTAAATTAGATTTGTAATGTATTAGCTGTAATTTATGAATGTATTAAATTAGATATCAAGGAAAGAAATAAAAGGGAATGATTTCATTGAAATTAAAAGAACAAGTAAAAGCAACCCCTGATGGTACAAACATATCACACTTCCTCCACCTCAAAAATAACATCGTACATACTCGCCATCCCAGTAGTAGGTCGATCTTGAGCAAGCTTGAACTTCAACCAAGCGGCATCTTGTAGCTTGTGTTGGCGCAACATGAGGCCAAACTCGCCGCACATGCAGAAACATCCGCTTGGCATAAGAATCATATCCATATGATGGCACCATCTTCCAAACCTATTCCACACTTCTCATAATTCTTCAAATTCCACATGTTCACATGAAACAAATTGAAGTATAAAGTGAGATTAGTATGAACTTGCGAAAAAGCTTACCAAAATGCCAATCTCAGTTATTTCTTTTTCGTTCTGAACTGTGAAGTAAACGGGGTTAGTTGACGAACAAGCCATTTGCAGTTTGCAGTAGGATGTATGAAAGAAAATTTCTCGAGTTATGTGGTTTCGGTTAATGAGACACCCCCTATTTATAAGCAGTTGTAGCTAGTCAACCACAAGTTTGGAACCGTTACCCGGTGGGTACCCGGTATTTTTGTAACACCCCGAAAATTGGAGTCAACAAAAACTTTCATTTAATAGAAAGATGGTAAAGTAATGTACGCCAAGGCGCGAGCTCTTCCCAAAATTAGGGGTATAAGTAGTGTATAATTACAATGTTTGTAATTCTAAATAAAGAATACGACAACCGTCTAGTCTAAATCCTATCTAGGAAAAAGACTACAAAAAGGTTGTCAGATCTATCAATGCGCGCGCGGTCTAAAGAACCGGACTCTTCGCCCAACCCCCAAAGCTCACTCTTTAACTCCGGCTCCTACTTGGGAACCGCGTCCCTAGTACCTAAGAGACACATCGACACCAAACAAGTGTTAGGCTAAAGGAGCCTAGTGAGTTGTATAAATGACACTATGCAAGTAAAATACGTTAAGGCATGCACATGTACAATATCATACAAACAACGGAAGTAACATGTTAAACCGGTTTATTATTATCTTCGGAAACAATGGGAGCGACCTATTTCCACCAACCAATGCCCCTACATTCGTTGCTTCCCAATACCTCGATGCCATTTCAACTATGACACCTTCCGAGGCCCGCGCATCTCGGAGCCACCCGAGAGCCGGCGACATAGGTGCGTCCCTATTTCAGGACCTCCCAAGACTATTGGGTGTGGACACATTGCGTTGGATCGTCCATGTTATTTACATTCAATCAACCTCAATACCATTTCTATCATGACACCTTCGGAGGCATGTGTGTACTGTCTAGAAAGACTCATACGTTCATCTCAACCTATCATAGGCATTAATCGAGGGTCTCAAGCCCTTCGCATCATTCCATGGCATAATTCAATACTTACAATTATCATGCATACGTTCATCATATGACCATAGGAATATAACTCGTGCGAGGTAGCATACAAACAAACAATTCCATGTACACAGTCATTCAAGCAAGGTATATAGATCAATTAAGGTGATGCGCTCTCAGTTTTAACAAAAAGGGTTTAGCAACTCACCTTGGTCTAATTCACAATCAAATGTGGATTAGATAGCTAGATACGTCACAAGATAGCACCTACACAATCATATCATGGTATACATAAGTAAAACTCTAAAAAACGACTCTTACGATTCACAACCGAAACACTAGTCTAGAGTTAGGCTAGACTATCTCAATGGCTCCCAAAATCCACCAAACATTATATAATATAACTCTTAAGGAAAGCCCGAAGCCAAAACCCAAAAAGAATCGGAAACGAAAAATGTTCGTCGCGCGAACAGGGAGTTGCGCGACCTAGCCGCGCGACCTCAGGTCGCGGGCCTAGGTCGCGGGGTTTGCCTGACATGCACTATCCCGCGGGCTGTTTTGCCAATACTCACCAAAACTCATCCAAAACACGATTTTGACTCCCAAAACACCCTACGAATGTTTATGAACGATCTTACGATGATATAACATGATAAACTAACAACCAAACTCGAAAAACACCGATGGATCATCAAGATCCATGGTTTTCCCCCAAATACGAACCCTAGCTTTCAAGACTTTAAAAACTCGGCTAACCACGAAATTAATACGAAATAAACCATACCTTTCGTTAGGAACTCGAATCTAACAACGTTCCACGGTTTGATTTCACCTCCTAAGCTCGATTCTCCCTTTGGTTCTCCAACTTTCTCAAAACCCCTTTTCTTTCTCTCTTTTCTCCCTTTTCTTCCTTCAAGAACTCAAGCACTCACACAAATGAAAAAGGGAGGAAGGGATAAGGCTTATCAACTAGTTGGTGACTAGTTACACTACACCCCTCCACCTCTCGGGTATTTATCTTTTTGCCCCGAAACTGATAAGTTAAGTTTCCGACTCGACTTATGAACTTAAATACAAGTTAATAATTAATTTTGGGGAAGAGACACGATTTATATATATATATACATACAACCGGATTTCTATTATTTACTTTTATCAAATAAATTCGAGTTTACAAAATTTCCGGGTGTTACAATCCTCCCCACCTAGATAAAATTTCGTCCCCGAAATTCGTTACTCCTAAGGGAACAACCGTGGGTATCTACGTTTCATATCCTCTTCGGCTTCCCACGTAACATTAGCACCACGGTGGTGCTTCCATTGGACTTTGACCATCGTGACCTCTTTGTGGCGTAACTTCTTTGTTTTTCTTTCCAAAATAGCTTCCGGCTCCTCCACGCAACGGTTGCCGGAGTCCACTCGAATCTCCGACAAGGGAATGACGCTTTCCTCTTCGGCTAGACATTTTCGCAAGTAACACACGTGAAAGGTGGGATGTATCCCATCCATTTTGGGTGGTAGTTCTAACCGGTATGCTTGTAGTCCTACCTTCTCCAAGATGGTAAACAGTCCTAGGAAACGTGGGCTAAGCTTCCCCCGCTTTCCAAACCGTATGATACCTTTCCATGGGGACACCTTCAACATCACTCGGTCTCCCACTTGGAAATCTATGGGACGACGCTTCTTGTCGGCGTAACTCTTTTGACGGTCTTAGGCGGCCTTCAAGCGTTCGCGAATACCCTTCACTTTATCCGTCGTCTCTTGTATGATTTCGGGTCCCGCAAATTGCTTTTCACCCGCCTCCAACCAACACGTCGGCGTTCTACACTTCCGTCCGTATAATGCCTCGAACGGTGCCATCCCGATGCTAGAGTGGTAACTGTTGTTGTAGGCAAATTCCACCAATGGTAGGTGTGTGTCCCAATTTCCACCGAAGTCGATGACGCATGACCGCAACATATCTTCTAGTGTTTGGATCGTCCTTTCGCTTTGCCCGTCGGTTTGTGGGTGATACGCGGTGCTCAACTTGAGTTTCGTTCCCAAGCCTTCTTATAATCCGTCCCAAAACTGGGAAGTAAATCGACTATCTCTATCCGAAACGATCGATAAGGGCACTCCATGCCTCCTTACCACTTCGTTTATGTAGAGCTTGGCCAACTTGTCCATGGGCAAGGTCTCGCGCATCTCTAAGAAGTGTGCGCTCTTTGTGAGTCGGTCCACAATCACCCAAATGGTGTCGTGACCCCTTAAGGTCCTCGGTAGGTTGATCACAAAATCCATCGTGATATGTTCCCATTTCCATTCCAGAATCTCCAAGGGTTGCAAACTACCATAAGGCTTTTGGTGTTCCGCCTTGACTTGGAGACACGTGACGCACTTCTCGACATAACTAGCCACGTCAAGCTTCATGACCGGCCACCAATAGTTCATCTTCAAGTCCCGGTACATTTTGGTGCTCCCGGGATGAATGGAATACTTGGACTTGTGAGCCTCGTCCAAAAGTAACTCCCGATTACCACCAACCTTTGGCACCCAAATTCGCCCTTGAAACAATTTAAGTCCGCGGCTATCTTCGGTCAACAACTCCTTTTGCTTCACCATCACCTCGTCTTTGAGGTTTTCTTCTTGTAGGGCTTTCGTTTGACTAGTCTTGATTCGCTCCAACAAGATTGACACCACGCTAATCCGGTTGAGGGTTACACCGATCCCGTCACCATGGTTCTTACGCCTCAAGGCATCGGCAACCACGTTCGCCTTACCGGGATGGTACAACAAGCATGCACAAAGCGTTATGATGCCAGTAGAGCACTGAACGCGTGCAAGATGGCAAAGGGGACCTCAGTCAGTGATCATGAAAATAAAAGAGGCTCGGTCGCCCAGTTTCGTTGCAGTTACCAACGGATATGATACTCAACTCACTGTCTGAAGATTATAAGTAATTGAGTTGAGAATGGGGACCAGGACCAAAGATGTGCTTATGGTCAAGAATGGTGAAGTAAAGAAGAAGCGTGGGCATGGGAACGCCAGTAAGGGAAAGGGCCAAGTTCTGGCTACCCTGAGTGCACCCAGTGTTTATAATAATGGCAAAGAAAAGAGCAAGGGCAAGAAAGTTAAGTCTAACAGAGTAATGACCAAGATTCAATACTTCAAGTGCCATGAAGTAGGTTATTGGAGGCATAACTGCCCGAAGCATTACGAAGCAGGTATAAACACCTCAGGTATTCATGAATGCTTCAGTTTATCACTTTCGCTTACGAGTATGTTGACACCTAGAAGCAAAAGTTTAATTGCAGGTGGTCAATAAAAGTGAAGTGCCCAAATTGCAAGGATCAGCATGCAAGTAGATATTATCAAAGACAATTTTAAACTTTCATGATTTAAAACAATCTTGTTTTTCCAAAATTTGGATTTTTGGATATTTGTTCATTGGTTTTAAAATTTAAAATTATGGTCTTGATTTAAATATCTTTATGCATGGTATTTTGAATCTGAATAAGTCAAATTTGTCTTGATTCAAAATTAGATCCTAGATGTTGCCTATTACACTAACAGTATTACTTCAATCAAAATAATTTGAAGTAATATATATGAAAACTGTCAAAAACACACGAAGTACTATAATTATAGGAATGTGTTTTTGAACATTTATGAGTAAAAGATTATGAAAGTATTTTATGATCAAAATTTATTACTCGTATGTTTTTAAGAAGAATTTAGGATATTATCTCAGATATCATTGATAATATCAGTATTTATAAAACTAGGAAAAATTCCAAGTTTCGGAATTAGGATTTAATAAAATCCAGTTAAGTTTTATAAATGTTAAAATTCTCGTATTCATTACTTGAAATAGAATTGACTAAGTAATCAAGTTTTGACTAAGTCAATAGTTAATTTTAAGTAATAGTTGGTTTTCATATAAGTTAGTGGGAGCCCAGTTTATTCTCTATCTAGTCTATGATAAAGAATAAAAGATAAAGATTATTGATTTAGTATATATCTCGGAATTCATGATCCAGGTAGGACGTAAATTCATAAGATGTACGAATCTATCTTTTAGTCAAAAGGGTAGAACGAAAGTTTCAAAGTCTTTGAAACTAAAATCATAATTGACTTTGAGAAAAATCAATAATTAAAGTGTGTTGGAATAATTATTAAAGATATTAATTATCTTTCAAAAGTGTCGTAAACACTAGAATAAATTTCCCGAAATTTGCCAGCTTGGTAAATGGAAATTTTATCTGATCTCAGGTAGAAATCATTCATCTACACAGCAACTAAGGGAGGTTGCAGTTTAAACTTTACATATTCAGGGAAACTAGGAGTTATTCCAGTATCTCCAAGTTCAGGGAATATGGTAAAGAAAAAGTCTAATCCTTGTTTAAAAGTGTTTGCAAAACAAAGATTAGCAGAATCAAGAAGATTGTATCAGATGATACAAACTTGTATTGTTTTGGTTGTTACTTTGATTGATACGGTGAACATTAATCAAAGGGTTTAAACTGAAGTTAGGTGATGTTTCGTTTAAATCAGTTTTTAGTAAACGTTGAATAGACACCCTAAAAGTAATTAAGAAATGCCATTAATTTTGTTATTATTACAGAGTGTAATATGGACTATACAAAATTAGTTTCTTTATAGCTTTTATATTTTGAATGTTTTATAATCCAGGAATGAGACTAGTTTCCAGTCTTTCATTCGAAATTTGTCCGTGACAACTTATCGTGGTGGGAACCCGTTAGGGCGTTAAAGTCATTGTGAGCCTCTGGGTAGTTATGATCAGTGGTTGAATAACAGCTACAAGCGTTGTAGACCAGGAGTTGCACAGATATTTGATAGAGTAGCAAATATCGGACGTGATCCGTGGTTGAGATTTACTTCTTGGATTCTGTCATAAGTAAATCTCACAGTGGTTGTCCTTATCACCTGAGGTATTTGGTTTGATATCATGAGGACTGCTGGATACTTAGTGCGTTCAACCGCTACGCCGTAACAGGGTGGCTATAAAGGGCGTAACTAGATTCAGCGGAAGCCGTGGTGTTAAATGCAGATATGCAAGATGGGATTTGCGTCTCTTCTCTGAAGAGAGATATTTCTGGGCCCCTTGACTGACTGAATATACTGATGAAGTGCATGGCCATGCCCAAACGAACTGATTAGTTCTTTGTCGTTTACCTATCAGTAGAGGTCGGATAGTCGAGAAACAGAATCATGAGTATTTAGAGTTGACTTAATCCATGCTCATACTCATAGATGAAATATCGTATTGCAAAGGGAAAAGCCAAGATATACCCAATTTATGAACAGTTGTTTCATTAATGTCATTTCCATATGGAAATTTTAAATCACCTATCTGGGTATAAGAGTTCTTGTAACCTGGTTAGCCTAAGCGCCTGTCTAGGGGCCTCCTTAGGTCCGTGTGATCAAGACGGTATTGCCAACTTGCACAAGTGGGAGTCTGTTAGTAATTATGTGCAGAAGTTGGCAAACCAGTAATTACACATCCAACGTTACTAGACACTCGAGGGTCACACCTGTGAGGACCTGTAAACCGAATAAATAAGATAGTCCCAGTTTGGAGAGATTAAGGTTTATAATAGTTAATTATAAATCAGTTGGGCATTTTGCGTACTAAATCCCAAAGTTAAAGGTTTGTTAGTAATTATATATTTATTTGATAAATAAATATATAAGTTTATTAATTATTGAATTATATATTTATTAGGTAAATAAATATATAATAGGATAATAATTAATAATACAAATAATTATCTAGTTATTTTTCTTTAAGGAAAAGAAAAGAATATTTGCCAAAGATAATTATGAAACTAATTATGGAAACTGAGTTATATGGAAATTCCTCCATATAAAATAAGCCTATGGCTTATCAGTTTTCATAATTCATTCCACCAAGAAAAACAAACCAGAAAAATCTCTCCTCCCTCCTCCTTTGAAACCGGCGCCGATCCAAGAGCAAAACCAGTTCGGTTTTTTTGGTTCTTTGATTAATCCTTAGCTGTTTTTCATCGTATCGGGGACTCACTCCTGCTAGAGGGATCTTCGTTTGGTCGATCACGGGTGGATCTAACTCGAGCATTCCAGGTAACACTCTAACAAATCTATTACTATTATAATTGAAACGAAAAGGTCTGTGGATATTTGGGTTTTATATCCAAATCGCTTCCGCACGTATCAAACCAGTTAGGTTTGATTCGATAAACTTATTGATCAGTTTGATCACAAAGTTTTGTCGTGTATCTCATCCAGTTAGGATTGAAATCTACAGTTTTCTTCGTGTCAGTTTGATACGAGGAACGCATAAAAACCCAACAGTGGTATCAGAGCCACAGGTTTATTCGTTTTATTCTTTTTTAACTGTTTAAAGATCCGTTAAAAATTGTTTCTTGCGAATAAAGTTTTATTGATAATCGTTTCGTATAAAAATTCAATTCTAATCAGTTTGGAAAAAAAATTTGATTTTTATCAGTTTAAAATCTTTTTCAGTTCCGTATAAAGATTTAATGATTATCTATTATAACTTTTCAGTTTTATCGTTTTATGTTTATCGTCGAAAAAGCTATCGCGGAAAAACCCCACGGGGTAGTGGGGATCGGTGGCGGAACTGCGGCAGATAGCCGACCGAACCACCCACCAATCGCCGACCGAGGCTAGAGGCGGCGGTACGGCGGCAACAGCCGACCGGACCGCCGGATGGTGGCCGAACCACCACCAGACCGTGGCCTAGATCGCACTCGGCCGTGGCCTGACCCGCACTCGGCCGTGGCCTGACTCGCCACTCGGCCGTGGCCTGACTCGCCACTCGGCCGTGGCTTGACTCGCCATCAGATCGTGGCCTGATCAGCCATCAGACCGTGGCCTGATCAGAGTTCAAGCCGTGGCCCGATCAGAGTTCAAGTCGTGGCTTGAGTCGACACTAGGCCGTGGCCTGATCAGAGTTCAAGGCATGGTCCACCAGCTTGGTTGGCCATGGTCTATACCCAAATCAAGCCATGGCCCGATCCCTTGATGCACCAAGGCGGCGCTCGGCCGAACCATCAGTCAGTGGTGGGCCGAGAGGAGTGCGACCACCAGCGGCCGCCACGACGGCGATGGTCAGTGATAGCACCGGCGGTCGATCGCCACCAGGCGGTGGTGATCGACGGCGATGTGAGCGGCGATAATATCCCGGTTGATGGTAGGTAGCGGTTGGTTTCAAGCGTTTCTCATATTTTTTTTTCTTTCGGGGCCCAGACTTATCAATTTGGTAATGGGCCGAAACCATGGTATTTTGGACCAAGTTTATGGCCCAAAAGGGTTTATTGGGTTTTAAGCTTTTTGACCCAAATTAATTTTATAATATATTTATATATATATAAATCAGTTACATTACATTATAAAATTATGTTTAAGAGATTTTTAGTTAATAATTATCCCGAGTAAAATTGTGTTTTATCAAACCTGTTATTTGACCCGTTTGGTCAAATAAGTCTAGTATCATGTTTTGACCAGTTGGTCAAACCACGACACAGTTTACGGTCCAATGTTTATTTATCCGACCAGTTTGTTCGAGGACCGAGTTTTGATATAACTTTTAGATAAAAAGCAATTATTTTAGAAAATTGGTTTTGCTTTATAAATAGATTTATTGATTACAAATCTTAGTATTTTTATAATTCAAGTAAAAAACCGTTTTCAGTTTAAAATATTAGTTTCGGTTTATAAACAGTTTGTTTTATAAACCAAGTTTTGCGATAAACGGAACAAGATAATTTTTAACGGATCTAGGATTTCTTTATCGCTTTATTATATTGTTTAATATATATAAATGCGTGGTTGCTTGAGTATATATATGCTTTCGTATATATCTATTATAGGGCTTGCCAACTTAGACCTTTTGGATTAAATTTGGGGAGGCCTGCATGCCACTTACAACCCCTTTGTAATAATGACCATAGGATAGTTATTTTATTTTTCTTTTCGGAGTTCCATCAAGGATGTCGAGGCCAGTGGGAGCTATGCGAGAAAGACTGAAGTTTTTTCGGAGTTCTAACAAAAGGTGCCAAAGCCAGTGGGAGCTATGCAAGGATCCGGAAGTGCTTTAGAAAAATAGGTCGTTATTGGTCCTTAGGAATAAAAGTTGGCAAACCTATAATTAGTTATATCTGCGTGGTTGTTATAATTATCTGCGTGTTTGTAATTATTAAACTGCGTGGTTGTTTTACTCGTGATAGTTGGTTAATCAAGAGTTTTAAGACATAGGAAAGTTTTAAAAACTAGATTAAAATCACGATAGCAAGTAGGTTTTTAAATTAAAGTCACCAATTTTTCAAAACCTTTAAATGGTAGATTTTATTTAAAACCTGTAAAGAATTGTAAATAGATTGTTTAAAGGCAAGTTGACAAAACAGTTAGTTTTGGTCAACTAGGATGCCATCAAAACAGCTAGTTTTGATTAGCAAGTATGCTTTTAAAACAGTTAGTTTTAATTAGCAAGAGCCTTTTTAAAACAGTTAGTTTTAAACAACGTATGTTTGAAACAGGTAGTTTAAACATCAGTTTTTGTTTAAACAATCACTTTTCAAAAGTTACATTTTTTCAAAAAAAAATACTGGACATTAAAAGGTTTTTCAGAAATTAACCAAAACCCCGATAAATCATAGATCAGTAGTGCAACCCATCTAGGGACACCTCCGGCGTAAGGTACGCGGCCGTTGTAAGTGAACACACCTTGAACGACCGCGTTCAAACCAAAGTTGGAGGGGATTAACAAGACTCTGCGAATTATCTCCGGGTGGTACCGGCCAGAGTAAAGTGTCCTAGTCCCGAAATGGTGAGATCTGTTTTTGTTCTGTTAAGTTCACCGGGTGGTACCGGGCCAAAAAGCACTTAGAGGGACTGAAACATGTACGAGTAATTATCCTTGTCCCGAAAAGATCTAGGAGTCATGTCAGTTATGTTGGGATTTTGTGCGATCCTCGTATCAAACTGACACGAGAAAAACCGTGATCTCAAACCTAACTGGTCGAGACATACGACAAAACCACATGAAACAAACTGTTCCAAAGGTTTAACAATCAAACCTAACTGGTTTGATTAAGCGGAAACAATAACGATTAAAATCCCGAAAACATCACAGATCTTATTTGTTTATCTTATTACAGTTAATATGTAGGTTTAGGGTTATTACCTGGATTGCTTGAGATAGATCCACCCGTAAACGACCAGACGGAATTCCCTCTAGCTGGATCTAACCCCGGAACGCTTCACGAACAAATGGTACGCGAAGAACACGATCAATCAGAAACGAAACCGGATCTGGATTCTTTCTTGGTGAGATCGACGAAGAGAGAGAGAGAGAGAGGAGAGAAAGGTTTCTTGGTTGATTAAACTTGTTGAATGAATGAATCTGATAACCTGGCATATCTATTTATATGGAAAACCTTCCATGTATCAGATAGCCTTTATTCTTTCTTTTTCTCTAAGAAAGAATAATTTCCATAATTATCTTATTCTTTCTTTCTCTCCAAGAAAGAATATTTTACTATTTATTATATTTCCATATAATAATTACTAGATAATTATAAAACAATTAATTAACCCTTTTATATATTTATTTAACTAATAAATATATAACTGTAATTAATTATCAGAAACCTTTCACTTTGGGGTTTATACAGAAAACACCCAACAGTTTTATAATTCGCTATTATAAAACTAAACTCTCCAAACTGGGGTTATTTACTATCCGAATTATAGGTCCTCACAGGTGTGACCCTCAAGTGACTTATAACGTTGGATGTGCGATCAAGTGGTTTGTCAACTTATGCACATAATTCCTATCAGACTCCCACTTGTGCAAGTTGGCAATACCAGATTGATGACACGGACCTAAGGAGGCCCCTAGACAGGCACTTAGGCTAACCAGGTTATAAGCACCCTTATACCCAGGTAGGTGATAAAACGTTCCTAAAAGGAAACAGCATTTATGAACAAACTGTCCACAAATCGGGTATAACTAGGCTTTTCCTTTTGCAACACGATATTTCAATTTTGAGTACGAGCATGGATACAGTCAACTCAGAATACTCAAGATTATGTTCATGACTATCCGACTTCCAACTGATTGGTAAACGACAAAGAACAAATCAGTTCGTTTGGGCATGGCCATGCACTTCATCAGTTCTTGTTAGTCAGTCAAGGGGCCCGGAAATATCTCTCTTCATAGAAGAGGTGCAAATCCCATCTTGCATATCTGCATTTGTCACCACGGCTTCCGCTGAATCTAGTTACGCCCCGTATGACCACCCTGTTACGGCGTGATGTTAGAACGTACTAAGTATCCAACAGTTCTCGTAATGCCAAACCAAATACCTCAGGTGCTAAGGACAACCTCTGGGAGTCTTACTCATGACTAAATCCATGGAGTAATCTCAACCGGCGGATCACATCCGATATTCGCTGCTCTATCGAATATCCGTGCAGTTTTTGGTCTACATCGCTTGTAGCTGTTACTCTGTTTTATAACTACCCAAAAACTCACGATGACTTTAAAACCCTATCAGGTTCCCACCTTGATAAGTTGTCACGGATAATTTCAAATAAAACTTATACTAGTCTTATTCCCGGATCAAAAACATGCTAAATATAAAAGAAACCAAGAAACTAATTTTGTATAGTCCATATTCCACTCTGTAATAATAACAAAATTAATAGCATTTCTAAGTTACTTTTATGGTGTCTATTCAATGTGTACTTTATACTTGGTTTAAATGAAGTATCACCTTCCTTCAATTCAAACCCTTCGATTAGTGTTTACCATCCTAATCAAAGAAACAACCAAAAACAACACAAGTTATAATAATTTTTAACTTGGTTCTGCTAGTTTTGTTTTGCAAACACATTTGAACAAAATCTAGACTTTTCTTTACCATATTGCCTAAATCTTGGAGATACTGGAATAACTCCAAGTTTCTTGAATATGTAAAGTCAACTCCGCAACTTTCCTTAGTTGCTGTGTAGACAAAGATTTCTACCTGAAATCTGAGAAAATTTCCATTTACCAAACTGGTAAATTCCAGGAAATTTATCCTAGTGTTCTACAACACTTGATGGTCTAAAAGGGATACTTGAATATCTTTATTACAACACATATAATTATTGATTTTCTTAAAGTCAAAACTTTGACTTTATTGTTTCGAGACTTTGAAACTCTTGATCTAACCTTTGACTTAAAAGAATAGATCATATTTCTCATGAATTCTTATCCTCTCTGGATTATGAATTCCTAGAAATACTAATCAATAATATAGCTTTTATTCTTTATCGGAAGCATAGATAGAGAATAAATTGGGCTCCCACTAACCTATATGAAAACTGACTATTACTTAAATTTAATGCTTCATTGACTCGGTCAAGACTTGACTATTTAGTCAATTTTATTTTTAAGTAATAAGTTTAAAACTATAAACTTGAATTTTACTATTCATAAAACTTAACTGGATCTTATTAGATCCCTAATTCCAAAACTTGGAATTTACTAGTTTTATAAATACTGATATTATCAACGTCATCTGTGATAATATCCTAAATTCCCTTTTTAAAACATATGAGTAATTTGAACTTGACTACAATATACTTGTTATAATCATATTACTCGTAAATGTTTTATTCCAAAAACACATTCCTATAGAATAGTACTTCGTGTGTTTTTGACAGTTTTCATATATTACTTCGAATTATCAAATTTTGAAGTATATTTGTTAGTGTGGTAGACAATATCTAGGATCAACAAATTGAATCAAGTCTATCTTGACTTAGGTTCAAGGCAAAATTAGATATATAAATCAAGACAATAATTTTAAATTTAAAATACCAAAATCCATAAATTTAAATCAACCAACATTCCAAAATAAAATGTCTTAAAATAAGTTTAAAATGTCTTGATAATATCTAAAAGAAATCTTGTCTGATCCTCAGGACCCGGGCACTTCATTTCTCCTGATCACCTGCAATCATACATTTGCTCTAGGTGTCAGTTAACTTGTAAACTAACAAGTAGTAATGATAAACTGAAGCGGTCATAAAACGTCCTAGGTGTTTATACCTGTTTCATGACGCTTCGGGCAATTGTGTCTCCAATGTCCGACCTCATGACACGTAAAGCATCGATTCTCGGCCTTCGCTTTGTTGACTTTGACCTTTTTGCCCTTGCCCTTGCCCTTTCTATTGTCAACGGCCTTTGGTACACTCTGGCTGACCTGAACCTGGTCCTTGCCCTTGCTGGTGTTCCTTTGCCCTCTTTTCTTCTTCACTCCACCATCCCTGACCATCAGAACATCTTTGGTCTTGGTCCCCGTCCCCATACTTTGCTCAGCAGTTTTTAACATGGAGTGCAATTCAGCTATGCTCCTTTCCATGTTGTTCATGTTAAAATTCATCACAAACTGCTTGTAATCATCGGACAATGAATTGAGTATGGTATCCGTTGCCAACTGCAACGGAACTGGGTGACCTAACCTCTCTAGGTGGTCAAGTAGCCTCTTCATTTTCATAAAGTGGGCACTGACAGAGGTCCCCTTGGCCATTTTACACGCATTCAGAGCCCTCGTGGCATCATAACGCTCTGTGCGAGCTTGCGTTTGGAACATGTCCCTCAGCTGGCGGATCATGTCGTAAGCATTAGTGTTCATGTGCCCTGTTTGTAGTTCTGGGCTCATAGTCGCAAGCATCAAGCAGCCAACATCCAGCAAATCATCCGAACGCTTTTGATAAGCATTTCTGATTGCCGTACTGGCATTTGCTGGTGGGGCCTCACCTAGAGGTTCTTCTAGGACATACCACTTTCTCTCGTGCCTGAGCACAATCTGGAGATTGCGCTCCCAGTCGAGAAAATTTGGACCAGTGAGTTTGTCCTTTTCTAGGATCGAGCGAAGAGAAAGGTTATTGGTGTTGGTAACCGTGTTTGCCATCTACACATTTAAAAGCTTGGTTTTAGTACCTTTGAATAAACGGTTCCGAATAAATATCAATAAACCCTAAAATGATAATTATCGGACTAGGATCCTTATTTCATACGTCCTGATGCGCGGTTTGCTCACGCCCCACCAGGCCCGTACTATTTCGGTAGGTAAGGACTTTTACCAATCATATCTAACTGACATGACTCCTAGATCTTTTCGGGACATCGGATAAAACCGTACATGTTTTAGTCCCTCTTAGTGCTCTTTGGCCCGGTACCACCCGGTGAATTGTAACAATTACCAAAATAGATCTCACCATTTTGAACTGGATGTACTCTGGTCGGTACCACCCGATATCGCAGAGTCTTTTCATCCCCTTCAGTTTGGGGTTTGAACGTGGGTGCTAAAGGTTCGACTCCTTCGAGCTCCAACGTACCTTACGCCAAAGGTGTCCACAAATGGGTTGCACTACTGATCTATGATTTTATGGGTTTTTAACTAAGTTTTGAGAAACCTTTTATTTTCCAGTATTTTTTAAAACTTTGCTATTTAAACCGACTGTTTAAAAGGCAACTGATGTTTAAAACCAACTGTTAATAAACATACATTCTGTTTAAAACTGACTTGTTTTAAAACACTTGCTAACTTAAAACTAACTGTTTTAGTAGCATGACTGTCGACTAAAACCAACTGTTTTTGAAAGTCAACCAGTTGACCAAAACTAACTGTTTTTGTCAACATTCCTTTATAAGAAAAGCGATCTTATAAATATAAGGTTATTTAAAATAAAATCTACCGTTTGAAAAAGGTTTGAAAAACTGGTAATTTTAATTTTAAAAACCTATCATATCTCATGATTGAAAAGTTTTAAAACTCTCTCTAAATTTTAAAACGTTTGATAAAAGCTAAGCATGCAATAATTATCAACTAATCATGAGCAAACACATTCACGCAGTTAAATATTAACAACTACGCAGTTGATACGTCTAATCATAGTTTTGCCAACTAATTCCTAAAGGCCCAAAATGACCTAACTAATTTTCCAAAAATTCTAGTAGCTCCCACTGGCCTTATCACCTCTCGGTGGAATTTTCGAAAAAGAAAAATTATACTTAAGGTCATTAATATAATAAAGGAGTTGTAAAACTATGCAGGTCCTTTCAAGAATAAAATAATGAGCTAAGTTGGCAAATTTTATAACAGACACAAATATACACAAACAGGTATAATATATAATTTATGCACATATATAAACAAGCAACATATATAAAGCATTAAATTAATCCTAGATCCGTTAAATAATATCTCGTTCGGTTTATCGCAAAATGTGGTTTTAACTGATTTATAAAACAAACTGTTTTACAAATCGAAACTAATATTTTAATCTGAAATCGATTTTATAAAATTACCTAAGATTTATAAACTATAAATCTAATATGTAAAATAAAACCAATTTTCTAAAATATTTACGTTTATCCAAAACATATCAAACCGGACATTCCGAACCAACTGTTCGAAATTATAGATACTGGCCTAAAAACTGTATCGTGGTTCGACCAACTGGTCAAATATGACACCTGGCCCATTTGACCAAAACGGGTCAAATACTTGGTTTGATAATCACAGGGATAATTATTAATAAAATCCCTTAAAATATTTTATAAGACAATAAATAAAATTATCTTAATAAAATTAATTTGGATAAAAAAATAAAACCAATAAATCCTCTTGGGCCTCAGACTGGGTCCAAAATCTTTGGGCTTTCGGGCCCTGTTATAAAACAGGCCCAATTAGAACTAAAAACCCAAAAGAACCGAAAAACTCGTAACCACACGATTTCGGATCGACCGACGATTCGTCGCCGGTTACACAATCGCCACCAGTCTCTAGCGAAAACAATAGCTGTTGCCGTTGTCTCGTGCGGTCGGTGACCACCGGACGTCGCTACCATCGCCACGGCTGCCCGGCGAATGACAGTAAGTCAATCATCGCCGCCACCGCTAACGATGGCAGTGGCAATCGGCCACCCCATCGCCGCGGTTTGGTTCGGTTGTGGTGCGACCACGGCCCAGTTAGCTGTTGGCCTTGGCTTAGTGGCGACAACAGCCACCGCATTATCGCCACCTCCAAACGCCATCACCGTCGTCGACGGTCTTGATGACGACCACCGCAGCCGCCCGGCAAGGCCGCAAGGCAGCCGGCGGCTTGGCTTGGTGGTTCGCGGTTTATTCGGCGGCAACGGTAAGGACCGCCGCCACCACCGCTCACAGCCGCACGACGACAGCAGCATCGCCGCCGCCATTGCCTTCGCGGCAATTGAAACGATGAACTGCCGCCACCACCGTGGCTGCCCTAGCCGATCGGTGGTGCGGCTTGCGGATGTGGGACAACCACTACCACCATCGCCGCTGCGGCTTTGGTGGTGTGGTGGTTCGCGGCTGTTGCGAGGAATGGTCACCACCACCGTCGCCAATCGAGGCTTCGGTGGTGTGGTGGTTTTCGGTGGTTCGGTGTCAAACAGAACGACCACCGCCACTACTAGGCACGGCCGCAAGGCAGCCTGTGGCTTGGCGGTTGGTCTTCGTTGCGTGTGGGTTCTCGAGATAAACATAAACATATAAAGATAAGAATTATCTAAACTGATAAAGATTAAAACTGATAAAATTTTAAATCTTTATCTAAACTGATAAAGATTAGAATTTTATACGAAACTGATAATCATCAAACCTTTATACAAAAACCGATAAAGATTAAACCTTTATCTAACTGATAAAGATAAAACTTTTTATCGAAAAACTGATAATCACCAAATAATTAGATCTTTACCAAACTGATAAAGATCAAATCAAATCTTTTTCAAACTGATAAAGATTAAACTAATAAAATCAAATCTTTACCAAACTGATAAAGATTATGTTTTATTTAAAACTGGTAATTATCAAACTGATTAAATCCTTACCAAACTGATAAAGATTGAATCTAAACTTTATTCACAAAGAAAAAAATAACGGATCTAATAAACAAATAAAATAAACAAGTAAACTGTGGCTCTGATACCACTGTTGGGATTTTGTGCGATCCTCGTATCAAACTGACACGAGAAAAAACCGTGATCTCAAACCTAACTGGTCGAGACATACGACAAAACCACATGAAACAAACTGTTCCAAAGGTTTAACAATCAAACCTAACTGGTTTGATTAAGCGGAAGCAATAACGATTAAAATCCCGAAAACATCACAGATCTTATTTGTTTATCTTATTACAGTTAATATGTAGGTTTAGGGTTATTACCTGGATTGCTTGAGATAGATCCACCCGTAAACGACCAGACGGAATTCCCTCTAGCTGGATCTAACCCCGGAACGCTTCACGAACAAATGGTACGCGAAGAACACGATCAATCAGAAACGAAACCGGATCTGGATTCTTTCTTGGTGAGATCGACGAAGAGAGAGAGAGAGAGAGAGGAGAGAAAGGTTTCTTGGTTGATTAAACTTGTTGAATGAATGAATCTGATAACCTGGCATATCTATTTATATGGAAAACCTTCCATGTATCAGATAGCCTTTATTCTTTCTTTTTCTCTAAGAAAGAATAATTTCCATAATTATCTTATTCTTTCTTTCTCTCCAAGAAAGAATATTTTACTATTTATTATATTTCCATATAATAATTACTAGATAATTATAAACCAATTAATTAACCCTTTTATATATTTATTTAACTAATAAATATATAACTGTAATTAATTATCAGAAACCTTTCACTTTGGGGTTTATACAGAAAACACCCAACAGTTTTATAATTCGCTATTATAAAACTAAACTCTCCAAACTGGGGTTATTTACTATCCGAATTATAGGTCCTCACAGGTGTGACCCTCAAGTGACTTATAACGTTGGATGTGCGATCAAGTGGTTTGTCAACTTATGCACATAATTCCTATCAAGTTAGATGTGATTGGTAAAAGTCCTTACCTACCGAAATAATACGTGGGCCTGGTGGAGCAAGAACATTACGCACATCAGGGCGTATGAAATAAGGATCCTAGTCCAATAAATTGATCTTTTAAGGGTTTATTGATATTTATTGGAAATAGTCCATTCACAGTTACTTAAACCAAAGTTTTTAAATGTGTAGATTGCAAACACTATTACCAACACTGATAATCTTCCTCTTCGCTCCATTCTCGAAAAGGACAAACTTACTAGGTATGATTTTCTCGTCTGGGAGCGCAATCTGATAATTGTGCTCAGGCACGAGAGAAAGTAGTATGTCCTAGAAAAGCCTCTAGGTGAAGGCCCCTCTAGCAAAAGCTACTATCACTGTCAGGAACACTTATAGAAAGCATTTCGATTATTTGCTGGACGTAGGCTATCTTATGCTTGCAACTATGAGCCCAGATTTTCGTACGAGACTCATAAACACAAATGCCTATAACATGATCCGCCAGTTGAGGGACATGTTTCAGACGCAAGCATGCACAAAACGTTATGATGCCAGTAGAGCACTGAACGCGTGCTATCGGAGCTGCTCCCGGTGTAAGGTTGATGCAGAACTCTACTTGTCGTTCCGGTGGTAATCCGGGCAAGTCCTCCGAAAAGACGTCCGGAAACTCCCGTACCACGTCGACATCGGCAACCTCTTTCTTTTCTAACTTCGTGTCGATGACGTAAGCTAGATAGGAGGCGCATCCCTTAGCTAGACACTTTCTTGCCTTTATCATGGAGATGGTCGTGTTAGTGCCTTTCTTCTTATCCCCGTACACGGTGATCATTTCCCCTCGAGATGTCGGTAACGTGACCATCTTCTTGCCGCAACCTATGTTGGCGTCGTGTGCGCGCAACCAATCGATCCTTAGTACCACGTCGAAACTACCAACGTTCATGGGTATGAGGGTCGCGGAGAAAGATTCTCCATCTAATTCTATAGTGCACCGCTCAAAACAATCTCGAACAGTCACAAGAAACCCACCCGCTACTTCTACTACTAACGCATCAGATAAAGGAGTGGTAGGCATAGTGAATTCCTTAGCTAAAGTATCATGCACAAAGGAGCGTTCGGCGCCCGTATCAAATAGAACAAGTGCGGGTATGGAGTTAACGAGAAACGTACCCGATACAAGATCAGATGTCTCCCTCGCCTCCGTGGCCGTCATCTGGAAAGCTCGACTAGTCACCCTCGGCGGGACTTCTCCTTTTGCAACTGGTCCGCTCGAACCCCCGGTAGACGCCTTCTTGAATTTCGGGCAAGCATCCCGATAGTGTCCCGGCTCGTTACACTCATAGCAAACCGCCACCTGGGGCATACAGTCTCGGGTCATATGGCCACGCTTCCCGCACTTTCCATAAGTGAGGACGCTCGTCGAGAAATCACGGCGACATGGCCCAACGTGCTTGCTTCTACATTTATTGCACCACTTCACCTCCTCCCGACTTCCGCCTCGTTTTCCGTCATGAATTGTCTTGTTCGGTCGGGCCGACGCGGCGGCCTCCTCAAATCTCCTCTTTTGCCCGGCTTGGTAGCCTTCTACCCGGGCTTGGGTGATGTCATCTTCCATCCTCAAAGATTCTTCGATCGCCTCATGCAAGGTGGTGACCCTTGCGATCCTCACCGCCGATCTCATGTCGGCCGGTAACCCACGAGAATAAGCTTTGATCTTTGACTTCTCATCGGGAGCCAAGTGCTCCACCATCCCTAGTTTCTCCAAAAAGTCTTTCGCATAAAACGAAACGGGATTGTTTCCTTTCTTCAACGCCCAGAATTCGTCCTCGATCTTGTCAAGGGCTCGCTCGCTACAATATTTCTCGAGCATTTTCTTCTTGAACTCGGCCCAAGAGAGCCTAGCATACACCTCCGACGTGAGGGAAGAGCGGTTCAAGTTCCACCATGTTAGGGCCTCGCCCTTAAGAAGGTGGGATGCGAACTTGACTCGTTGAGAAGCGTCGCACTCGCTAGCCTCAAAGGCCATCTCCATCTCGCGGAGCCAATACATGCATACCACCGGGTCGCTACACCCACGGAATTCCGGCGGCTTACATCCCAAGAAATTCTTGTAGGAGCACCCCTTAGCCTTTGCCTTCTCCTTTTCCTTGTCTCCGGTGATTCGGGTCTCCTCGGTGACCACTACTACCTCCGCATCCCCCGACGCCGTACCGGCGTTCTCTCCCACCGTCTCGTTGCGACGGTGGCTTGCGTCACGATCCTCTAGCATCTTCATAAAGGATTCTTGTTGTTTGCTCATGACCTCGTTCACGGCCTTCATCACATTATCTAGCATTCGCATCTCCGGGGTCACTTCGGTTAACACCGGGTTCGGATCCTCGAGGTTGATCCTTGGTACGTGCTCCGGTCCCCCACCTAGGACTTGGGGCCTTGGTGGGCTCTCAACCGTCTCGACCCGTACATGTTGGTCAGCGGTTGAAGCGGTTTGGTCGGGTGGTCCTCTCGCGGCGCCCGTCTGACTATGGGTGTTCGCCATACAAATCTGTCACACACAAATGCACGAGAATAGGATAAGAATAGACTATTTTACGAATTTCAACATTTACCATCCTCGTAATAACAGTTACTCAAACACTCGCGTATAACGCATCCATAGATCAGTAGCTAGGTGATTTATGAACTAATCATACATAAGCATTCTCGTAACCATCATCACAACTTTGAATAAACGTGAATTCGTAACCCTATCGCTCTCCCCACCAAAAACTTTACCCAAGGTAGGTGACATATCTAGTAGTGCACTAAGTTTAAGTCTAGGTATTCTATCGTCAACACCTAGTTCGCTTAAACTAAAGCTCTGATACCAACTTGTAACACCCCGAAAATTGGAGTCAACAAAAACTTTCATTTAATAGAAAGATGGTAAAGTAATGTACGCCAAGGCGCGAGCTCTTCCCAAAAACAGGGGTATAAGTAGTGTATAATTATAATGTTTGTAATTCTAAATAAAGAATACGACAACCGTCTAGTCTAAATCCTATCTAGGAAAAAGACTACAAAAAGGTTGTCAGATCTATCAATGCGCGCGCGGTCTAAAGAACCGGACTCTTCGCCCAACCCCCAAAGCTCACTCTTTAACTCCGGCTCCTACTTGGGAACCGTGTCCCTAGTACCTGAGAGACACATCGACACCAAACAAGTGTTAGGCTAAAGGAGCCTAGTGAGTTGTATAAATGACACTATGCAAGTAAAATACGTTAAGGCATGCAAATGTACAATATCATACAAACAACGGAAGTAACATGTTAAACCGGTTTATTATTATCTTCGGAAACAATGGGAGCGACCCATTTCCACCAACCAATGCCCCTACATTCGTTGCTTCCCAATACCTCGATGCCATTTCAACTATGACACCTTCCGAGGCCCGCGCATCTCGGAGCCACCCGAGAGCCGGCGACATAGGTGCGTCCCTATTTCAGGACCTCCCAAGACTATTGGGTGTGGACACATTGCGTTGGATCGTCCATGTTATTTATTCAATCAACCTCAATGCCATTTCTATCATGACACCTTCGGAGGCATGTGTGTACTGTCTAGAAAGACTCATACGTTCATCTCAACCTATCATAGGCATTAATCGAGGGTCTCAAGCCCTTCGCATCATTCCATGGCATAATTCAATACTTACAATTATCATGCATACGTTCATCATATGACCATAGGAATATAACTCGTGCGAGGTAGCATACAAACAAACAATTCCATGTACACAGTCATTCAAGCAAGGTATATAGATCAATTAAGGTGATGCGCACTCAGTTTTAACAAAAAGGGTTTAGCAACTCACCTTGGTCTAATTCACAATCAAATGTGGATTAGATAGCTAGATACGTCACAAGATATCACCTACACAATCATATCATGGTATACATAAGTAAAACTCTCAAAAACGACTCTTACGATTCACAACCGAAACACTAGTCTAGAGTTAGGCTAAACTATCTCTATGGCTCCCAAAATCCACCAAACATTATCTAATATAACCCTTAAGGAAAGCCCAAAGCCAAAACCCAAAAAGAATCAGAAACGAAAAATGTTCGTCGCGCGAACAGGGAGTTGCGCGACCTAGCCGCGCGACCTCAGGTCGCGGGCCTAGGTCGCGGGGTTTGCTTGACCTGCACTATCCCGCGGGCTGTTTTGCCAATACTCACCAAAACTCATCCAAAACACGATTTTGACTCCCAAAACACCCTACGAATGTTTATGAACGATCTTACGATGATATAACATGATAAACTAACAACCAAACTCGAAAAACACCGATGGATCATCAAGATCCATGGTTTTCCCCCAAATACGAACCCTAGCTTTCAAGACTTTAAAAACTCGGCTAACCACGAAATTAATACGAAATAAACCATACCTTTCGTTAGGAACTCGAATCTAACAATGCTCCACGGTTTGATTTCACCTCCTAAGCTCGATTCTCCTTTTGGTTCTCCAACTTTCTCAAAACCCCTTTTCTTTCTCTCTTTTCTCCCTTTTCTTCCTTCAAGAACTCAAGCAGTCACACAAATGAAAAAGGGAGGAAGGGATAAGGCTTATCAACTAGTTGGTGACTAGTTACACTACACCCCTCCACCTCTCGGGTATTTATCTTTTTGCCCCGAAACTGATAAGTTAAGTTCCCGACTCGACTTATGAACTTAAATACAAGTTAATAATTAATTTTGGGGAAGAGAA
Source organism: Centaurea solstitialis (assembly GCA_030169165.1). Taxonomy (NCBI): domain Eukaryota; kingdom Viridiplantae; phylum Streptophyta; class Magnoliopsida; order Asterales; family Asteraceae; genus Centaurea; species Centaurea solstitialis. The sequence goes on from CM058046.1 coordinate 29,615,834, forward strand.
ACGATTTATATATATATATACATACAACCGGATTTCTATTATTTACTTTTATCAAATAAATTCGAGTTTACAAATTTCCGGGTGTTACAATTTTTAAATATATATTTTTTATATTTTAAATAAAGTACTTTATTTGGCCGTAACTTATATCTTTTATGAAAAAAAATTGTGTTTTATTGTTAAGACTTTACGTGTAGTTTTACGTGTATTGTTACATTTATAATGTATGCAATGATTGAAAAAAATAAAAAAATAGGTCACCGGGTACCCGGTATCGGAACCGGGATCGGTTCCAAAAAGTTAAGAATCGCTCTAACAAGTTCAAAAAAATTAAGAGCATCGTTTGAGAGGGGTTTAGGTTTGAAGAGGAGGCCATTGTTGGTGGTATGAGAATTGGAAAAAATATAAGATGTGGAGTTGAGAAGTTGTGTACAATTGAAAGATGGAAGTTATTCAATTTATAGTGAAAAAAATTACGTTTTACCCCTTCTAGTTTCAATTCTTTAAATTTTAGTCATTTTTCTTTATAAATCTTTTGAAAAAGATGAACCGGATAACTAACTAATAATATTCATACGATAACTATTAAATAATCGATATGATAACTATAAAATAATCATACGAACAAGAATTACACTTGTATACAACGTAACTATTAAATAATCATACGATTGATGAACCGTTTGAACAAGTTTTAAATAATCGATATGATAACTATAAAATAATCATACGAACAAGTATTACACATGTATACAACATAACTATTAAATAATCATACGATTGATGAACCGTTTGAACAACTATTAAATAATCATCCGATCATTATAAAATAATCATACGAACAAGTATTACACATGTATACAACATAATTATTAAATAAGCGAATAATTAACTTACCATTGATGAACCTTTGAAAAACATGAACTGGACAACACGTGAACAAATGAGAAATCCGACAAATTACCGACAAATACCGACTTCGTGGTTTTGAAAACCCTCTGATTTAACTTTGTGATTTTGAAAGTTCCCTTAGAGTCTAAGTTCGTGATTTAGAAATGGTCCCCCTTCCTTTTTACATTGCTAACCATAAAGAAACACAAATACAACCCCAATCCATGTGAAATGAAATGGACCAACCATCTTGCGCCATATACCAAACACAACCCAAATTAAAGATTCCAATCCATGTGAATTTAAATGGACCAACCCTACACCGCCATGTGTCCTAATTTCAAACCCTCGTAATCGTTTCAAGACCTTTCACACAGATTGTTCCAATTTCTCAGGCATCGTTTGAGAGGGGTTTGGGTTTGAAGAGGAGGCCATTGTTGGTGGTATGAAAATTGGAAAAAAAATATAAGATGTAGAGTTGAGAAGTTGTGTGGAATTGAAGGATTAAAGGTATTCTATTTATAGTGAAAAAAATTACATTTTACCCCTTCTAGTTTCAATCCTTTAAATTTTAGTCTTTCTACTTTATAAATCTTTTGAAAAAGATGAACCGGATAACTAACTAATAATATTCATACGATAACTATTAAATAATCGATACGATAACTATAAAATAATCATACGAACAAGAATTACACTTGCATACAACATAACTATTAAATAATCATACGATTGATGAATCGTTTGAACAAGTTTTAAATAATCGATACGATAACTATAAAATAATCATACGAACAAGTATTACACATGTATGTTGGGGATGTGGGAGTAGAAATCTGATTTTGAAACGTTTGAATACTTGGATCTTTTTGACGGATCGTGTTGAGTTCACTTTCCTAATCTGATATTTCGACCCTATGCCCGGGTTACACGAAATCCAGATTATGGGGATAATCCGACAAGGGAACAATCTCTAATCAGGGCACCCAAAAGAGATCTGCAATTAGGGTTTTTCAATGTTTTTTTTGGCTTCTACTTGGTCATCGATAAATAAGCATTCATCATTAATATATAATGATTAGTGACTTAGGGATCAAGAAAAGAATCCATAAGATATCTTCCAAAATTAGAAGATATCCTAATTAATTCATTGCTTAAGGCTTAAGAAAGAATGTTCCAGAAGATAACTAACAAAGATAAAAGATATCCTCATTAATTATTTCTTCTAGAAGATAATTGAAAAAGATAAAAGATATCTTCGTTAATTATTTAGAAAATAATTAATTAAACTCAAGATATTTCCCCAAATCCGGCCATCGAAAATCTTTCTGGATGTAAACCACTTTTGGTTACTGAATGCCAACCAAAAGCCAACACACTCGCTACAAACGAGGCGTTCCTTAAGCTAAACCGTAATTAAACGTCGTTTCGATACAAGCGTGCACTCCGCACCTCCTGACTTGATCTAAACTAAGTTTGACTCCATTGATAACCCATACGTCCCATTACACTAAAACTAACCTGGTGACACTAAAATCACCAACAATCCTCCCCTATTTTAGTGTAACCATGGACATATACAAAAAACAAGAATGTAAAAACAACCAAACTTATGCATAAATGAAAATATTGAATCGATTGAATTTCAATGTTAGTACATTACACATTCCAAACACTCGAGAATCAGGGTGTTCTAAGAATTGAACCGTTCAACCCATTTGAATGCCTGAAGATAACATACACATAAGTTTAAATAAAACCACTGATTACAAAAACTTGACACAATTATGAAGCTGTGTGTCCCAATCCATTCATGATCGTATAAAAGCCAAGTCCCAGCTTTCCGAAGCGCGGCTACACTTCACAACCATATAGGTAACTCCTTTCCTCGTATACCTGCTTACACTTTAACAAAGGAATTATCAAGATTATTTCAGCCTCCTCACTACAGGCACCAAACACACCAACCTGGGATGATAAACATATGTGTGTGTTCCATTTCTTAAGTGTGAGCTTTCCACATTGGATTCAGCCTCTAATGTCGTACTAGAGAGGAATTGGGTATCTCACTATTAAGAAATCAAATGGATTTTAAACCCATCCCTACTACCGACTTGTGCACTAAGTCCTTGATCAAACTCTTTGTCAGATGATCTGCCAAATATTGTTGCGATTTCAAAAACTCCACCGAAATTACACCATTCATGATCAAATCCCTGATCATACTATGTCTGACACCCAAGTGTCTAGACTTCCCATTATAAACCAGGCTACAAGATTTTGCCTAAGTGGAAACATTGTCGCAATGAATAAAATTGGTGCAATCGGCTTTGACCACAATGAAATCTCATAAATAAAATCTTTTAGCCACTCAGCCTCTTTACCGGCTATAGCTAACGCAACAAACTCAGATTCCATTGTCAAGTTAGTTATACAGGTCTACTTCTTGGAAGCCTACGAGATAGCACCTCCCCCACGCAAGAATACCCAATTAGTCGTTGAAGAGCGATCTTCCTCAACATGGGTTATCCATCTTGCATTAGAATACCCTTCTAAAACCGAAGGATACCCCAAATAACACAAACCATAATCCATGGTTCCCTTGAGGTACTTGAAAATTCTTAATTGTTTGCCAGTGTTGAGTACTAGGGTTACTAGTATACCTACTCAACCTCCCAACCACATAAGCGGTGTCCGGACGTGTGCTAATCATAGCATACATCAAGCAACCTAATGCCTGAGAATATTCCAATTGTGATACTGCCAGACCCTTATTGGGAATTATCATCACCCTAGGATCCATGGAGGTACTCACGGGAGAACAATCACTATAATTAAACTTCTTGAGAATTTTCTCAACATAGTGTGATTGCGTTAAAGCAATCCCCTTGTTAACCCGTTTAATCCTAATACCAAGGATCATATCTACCTCCCCCAAATCCGTCATGACAAACTTTGATGTTATCAAGCTCTCAGTTTTATCAACTTGAAGGTCATCAGTTTCGAAGAACAACATATATGCAAATCATCATACAGGTATAATGCGGTAAATATTATATATAAAAAGCGAAACAAGTTTTAACCTCTAATGCCTAACCACAATTACCACATTCACAGGCAAGCGTACTTGATCGCGAGTAATATAGTGTAGGAAAGTCCAAGTATCGTTCTTACCACTGGGAACGGTCAAGTTATGTAGACTAATAATCCTAACTAGTTTAATTAATCTAGAATTATGGGGGGTTTTTAGGAAAATGGTTTAATTAACTAAAAGACAAATAAATAAACTAATTAACTAAGAAGCAAAAAGAAGATGATTTAAACCTTATAAGAGAAAACAGTAGTACTTATCATGGTAATAACGACTCCCCAAGTGGATGATTTAACTTTGCCAAATGAATGGTTGTATTGGTTATTGCAAGAATTTAAGTCTAGGACGCCCTAATATGCGATGATTATGGTTGTCAACTAGGTTGGTCTTCCTAGTCCTAATACATAAACTGATTGTCAGGCAGTCTAGTACCAGTCACCCAATTCTATCACTATTGCACGGAATTTTACTATCTAGCTGCTCTCGGTCTGAGCTAACCACTTAACACAACTCTCCGTGTTACCGAAGTGAAGGTCAAGAAAGGTTGATTAACCTAATGGAGTCTATCTATCAAGGTCAAACAGATACACCCAACCAACGAGTTCAAATAACCATACAATACGAATCAAACTGGAACCATAAAATCACACTCAATAAACCAATAACAAACCATTAATCAATTAATTCATAAAAACATCATCCACAAGGTTCATCTACCATAATAAGTACCACTAAATAAGACTACTCACTAAACATAATAGAAACAGCAAACATAGTATAAAAGACAGACATTATACCGATCGTACAGCAACAGATGATCGAGAACCGGAGAACAAACTCCGAGTAGATCGTATCACTCGTATCGGCACAACTCTCTCTCTCTGTCTCTCTCTCTCACTAATCAAACTAAGAAAATATGAAAAGATGTAACTGCTAGATGATTGGTGATGATCTTTGGACTGAAGGAGGAGGCTGGTATTTAAAAGGCATTCGTGGGCTCATTTCGCGATCGCGAGGCGGCAGCTTCGCGGCGTGAGGCACTTAAATAACCCTATTTTTCCCTTTTTAGCAAGTTTTGGAATCTTCCGTCGAGGGTCTTTGCCTACTTCGCGGCGCGAGAATCTTCATAATCGACGCGAAGTCAGTGAAAAGCATGAACATTCTAGAATTGGCTCTCTTCGCGGCGCCAAGCTTAAAACTTCGCGGACGCGAAAAGCTCTCTGAGTTGACTTTGTCCAATTTCCACGTTTTTTCCGCCTTTTTTTGTACTTTTCCGTTCCAAGGCCTCCAAAACCTACAAAAGTATGATTTAGCCCAAAATGTGAGTAATCAGATCAGAAATGGGTGAGAAACGGGGTAAATTCAAGCAATTAAGTACGACCAAAACATGTATAATTTTGGAGTTATCAATGTACCAGTCAAATTAAAACGACTATAAACATGTAACACCTCACTTTTTCAATCCAGACTTATCTTTAATAAATAATGTCATAATTCAAACATTTCAATTCTTGACAACAATCCACAAAACCAACTATTTAATGAAAAACCTTGTCAGATCATTTATTTAAAGCCATAATAAATAAAACTGACTTAAATGCGGAAGTTGTCCGGAGTTAAAACATGCCATACTCACTTTTAAAACATAAAACAATATAACACTCTTTAAAATTAATAACAAAAGATAAGTATCCTTAACCCTCTTTACCACAATTAAAAATTGAATTATCCCCAATGCAAAGACATTTAAAATATATGAAATTTTCTGGGTTAAGAGATTGAAGAAATCCATGAGTGCCAAAAAGCCAAAATTTAAATTCCAATTCATGCCACTAAATATCAAGTGCAAAAACATGTCCCGTCATGAATTTAGAAAACTCAATTACCATATTGCAAATTTCAAAATTTGATGAGACAACACCATGTCTTTCATGGTAAACTTTGATGACAACAAACTTTTATTTTCATCAACTTGGAGTTGATCAGTGCCGAAAATCAACATGTCATCAACATAGAGGCAGATTATCACACCCGAACTGGATGAATCAAACCTACTATAAACACATTTGTCAACCTCTTGAAACCACTTGACAAAATAACCTCATCAAACTTTTATGCCATTGTTTCGGCGCTTGTTTCAGCCCATACAAAGATTTAACCGGTTTTACATACTTTATGCTCATTACCGGGCATAACACTACCATTTGGTTAATTCATGTAAACCTCTTTATCAAGCTCTCCATTCAAGAAGATTGACATAACATCCATTTAATGGAAAAACATCCATTTAATGGACAACCAGATCGTGAATAGAGACCAAGGCTATCAATAATACAATGATGCATACGTGTCTAAATAAAAAATACCGGGTTTTTGCCTAAACCCTTGTATGACCAACCGGGCTTTGAACTTATCAACAGTTCCATCCACCCTCATCTTCATTTTGAAGATATATTTTCAACCCAAAGTTTAAAACCTGGTGGCAAATCACATAACACCCAAGTGTTATTTCCAAAAAATCAAATTTGTCGAACCTTACGTCGTGAGCCTTTAACCTCACGTTCGCGAAAACTTTCTGAATTCACCCATCGGTTAGGAAATCGATTCTCGCATCACGAGCACCTCACCTCGATTTCTCGAAGTTCGACAAAGGATTACTCGCGTTGCGAGATTCTTCCGTCGCGTCGCGAGATAGTCTTTGGACGACACCAACTGATTAGAAGTACATTGAATCCATGTATTCCCTTCCCAATTAGTTCTGAGATATATAACCGGAATACCAAAAAGCAATTCTACCTCGGTTTTATATAATTTGAACTTTTCGAAGGCTATATCCTTAGAATGCATCAAAACACATACCAAAATCGACTCTAATGATTACATACATTATAGATCCAATCACAAACATCAAAATATTTAATTTTTGCATAACATTTGGAAAAAGATCGTTTTGTGATTTTCGTTGACATGCAATAACAAAGAATTATCAATATTTAGAATAAGCATTCGAAAACAAAACCAAAATCACAGATTTACCAATGCAAGGTAAATAAATTAACACATTCAAAATAAACATATTCATGCAAAATAAACAACACCATCAAACGTGCCGAATCGAAATAGATAAACTTTATTCGATTCCTAAACTTGCTTAAAACCAGCAAAATTTAAACAACCACCACTAACAAGGTTTTACCAAGCCTAGGAACAAACAAAACATCATAAAGAACTTGTTTTTCCTTAACCATGTGGATAAACGGGTGTCCAACATCAGGCTTAACCTTTTCCTTTTCACTTTCTTGATCACGAAAAGATTTCCTTAATCGTACGTGACTATCGAGTTGCACCAATGACAACTCCTCCTTATGGTGTTTCAAAGTATGCTTGAACTCCTTATAGGATGGTGGTAAACACACTCGTCACACGATTAAATTAACCAAATCATGTTGAGTAAATTGACCCAAGATACGAAACAACTCAATAAACTACTCCATGACCAACCTTAAATCCACCACATATAAAAAAAATATCATTAACAAGAACTTTTGCTAGAAGCATCCTCGACAATATACTTGGATTCAAGAGCATTCAAGATTGTTCGCACTTTCCACGTTTTGGTATAAATTAAAGAGGGGAACCGACATACTGTAATAACCAAGATCCTAGATGGAGTTAAATAAGTTAAGTTACTGTCAATTGACCTTTTGTGAGGATATGATGATTTTAGGGGTTAATTATGTAACTATTGAAAAGTTTAATGGCATGGGCTTTTACCATTTTAGGTATGGGCTTGGCCCAAAACCCTAGGTATTTAAAACCCTAAACCCTAAAATTAAACCATTTTTGGAAGTGTTAGTGTGTGAAGTGTGTGTTTTGGAAGGAAGTATCATCATCAAGCTTTAGTAGGGGATTTTCGCTTCGTAAGGTAAGATCTCGATGCCCGAATAGTGTAAGATCACTGTTAATTGTCGTATATTTGCCTTGGGATTAGTTTGGATACAATTGGATCAGATTAGAATCGATTTTGATCGATTTTAGGCTGTTTTCGAAACTGTCCTCGTTTTCCGAATCGGAATTCATATTTTCCGAATCGGAATCTATGTTTTCCGAATCGGAAAATCATATTTTCCGAATCGGAATTTATGTTTTCCGAATCGGAAAATATGTGGTGTTCTCGGAGGTGTTTTGTTTCGTCATGCCTTTCCCGGATTGGAAACCTACGTTTTCCGAATCGGGAAATTGGCTAGTTAAGTCGTTATTTTGACCTCGCTTCTGTTGGAATGCGGGTTATGAGTCGGGATTTCCGAATCGGAAATTACCATTTTCCGAATCAGAAAAGGGTAGGTTTTCCAAATCGGAAAACGGCGTGTTTTTCCGAATCGGATTTTGTGCTTATCCGAGTCGAGTTTTGGAAGGTTTTGTCGTTAGGGTTATTTTCGGAGAAGGATTTTTCCATAGTAGTTTAACCCCTTAGAAATAAAATTTTTCGAGGGGCGCTGCCTAGGGGTATCCTAGTTGTGGGTTTTCTAAGTGCGAATCACTAATGCCTTAGGAATTTATACAGATACCAGGAGATAGAGTAATCAGCGAGATAAGCTCAGGTGAGTTCCCTTGCCTGAAAATGAATGGATAGTTTTCACTACTTTCTTAAATATATATCCATTCAATTTACGAACTGTTTTGCTATTGATGATGAACTGTTTTGTGGAAATATGGAAAATTGTGCAATTACGTTTAATGCATGCTCGAATGTAAATGTTGAAATGTTTCGGATTGAAATGTGTTGCAAGTATGGACATTGGGTACCTTGGAACTGTATGTTCCTTGGGAGTGTTTACCATTTGGTCTGGTCCACCATTTGGGGGTACCTTGGGATAGCGTCCCTTGGGAGTGATGTGATTGTGGCCTCGGTGCCTTGTGGAAGTTCTTTGTCCGTAACACATTTGCATTGCCATTATTATCAAATTGTGATTTTACGGCCAACGGGCCGGAATTGTTGATTAACTGTTTTGAGGGAATTCACTAGACCTTTCGGTCTAACCCTCGTTTTCAAAATCTAAAACCTTTTCAGGGAAAGATCGTGTTGCGAGAGGGAAGGAGAAGGTAGACGTCTAGCGTAGCTCTATCGGTAGAAGTTTGTACTTTATCCTAAATTTAGAATCTCAGCTGTGGAGGGTTGTTCCGCATGCACTCTTAAACCATTTACTTTTGTGTTGAGAATTCTGAGACTTATGCGTATTAGATCACTGGGAATTATTATTATTATTATTAATATTGCGTAATTATTTGCTATGTTATTTTGGGTATCGGGGTGTTACACATACCTTTTAGAATGTGACCACATAGATGTAGTCGGGTTTTCCGACTTACAATGCCTTCCGATATCGGTGGGCGTTTCGTCATCCTTCTCTTCTGCCATGCTTGGAATCAACTAAATCACCAAAACGGCTACCAGAAAATTATAGCAAACTTCGAGCATTTTCTGGGCGTTTTAAGAGCCTCCGATGACAGATCCAACCGTTCAGATTAAAGAACAATGAGTCGTGAAGCTACTGTCAAAATTTTACGAAGATCCGACGGTTAACGAATGCATACGAGCCAATTTCCCACGGCTACGCAAGGCTGCTGAAAATCCAAAAATTCCTACGTTTCTTTCTTTTCTCCCTTGTGCCTCTAACCCCTTTTCCACCATCGTTTCAGATATCAGAGACAAATATCAGATTCTATTGTTGGGGATGTGGGAGTAGAAATCTGATTCTGAAACGTTTGAATACTTGGATCTTCTTGACGGATCGTGTTGAGTTCACTTTCCGAATCTGATATTTCGACCCTATGCCCGGGTTACACGAAATCCAGATTATGGGGATAATCCGACAAGGGAACAATCTCCAATCGGGGCACCAAAAAGAGATCTGCAGTTAGGGTTTTTCAATGTTGTTTTTGGCTTCTACTTGGTCATCAATAAATAAGCATTCATCATTAATATATAATGATTAGTGACTTAGGGATCAAGAAAAGAATCCATAAGATATTTTCCAAAATTAGAAGATATCCTAATTAATTCTTTGCTTAAGGCTTAAGAAAGAATATTCCAGAAGATAATTGACAAAGATAAAAGATATCCTCATTAATTATTTCTTCCAAAAGATAATTGAAAAAGATAAAAGATATCTTCGTTAATTATTTAGAAAATAATTAATTAAAATCAAGATATTTCCCCAAATCCGGCCATCGAAAATCTTTTTGGATGTAAACCACTTTTGGTTACTGAATGCCAACCAAAAGCCAACACACTCGCTACAAACGAGGCGTTCCTTAAGCCAAACCGTAATCAAACGTCGTTTCGATACAAGCATGCACTCCGCACCTCCTGACTTGATCTAAACTAAGTTTGACTCCATTGATAACCCATACGTCCCATTACACTAAAACTAACCTGGTGACACTAAAATCAACAAGACTCGCATACATCATCCGATTTGAGGTCGAATGATTCCAACACTCCATCCTTTTGGAGTTGAGCGATGTGTTTCTTGTTTATGTGACCAAGACGAGAATGCCACAATTTTGATTTATCAATCTCATTAGACGAACCAACATTTAAAATCAAATTGCCGTTATAATCAATAAATTCAATAGTTTCATATATGTATTTACAAGGAGAAGCTTTAAATATAAAACAACCATTTGAATAAACCAAAATATCTCCATTCTCATTATTAAATGAAAAACGATAATCATCCTTAAACAAAGCATGAAATGAAATAATGTTTCTTGTCATTTCTGACGAATAACAGCAATTATTTAAATCTATCTTAACTCCAGACTTCAAGATGAGCTCATATTTTCCACTTCTTGTCACATGCGAGATCTTTCTATTTCCCATGACTAAGTTGAGCTCTCCATGCTTCAACCCTCTACTTTCCTTTAGACCCTGATTGACCATTCTTTTCGACTTTACCATCTTTGAGGTCCTTCAAGTACTTTTGGCAACTATGCTTCCAGTGCCCCTTAGTGTTGCAATAGAAGCACACTGCTTCCTTTGGATCACCTGTAGGTGCAATCTCAGATTCAAACTTTCTCTTGTACCCATGATTAGACTTTCCTTTCAGGGCCTTTCCTTTCCAATTGGAATGAGAAGTCTTTCTTTTCTTTGCACTGTGACCAATAGCCAACACCGGAGCTGCTAAGGTAGAGGGGTCATCAGATTTCTTGATCCCTTGTTCAGCAGTTTGCAATAAGCTATGGAGTTCCATTATTGAGGTCTCCTTCCCATTCATTTGATATGAGAGCACAAATTGATTGTAAATAGCAAGCAGACCGGATAGGATCATGTTGATGGAAAGCTCAGTATCAAACACCATGTTCAAGGATTCCAACCTGTCAAAGTACCCTTTCATCTCCAAGACAAAAGCACAAATTGAAGCACCAGGTTTAGGTTTACAAGTCATGACTGATTTAACGACATCAAGTCGTTCCTTTCTTGCCTTTGCTTGAAACATTTCTTTCAGCTATTGGTTCATCTCATAAGCCCAAGTGTTTTCAAAAGTCTTTTGAAGTTCAGGGCTCATGGAAGATGCCATGATGCAAGACACTTTGTTTGCATCATCATAGTGTTTCTAGTGAGTATCAATCTCTTCTTGGGTTGAACCATCATGGATTGTAGGGATTTGCTCATCGAGAACTTACTCTTTGCTCTCGTACCTCAGGGTGAACCTAAGGTTTCGCATCCAATCCATATAGTTAGGACCGGTGAGTCTTTCCCTCCCAAGAACCGAGAGTAAGAAGAAATTATGGGATGAATTTGGAGTGGGAGGATTAATACCATTTTCAGTAGTCATCTATAAGATAAATAATTTTAGTTAGTATGAATATCCCTTAATTAATTACCCAATTTAAGTTAAGGCTAGTATCCATATATTATATTCGATCATGAAGAGGGTTGCTGTAATCATATCACGAATTTATTTTACGTAGACAAGTCTATGTCAATTTCAAGCTCTATGAAATTCCTAGTTCTTTTGAGATTCATTGATTTGATCAATGGCATGTTAATCTCGAATAGCTCATCTACTATTCATGACTGGTTTGCCGAAGATCATGAATTAGATGGTTAACTTAACCATGCAAGAACCCGCGTGGTCCCCGACCTGAGTTAGCTCAAGAATTGCGAGTCCCACATCACCTATCACTTATGATCTCTTATTAATGTGTCGGTAAACCGTACGCGCTACATTAACAGCTCATATGAGAAATGTGCGGTTTTCATGGGTTAGCATTCTATTCACTTTTATATATATCTAAAATGGGATTTTAGTTTTAGTACTTATAGATTTATACTTTTAATCTCAACATCATCCTATCAAAAGTTCTCGGTAGCTCCATTGAACGCACAAAGAAGCGGAGAAGTGGGTCAGCGTAAAGCTTATTGAAAACCCGACTTCTTTAGGGAAGCAGAACGACCCGCCTTATACCTCTCTTATAGTTTGTTCACTATGGGTGAGCCGATATATCAATTGACTAACGATGTAACAATACATATGTGATATGTATAAAGGTTTATTTAAACATTTTAAAATTTTGGATTCTATTTTAAACATTTTAAAATTTTGGGTATACTTTAAACATTTCAAAATATAATGTAAATTCAAATTAACAATCTATGATCATAAGACAATAATACAATATTCAATTATTTACACTAATCACATGTTAACAATCTACTAATCCAATTTAAGTGCTAATAGAATTAAGCTATAGGTTCTGATACCACTGCGTTTAAGAGAATCAGCACATACACTCGCGAGTGTGTGTGTGGTTGGACATAAACTAGGAGATTTTTTGGAAAAAAAAATAGTAAAAGAGTTGGAACTGTCGGCTGGAGCTTCAAGACAAGGGTGAGCAACACTTTTATGTTATCCTGCTATGCCATTATTATGCTAAGTGTTTGGAACACTAGACTTATATGATAGAGCATGTGCTATGTGTTATGTATTTAATGAATTGATTGTGGTTTATTGTACTACCTACTTAGTCCTTGGATTGGGATTGATTGAGGATGGTACCAAAACCACGCTTGTACTGTGATACGTCGTGGAAGGGTCATTAGGCATGTTCTCGTTTGATTGTTGTCGAGTGATCCCAACCCGGCTATCATATTGGGAACGGTTACAGTAGTACGGGCCCAAATAATAGTACTACTATAAACGTTTGTATGGGTTTGGATTTGGTTAAGCCTTAGGAATCTCAATAAATGGATGACAGTCGGGAATCTTTTAGATATATAAATGGTTGGTGTGACTATGAGGTCAAACTATGCTTGTTTTGTGTTCATGATCTAGTCTTTAGGATTGCATGCGCACTAATGACTAGTGTTAAGTACCTACGTGAGCTCTAGTTATGATTAAAGGAGGGTGTAGTAAGACACTCTAGATGTGGATAGTGGAATGACCTCAAGTAGTACTATTCCTAAATTACTTTGTTAAACGTTCAGAATGGTGACTTTAGGAGCACTCAACTAGTGAGAATTGATTATACTGCATATTTACACCCAGTAGATTAGTTGACTCTTCAGTGCATCAGGATGCCTAGTGGTGTAGTTAAGACCAAATCCGTATCGTTGAGCGGGAATTTTGTGGAGAACTTTCTAGTTTGTTTGTAATAGTACGGACTCCGTACTAACATGAACGCCGGTACAGATTGGATCTTGTCGGAATTATAGGGAATCCTGAGAATCTGGAGAGGGTTGGGTTGCATGGTATGGTTTCACTATAGGTTAGTTAGCCTATAGAGATGGTTTGGAGAGCAGTTTGCTCGTTAGAACACTCAGTTAGTTGATGATGATCCTAGAGTAGTACGGTTGAGAATGTGTTTAGTGCATGTCGTATGACATGGTACTACGAATATATATTGTTGGATTTAGTTTTTGGTGGTCGATAGAAGGGGGTTTCCCTAGAGACAGTAAACCCTGACTTAAGGAGGGATGTTTATCTTTAAGGTTAGAGAGACACTCTAGCAGTCGTGGTTAGGATAGTCTCTCTAGTTGGAGAAGATGTTTGTCGGATGATAGACCCGAAGATCGAGACAACTCTAGCAGCTAGGAATCTGGAAGCCAAGGTCTGCAGCAAAGGCGGGATCGAAGACGCAGCTATGTTGACGTAGAAGCATTTCCAAATGCCCTATTTAAGGGAAAGAAGGACCGATGATGGTCTACGTGGTGGATACCAGGAGCGGAAGACGCTCCCTACGCCAGTATTGGATTTGAATGTAGTTGTTAATTCTTCCCTGAAGAATGGATAAGGATAAAAGGAGCTTAGAGCCGCGTTTTAGATGGGTTAACATCCTCAACCTGAGGTTACTCTAGGTGGCTACTTAGAGAGCAGTGCTTGTCGTTACAGAGTTTATAGCCGAGAAGATCCAGGAGGTAGAGAATGTCTACAAGGAGTACACCATGGAAATCTTCGAAGTCAAGTTCCGGATCAATCTCATATCAAGCTCCATGAACGAAATTAATGTGAGGATTGATATGGATTGGTTGAGTCAGAACTAAGCGATTGTGTATTATGCAGGCCAGTTGGGTCGTATCCAAGGCCCAAGTGGGGGATAGTCGGTCGTATACGGCGAAAGAGAGCGAACGAAGATGGTGTTTTGTTCGGTTGCGATGATGAGACAGTACTTGCCGCGTGGGTGCACGGGTTATTTAGCTTACGCTTTAGACGATCAGTTGAGAGGAAGTATCGGTAGTCAGTGAATCTCCGAACGTGTTTTCGGCAGATCTATGGGGATTCCGGCCGATAGACATGTTGAGATTAGGTTTGATTTGATGCTTGGATCAGCACCAGTTGCGAGGACCCCTGTCGTTTGACGCCACTGAGCTCCAAGAGCTATCGAGTTAGCTGCATGAGCTTTCGAAGGAAGGATTCATTCGCCCGAGCAACTAGCCTTGGGGTGTGCCATTTTCAGTTCGTAAAGAAGAAGGACGGGAGTCATTGAATGTTTAGTGACTATCGGGAACTCAACAAGGTTACCATCAAGAATAGATACCCCTTACCTAAGATTGATGACTTGATTGATCAGTTTTAGGGAGCGGCGTAGTTTCGAGCACCATCCTAGAAAGATTTCAAGCATACCTTGAAACATCAAAAGGAGGAGTTGTCTCTGGTACAACTCGGTAGTCACATACGGATTGGGGAATCTCTCCGTGGTCAAGAGAGTGACAAAAACAAGGCTAAGCCTGATGTTGGACAACCTTCAGTCCACATGGTTGAGGGAAACAAGATTAATCAAAACCACAAAGGAAAAGGTATCAAGCGTAAGTTTGAGGGCCGGAACAAACCAAATAAGAAAACTACTGTTTTGGTTTGTTGGAGATGTAATATGACCGGTCACTTGAAACGTGACTGTCGGGTGAATCTCAATAAGAAAGGAATGGGGAACAATAGCGCTGGAAGCAGCGGTGGTGGAAACAATGGGTCTAGCGGCTCTGATCTACAAAAAGGTCAGAATTTTTCTAACCTTGATAAACCTAAGGTTTATGTTTGTTCGCTAATCCTTGAATCCTTTTATGTACAGAATGATGATCGTACATGGTAGGTTGACTCGGGTGCTACAAGCCATATGTGTAGAGATCGTCGGTGGTTCGAGAAATTGACACTAACCGACGATGGTTCCATTGTGAAGACTGGTGACGAGTCGACTGCAAAAGTTTGTGGTATTGGAATAGTTAATCTTAGTTTTACTTCCGGAAAAACAATTATTTTAGATCATGTTTTGTTTGTTCCAAGGCTTCGTAAAAACCTTGTTAGTGGTGGTTGTTTGAATTCTGCTGGTTTTAAGTAGGTTTATGAATCTGATAAATTTATTTTGTCTAGATTTGGCATGTTTGTTGGATTTGGTTACTTTTGCTATGGAATGTTTCGTTTGAATATTTTGATTCCTTTTTCCGATGATAATGATTGTTTGAGTGCTTCTTCTAAAATTGATGATAATATGTTATGGCATGCTAGATTAGGTCATGTTAATTTTCGAAGAATGCATGAGATGCCAAAAGATGGATTAATTCCACCATTTGACATTAGTGATGAAAAGTGTAAGATTTGCATGTTAACAAAAATCAGAAAACAACCTTTTCAAAATGTGATTCGAAAATCAAATGTTTTGGATTTAATTCATAGTGATCTTTGTGATTTTCATGCAACTCCCTCACTTGGTAATAAGAAATATGTATTCACCTTTATCGATGACTCTAGTCGGTTTTGTTATGTGTATTTGTTGCATTCTAAGAATGAAGCCTTAGAAAAGTTCAAAATATACAAAACCGAGGTGGAATTGCAATTGGGTGTTCCGGTTAAATGTCTCAAAACTGATCGGGGAGGGGAATACATGGATCCCCAATACTTCCAATCAGTTGGTATTATTCATGAGACGACGGCTTCATATACACCACAACAAAATGGTGTTGCCGAACGGAAAAATCGAGTCTTGAAAGAGATGGTCAACTCGATGTTGTCTTACTCGAAATTGAGTAAGGGATTTTGGAGAGAGGCAATGCTAACCGCATGTTATGTCTTGAATAGAGTTCTGAACAAAAGGAACAAAACTACCCCATATGAACTTTGGTTCAAAAGGACTCCAGATTTGGATTATTTTCGAATTTGGGGTTGTCGGGCAGTTGTTAAACTAACCGATCCCAAAAGACCTACTTTGGGGGAAAGGGGAGTTGATTGCATTTTCATTGGATATGCAGAACACTCCAAGGCTTATAGGTTCTATGTTATAGATCCTAATGAGTCGGTGTCGGTTAATACCGTGATTGAATCGAGTGATGCGATTTTTGATGAAGAAAGATTTTCATCGATCCCGAGACCGGAGGATCTGATTTCTAATGGTAACGAAGGTCAAACTTTAGAAACTTTAGAAGGAATATCGGATCCGGAGCCCTTAGAGGTTCGGAAAAGCAAACGGGGTCGAATTGCGAAAAATTTCGGTTCCGACTTCCAATTGTATTTTGGTGGAAGAGTCTAGGGATGAGTTTGGGCTTCAATACTCTTATTGTTATAGTATTGAAGAAGATCCTAAGTCTTTTAAAGAGGCTATGGAATCCCGAGATGCCTCTTTCTGGAAAGAAGCGATTGATGACGAATTGTCATCAATTGTGGAGAATAACACTTGGGTGTTATCTAATTTGCCACCAAGTTTTAAACCTTTGGGTTGCAAATGGATCTTCAAAAAGAAGATGAAGGTAGATGGAACTATTGATAAGTTTAAATCCCGGTTGGTCATACAAGGGTTTAGACAAAATCCCGATATTGATTATTTTGACACATATGCACCGGTGGCTAGGATTTCTACCATTAGATTGTTGATAGCCTTGGCTGCTATTCACAATCTGATTGTCCATCAAATGGATGTTAAAATAGCCTTCTTGAATGGAGTGCTTGATGACGAGGTTTACATGTATCAACCGGAAGGTTTTGTCATTCCTGGTAATGAGCATAAGGTGTGTAAACTGGTGAAATCATTGTATGAGCTAAAACAAGCACCGAAACAATGGCATCAAAAGTTTGATGAGGTTATTTTGTCAAGTGGTTTCAAGTTAAACCAATTTGACAAATGTGTTTATAGTAGGTTTGATTCATCCGGTTCGGGTGTGATAATCTGCCTCTAAGTTGATGATATGCTGATTTTTGGCACTGATCAACTTCAAGTTGATGAAACTAAAAGTTTGTTGTCATCAAAGTTTGCTATGAAGGACATGGGGGAGGCGGATGTGATCCTTGGTATTGGGATTAAACGGGTTAACAAGGGGATTGCTTTAACGCAATCACACTATGTTGAGAAAATTCTCAAGAAATTCAATTATAGTGATTGTTCTCCCATGAGTACCCCCATGGATTTTAGTGTGAAACTAATGCCCAATAAGGGTATGGCGGTATTTCAACTAGAATATTCTCAGGCTATAGGTTGTTTGATGTATGCTATGACTAGCACACGCCCGGATATTGCTTATACGGTTGGGATGTTGAGCAGGTACACTAGTAATCCTAATACTCAACATTGGCAAGCAATTCAAAGAGTCTTTAAGTACTTCAAGGGAACCATGGATTATGGTTTGTGTTATTTGGGATATCCTTCGGTTTTAGAAGGATATTCTAATGCAAGTTGGATAACCCATGTTGAGGAAGATCATTCTTCAATAACTGGTTGGGTATTCTTGTTTAGGGGAGGTGCTATCTCTTGGGCTTCAAAAAAGCAGACTTGCATTACAAACTCAATGATGGAATCAGAACTTGTTGCGTTAGCTGCAGCCAGTAAAGAGGCTGAGTGGCTAAAAGATTTGATTTATGAGATTCCATTGTGGTCAAAACCGATTGCACCTATTTCTATTCATTGTGATAGTGCTGCCACTTTGGCAAAGGCTTATAGCCATGTTTACAATGGGAAGTCTAGACACTTGGGTGTTAGACACAGTATGATTAGGGAATTGATCATGAATGGTGTAATTTCGGTGGAGTTTGTGAAATCGCAACAAAATGTGGCAGATCATTTGACAAAGAGTTTGGTCAGGGACTTAGTGCACAAGTCGGTAATTGGGATGGGTTTAAAGTCCATCTGATTTCTTAATGTTGAGATACCCAATTCCCCTCTAGTACGACATTAGAGGCTGAATTCAATGTGGAAGGCTCACACTTAAGAAATGGAACACACACATATGTTTATCATCCCAGGTTGGTGTGTTTGGTGCCTGTAGTGAGGAGGCTGAAATAATCTTAATAATTCATCTGTTAAAGTGTAAGCAGGTACACGAGGAAAGGAGTTACCTATATGGTCGTGAAGTGTAGCCGCGCTTCGCAAAGCTGGGACTTGGCTTTTATACGATCATGAATGGATTGGGACACACGACTGGATAATTGTGTCAGGTTTTTGTAATTAGTGGTTTTATTTAAACTTATGTGTATGTTATCTTCAGGCATTCAAATGGGTTGAAGGGTTCAATTCTTAGAACACCCTGATTCTCGAGTGTTTGGAATGTGTAATGTACTAATATGGAAATTCAATTGATTCAATATTTTCATTTATGCATAAGTTTGGTTGTTTTTAAATTCTTGTTTTTGTATATGTCCATGGTTACACTAAAATGGGGGAGGTTTGTTGGTGATTTTAGTGTCACCAGGTTAGTTTTAGTGTAATGGGACGTATGGGTTATCATTGGAGTCAAACTTAGTTTAGATCAAGTCAGGAGGTGCGGAGTGCACACTTGTATTGAAATGAAATTTGATCTCGGTTTGGTTTAAGGAACGCCTCGTGTGTTGGCTTTTGGTCGGGATTCAATAACTGGATTTTGGGATATCTCATAATTTGTCAACTATTCTCTAGATAATTAATTGGGATATCGTCTATCTTTGTCAGTTATCTTCCGGATTATTCTTTCTTAAGCCTTAAGCAAAGAATTAATTAGGAGATCTTCTAATTGTAGGAGATATCTTATGGATTCTTTCTTGATCCCTAAGTTAAGAGATTAATGAGGATATCTTCTAATTTTAGGAGATATCTTGTAGATTTTTTTTTTTGTTCCTTAAGTCATGAATCATAATATATATATATATATATATATATATGATGGCTTCTTAATTGATAACCAAGAAGTAGAAACCAAAAACAATATTCAAAAGCCCTAATTGCAGATCTCTTTTTGGAGCCCCGATTAGAGATTGATCCCTTGTCGAATTATCCCCATAATCTAGATTTCATTTAACCTGGGCATAGGGTCGAAATATCAGATTCGGAAAGTGAACTCATCACGATCCGTCAAGAAGATCAAGGTTACCCACAAGCTTCAGAATCATATTTCTCCTCCCACATCCCCAACATACAACAAAACTATTAAATAATCATACGATTGATGAACCGTTTGAACAACTATTAAATAATCATCCGATCATTATAAAATAATCATACGAACAAGTATTACACATGTATACAACATAATTATTAAATAAGCGAATAATTAACTTACCATTGATGAACCGTTTGAAAAACATGAACCGGACAACACGTGAACAAATGAGAAATCCGACAAATACCGACTTCGTGATTTTGAAAACCCTCTGATTTAACTTCGTGATTTTAAAAGTTCCCTTAGAGTCTAAGTTTGTGATTTTGAAATGGTCCCCCCCCTCCTTTTTATATTGCTAACCATAAAGAAACACAAATACAACCCCAATCCGTGTGAAATGAAATGGACCAACCATCTTGCGCCACATAACAAACACAACCCAAATTAAAGATTCCAATCCATGTGAAATTAAATGGACCAACCCTACACCGCCACGTGTCCTAATTTCAAACCCTCGAAATCGTTTTAAGACCTTTCACACAGACTGTTCCAATTTCTCGGGCATCGTTTGAGAGGGGTTTGGGTTTGAAGAGGAGGCCATTGTTGGTGGTATGAGAATCGGAAAAAATATAAGATGTAGAGCTGAGAAGTTGTGTGGAATTGAAGGATGAAAGGTATTCTATTTATAATAAAAAAAATTACGTTTTACCCCTTCTAGTTTTAATCCTTTAAAATTTAGTCTTTCTACTTAATAAATCTTTTTAAAAAGATGAACCGGATAACTAACTAATAATATTCATACGATAACTATTAAATAATCGATACGATAACTATAAAATAATTAATCATACGAACAAGAATTACACTTGTATACAACGTAACTATTAAATAATCATATGATTGATGAACCGTTTGAACAAGTTTTAAATAATCGATACGATAACTATAAAATAATCATACGAACAAGTATTACACATGTATACAACATAACTATTAAATAATCATACGATTGATGAACCGTTTGAACAACTATTAAATAATCATCCGATCATTATAAAATAACCATACGAACAAGTATTACACATGTATACAACATAACTAATAAATAAGCGAATAATTAACTTACCATTGATGAACTGTTTGAAAAACATGAACCGGACAACACGTGAACAAATGAGAAATCCGACAAATACCGACTTCATGACTTTGAAAACCCTCTGATTTAACTTCGTGATTTTGAAAGTTCCCTTGGAGTCTAAGTTCGTGATTTTGAAATGGTCCCCCCTCCTTTTATATTGCTAACCATAAGGCTGCTCGCACCGGACCCGCTGGTTTGAGCGGGTAGAGCCCGCCAGGCCAAGCGGGTTCAAGAGGGTTGGGTGTGCGACGAATGTAGCCGGCGCCCGGCGGCTTGGTGGGTGTGCGGTTCCGGAGAGCCGTTGCCAAACGGCTCTCCAACGGTCAAATCAATTTTTTTTCCTTTTCTTTTTCAAACTCATTTCTATATATATATATATATATATATACCAACTCTACATATCTCCATTTACACACTTTCATCTCAATTTTCTCCATTTCTACTATTTTTCATCACACTTTCATCTCAATATACACCACTACTTTCTTCTACATACATCCACAATGGCACAACCCGAATATTGGAACGATTCATCATCCACGGATACCAACGAAGAATGGGAACAAGATGCGCAAATGTTTGCTATGTTCGTTCAACAAGCAACCGCATCATCATCGATTCCTCGTTCGAAGGCCCCCCTATAATAGACAGGGGTCGGGTAGAAGGTAACGCAAGGCTAATCGTGGACTACTTTTCCGATTACCCGACGTACCCGGATGACATGTTCAAGCGACGATTAGGATGAGGAAAGATCTATTCATACGAATAGTGAATGATTTAAGCACACGGTACCCATATGGAGATACGTACGATGAGCAACATTATGTACGCGTGTATCGTATTACACAATATGATAATCGAAAACAAAAACAAGGCCATTTGTATTGTCCCGCCCGATCTTTCGGATCCACCGAACCCACAACTCACTGAGGAGCAACGTATGGCGAATCTTCTCGAAGTGAGAAACTCAACTATTCACCATAATCTTCGGGCGGATTTAGTGGAACATATTTCTACGGGAGGGTAATGTAATTTTTTCTAATATTATGTTTATTTAATTATTTTTAACAATATTATTTATTTAATTATATTATTTATTTATATAAAATAAATAAACTAAATTAAAACGTGAGAGGGTTGAGAGGGATGAGTGTGAGTTGAAAATGTTTGCAGAAGGTTATGAGAAGGTAATGAGAGGGTTGGAAAAAAGTTGATGTGTCAGCTGATGTGGCATAAAAAAGTGAGAGGGTTGGGAGGGTTGGGTGTGGGTAGCCTAAAGAAACACAAATACAACCCCAATCCGTGTGAAATGAAATGGACCAACCATCTTGCGCCACATAACAAAAAGACAACCCAAATTAAAGATTTCAATCCATGTGAAATTAAATGGACCAACCCTACACCGTCATGTGTCCTAATTTCAAACCCTCGGAATTGTTTCAAGCCCTTTCACACAGATTGTTCCAATTTCTCGGGCATCGTTTGAGAGGGGTTTGGGTTTGAAAAGGAGGCCATTGTTGGTGGTATGAGAATTAGAAAAAATATAAGATGTAGAGTTGAGAAGTTGTGTGGAATTGAAGGATGAAAGGTATTATATTTATAGTGAAAAAGAATTACGTTTTACCCCTTCTAGTTTCAATCCTTTAAATTTTAGTCTTTTTACTTTATAAATCTTTTGAAAAAGATGAACCGGATAACTAACTAATAATACTTATACGATAACTATTAAATAATCGATACGATAACTATAAAATAATCATACGAACAAGAATTACAATTGTATACAACATAACTATTAAATAATCATACGATTGATGAACCGTTTGAACAAGTTTTAAATAATCGATACGATAAATATAAAATAATCATACGAACAAGTATTACACATGTATACAACATAACTAGTAAATAATCATACGATTGATGAACCGTTTGAACAACTATTAAATAATCATCCGATCATTATAAAATAATCATATGAACAAGTATTACACATTTATACAACATAACTATTAAATAAGTGAATAATTAACCTACCATTGATGAACCGTTTGAAAAACATGAACCGGACAACACGTGAACAAATGAGAAATCCGACAAATACCGACTTCGCGATTTTGAAAACCCTCTGATTTAACTTCATGATTTTGAAAGTTCCCTTAGGTGCTGTTCGGTTCATTTCCTATTAAGACCTGTATGGATATAGCCGTCTGTCTGTATATAGTTGTCTGTGTGTTAACAGATAAACTGTTGTTCGGTTATTGTGCTGAATAAACAGTCTGAATGTTAAAAATGACCATTTTACCCTTGAACTATATTTTTAAACCCAATTCCAAACATCCTTATTTCCAAATATATCAAACCAAGATACAAACAAATTGAATCTCAAAAATATTAAACCTTAATATTTTTCAAACCTAAAATCTTTAAATTGAAATTAGTAATAAACTTTTTAATTGTTAGTGGGAGGTTACAAACCCAAAGTGATAAGGATATGACCCAAGTTTTAATAAACTTTTATTTGTGGGTTCTTTCACCAGGACCCAAGTTTCATATAAAAAACCCAAATAAAAGAGGGTTTTCATTGAGAAAGATTGAAGGCAGCAGAAGTGGAAGCACATGGGAGGCGAGAAGAAAAAGGAAGCAGGTGACGAAATCGATTCATCCACATACATAAATCATAAATAGATTGAACAAAAAAGCAAAATTGTGAGACCTGATTCGAAAAGCAAAATTGTGAGACCTGATTCGAAAAGCAAAATCGATTGAAGTGCAATAGTTGAAAAGAAAAATCGATTGAAGTGCAGTAGTTGGTCTTCAATCATGGAGGTTGATGTGTTCTTTAGTCTACTTGCAATAACCTACTGGTGAGGGTAGATGTGGAATTGAATGAAGAAATAAAGGCTGAGTGGATATGACTCTACTTTCATAGATGAGCGATTCAGCCGGTACCGAACGGGAGGATATGGCTGAGCGAGCTTTTTTAACAGCCCATTCAGCTTGTTCAGCCGGTTCCGAACAGCCCCTTAGAGTCTAATTTCGTGATTTTGAAATGGTCCCCCTCCTTTTTATATTGCTAACCATAAAGAAACACAAATACAACCTCAATCCGTGTGAAATGAAATGGACCAACCATCTTGCACCACATAACAAACACAACCCAAATTAAAGA
The DNA here is from genome assembly GCA_030169165.1 of Centaurea solstitialis. NCBI lineage: Eukaryota > Viridiplantae > Streptophyta > Magnoliopsida > Asterales > Asteraceae > Centaurea > Centaurea solstitialis. The sequence continues at coordinate 29,639,961 of CM058046.1, forward strand.
TTCCAATCCATGTGAAATTAAATGGACCAACCCTACACCGCCACGTGTCCTAATTTCAAACCCTCAGAATCGTTTCAAGACCTTTCACACAGATTGATCCAATTTCTCGGGCATCGTTTAAGAGGGGTTTGAGTTTGAAGAGGATGCCATTGTTGGTGGTATGAGAATTGGAAAAAATATAAGATGTAGAGTTGAGAAGTTGTGTGGAATTGAAGGATGAAAGGTATTCTATTTATAGTGAAAAAAATTACGTTTTACCCCTTATAGTTTCAATCCTTTAAATTTTAGTCTTTCTACTTTATAAATCTTTTGAAAAAGATGAACCGGATAAGTAACTAATAATATTCATATGATAACTATTAAATAATCGATACGATAACTATAAAATAATTATACGAACAAGAATTACACTTGTATACAACATATCTATTAAATAATCATACGATTGATGAACTGTTTGAACAAGTTTTAAATAATCGATACGATAACTATAAAATAATCATACGAACAAGTATTACACATGTATACAACATAACTATTAAATAATCATACGATTGATGAACCGTTTGAACAACTATTAAATAATCATCCAATCATTATAAAATAATCATATGAACAAGTATTACACATGTATACAACATAACTATTAAATAAACGAATAATTAACTTACCATTGATGAACCGTTTGAAAAACATGAACCGGAAAACACGTGAACAAATGAGAAATCCTACAATACTGACTTCATGATTTTGAAAACAAATATGGTAGGGTTTTCAATTTTTCATCAGAATCCTTCTTTCCAGCCGACAACCTCCATCTCTCACTTGTTGGTGGTGACAAGAAGACCCTCCCTCACCGGCGACGAGCCGACGACCCTCCCTCACCTGTGACGAGCCGACGACCCTCATACACCGGCGTTTCCACCACATCGGCAACGCCCCTCAATAGTGGTCGACCTTTCCTCCCTTAATCGCCGGCGGTCACAACTCATAAGTTCAGGTCACAAGTTCATGTATCAATTTTGATTTCTATCTCAGTTGTCTAATGCTATTATGTGGTAGTGTGATTCAATTTGTGTAAACTTATTCTCATAAATTGTGTAAACTCAGTTTGTGTAAACTCAGATTTGGTTGGTTTAGTTGTTATGGATTTGTTGTATAAGATTATTATGAATATATGTGTTGGTTAGGATCAACAAATTAGATTCTGAAAGTGTGTTACTAGAAGGGAATTAATGAAAGTATTTGGAGGGAAGAACACTCTTCTTGCTTATCTGGTATCACATTCGATTTATATCCAATTTAAGCTTACTGACTTACTGTTTAAGTTTTGACTTTGTATATGTTTTTTTTGTTATTTACTGACTTATTCTTTCTATGTAAAGTTTTTCATGAAAATAGACTTGTAGTTTTTTAATTATTGTTTAGTTGTTTGACTTTTCATTGAATATGGATATACTTAATTGTTACTTGACTTACTGTTTGTATATATGTAAAGTTTTTCATGAAAATAGAGTTATAGTTTGATAATTATTGTTTGGTTGTTTGGCTTTTAATTAATTCATTGGTAATTCTATTTACATTCAGTCAGATTGTATGGATGATAACGAAAGTTTAAATCCATTTCCTCAATCAATGGAAGGTTCTACCACAAGCCCCACTAAGTCCAATGCAAGGGGCGGTTGGTGAAAACGGTGCTAATAATGACGAGGAACACACGACTACACATGAAAATGCATCAACTCAAAATCCTACTCAAGATGAAAGTGTGAGAGAACCCAATGAAGTCGGCGAAGATGAGGTACAATTAAAGCGGAAGCGGCAAAAAACTTCAAAAGTGTGGGATGATTTTGTTGAAGTTACCCTCCCGGACGGTAAAAAAAAGGTCGAGTGCATTCACTGTAAGACGAGGTTGGCCTTGGTTGGTACGGGTACTACAACAACATTTAAGAGACACCAACAAAGTTGCATGAGACGCAAGCAAAACCAAAAAAATCAACAAATGCTAAATTTTCAGCCAAGTGGTTCTAAAGTGGATTCACTTCCATTAGTTGGGCCGAATGCGAAATATGATGAAAACAAAATGAGAGAAGCCATTGCGAATTGGGTACTAGGTACCGAGCAACCATTTACCGCCGTGGAAGAGGTCTTGTATGAAAAGATGATGAAGACTGCCTAATCTCAATTTGACAAATTTAGTAAGGCTACATCTAGAGCGAATTGTTTTAAGATATACGAGCATGAGAAGAAGAAGTTGAAAGCCCTTACAAAAGCTGCTTCGAAAATCAGTTTAACGACTGATTGTTGGAGGTCCTCACATCAGAGAGTCGAGTACATGGTTATTACGGGACACTTCATTGATCAGAATTGGAGGTTAGACGACTTTTGAAATGTTAATTTTTGACTTTTTATTTTTGTTTTATCATTTTTTAACAAGTATCACAACTTTGTCTTGCAGATTACAGAAACGTGTACTGAGTTTTGTACATATTCCTCCTCCTCGGACGGGACTTGATATTGCTGATTGTATTTACAAGTGTTTGAAAGATTGGGAAATTGAAGATAAGATTTTCACGATTTCGGTAGACAATGCAGCTTATAATGATCGAGTAGTAAGAACTTTGAAAGAAAATTTTTCGAGGGTAAAAAGACTTTCATGTGGAGGTAGGTTGTTTCATATAAGGTGTTGTGCTCATATTTTGAATCTTTTAGTGAAAGATGGTCTTGCAAAGATTGAGCGTGTTATCAGAGAGGTTCGTGAGGGTATAAAGTATATCAACTATTCTGAGGCGAGACGTCAAGTATTCTCAAATGTTGCACATCAACTCCAAATACGTGATAGAAAGCTTTTTCTTGACGTCCCAACACGGTGGAATTCAACATATGTTATGTTGTTCGTTGCATTGAAGTTTAAAGATGTTTTCCCAAGGTAATTTGTTTTAAAATTTTTGTTTTAAGTTTTACCAAGTTTAAATATGTTTTCCTAAAGTTTAAACTTTGTGGCTTTTTAGATATGCGGAGTACGAACCTCATTTCCGTCACTTGCCTACGGAGCTAGATTGGAAGAATGTGGAGAGCGTATGTGAAATTTTGAAGGTCTTTAAGGTACGTATTTAAGATGCATAGTCTTTATCTAAAATTATAATAATAGAACTTCTTTCGTTCTAGAGGTTATTTTTAGGTGTGCACGAATATCATCTCAGGCAGTGATTATCCTACTTCCAATTTGTATCTTATAGAGGTTTTTAGAGTTAAACAAACATTGGATAAAAGTTCATTGTCTGAGAATGCTTTTATTCGTGAGATGGTGTCAGCGATGAAAGAAAAGTTTGATAAGTATCGGGGTAAGTGCCACCTTGTTATGGCCATAGCTTCCGTGTTTGATCCACGGTTTAAGATGAAGCTTGTTGAATTCAGTTTTCCAATAATATATGAGAATTCTGAGAACCACATCGAAGAAGTTAAGAATGCGCTTTACTTGATGTATTCTGAATATTTGGAGATGCATGATACATTAGTTAGGGAAGCGGCAAACAATGGGAGTGGACATGGAGGAAATGTTGTTTCAGGGACGAGTGAAGATACATCACTTGGATCGGGATGGGAGGCATTTGGAGAGTTTATAAAGAATGTGGATTTGGAGATACCGGAAAAGTCAGAGTTGGATTTGTATTTAGAAGAAGGTGTGTATAGGGAGCAAGGGCAAGGAGGAATAGGATCATTTAGTGCTTTGGAGTGGTGGAATGTGCATAGGTTAAAGTATCGTGTTTTGTCGATGATGGCGATGGATATACTTGCAATCCCGATTTCTACTGTTGCATCTGAGGCTACTTTTAGTGCCGCGGGTAGAGTTATTGATCCGTATCGAGCTTCATTGGCACCAGAAACGGTACAAATGTTGATTTGTGGAGAAGATTGGATTCGACAACTTCATGGCATCAAGAAAAAATTAAAGGTATGCGCTAAAAATCAAAAAACAACTAAACTCATTATTTTGTTGTTTTAAATTATTAATCGTCAAGTATTTTATTTTTATAGAAGGAGGAAGTAGCCGAGGAGGTTTTACTACCCGAGGTGAAAACAAAATAGTTGAAGGTATAAATTTATGTTTTTGTTTATGGCATGATTGGCATCCTAGGTTATATTTTTATTTCTACTTTGTCGCTTTATAGCTTATTGCATCGTGTTTAATAAATAATTGTTTTGCATCTTATAGGTTTTGTACGGATTTACGGAAGAAGGAAGTTTCCACGAAGAAAATTGTTTTGTTAAGATTTATCATATTATCGACTTTTGGATTTGTAATTTGAAGTGTTTTCGTACTTTGGAGTTCAATATTTTTGTATTTTGGAGTTATATTTTGTTTTGTACTTTATGTTGGGTAAATTTTTAGGTAGAATGTTTGAATTTTTTTTGAAAGTTTTGTGCAATCGAGCTCTTAACGAGCCTAAAATAAGCAAACGAGCTTAAGCTTGTGTATGTAAACGAGCCGAGCTCGAGCCGAGCCGAGCTCTAGCAATTTAAACGAGCCGAGCTCGAGCTTAGTCGGGCTCGAGCTCGGCTCGGCTCGTTTACACCCCTATAAATAATCATCCAATCATTATAAAATAATCATATGAACAAGTATTACACATGTATACAACATAACTATTAAATAAGCGAATAATTAACTTACCATTGATGAACCGTTTGAAAAACATGAACCGGACAACACGTGAACAAATGAGAAATCCGACAAATTACCGACAAATACCCTATGATTCAACTTCGTGATTTTGAAAACCCTCTGATTCAACTTCGTGATTTTGAAAGTTCCCTTAGAGTCTAAGTTCGTGATTTGAAATGGTCCCCCCTCCTTTTTATATTGCTAACCATAAAGAAACACAAATACAACCCCAATCCGTGTGAAATGAAATGGACCAACCATCTTGCGCCACATAACAAACACAACCCAAATTAAAGATTCCAATCCATGTGAAATTAAATTGACCAACCCTACACCGCCACGTGTCCTAATTTCAAATCCTCAGAATCGTTTCAAGACCTTTCACACAGATTGTTCCAATTTCTCGGGCTTCGTTTGAGAGGGGTTTGGGTTTGAAAAGGAGGCCATTGTTGTTGGTATGAGAATTGGAAAAAATATAAGATGTAGAGTTGAGAAGTTGTGTGGAATTGAAGGATGAAAGGTATTCTATTTATTGTGAAAAAAATTACGTTTTACTCATTCTAGTTTCAATCCTTTAAATTTTAGTCTTTCTACTTTATAAAATCTTTTGAAAAAGATGAACCGGATAACTAACTAATAATATTCATACGATAACTATTAAATAATCGATACGATAACTATAAAATAATCATACGAACAAGAATTACACTTGTATACAACATAACTATTAAATAATCATACGATTGATGAACCGTTTAAACAAGTTTTAAATAATTGATACGATAACTATAAAATAATCATACGAACAAGTATTACACATGTATACAACATAACTATTAAATAATCATACGATTGATGAACCGTTTGAACTGTTAGTGATTGTGTGCATAAGTTGACAAACCAGTGATTGCACATCCAATGTTACAAGACACTTGAGGGTCACACCTGTGAGGACCTATAAATCGAATAAGTTGTATGAAACCCAGAAATGGAGAGTTAGGATTTATAATAGTCGATTATAAATCAATTGGGTAATTTCAGTCAGAAATCCCAAAGTTGGAGGGTTATTAATTAATTAAGTAGATTATATATTTATTAGACAAATAAATATATAATAGAATAATTAATTAAAGGAATTATATATTAGATAAATATATAGAATAATATATTTATTAGATTAAATAAATATAAGTAATTATCTAGGAGTAATTCTTTTCTTTAAAGAAAAGAAAGAGATAATTACAAAGAGGAAACTGAATCTGAATAAAACTGTATTTTCCTCCATATAAATAAACCTTATGGTTTAAGGAAAAATCAATCAACTAATTCAATCTAATTCTCAGTTTCCAGTTTTTCTCTCTCCCTCTCTCCTTGACCGGCGCCGCCCCCTCTCCCTCGTGTCAAACCAGCTCGGTTTTTTCCCAGTCTTCGGGTTTCAGTTCTGCTAGAGGAACAATTCGTTGGTCGTTCATTGGTGGATCAATTCTCAAGCAATCCAGGTAAATCTTCCATAACCATTAGAATTAAGTAAAACAAACGATAAAGATCAATAAGTTTCTTTTGGGTTTTCTTAATCGCTTCCGCATTAGATCAAATCAGTATGGGTTTTGATCATATAGGTCTTTTACCAGTTTTGGTTATCAGATCTATGGATTTATCGAACCAGTGAGGATTCGAGATCCATGATAATCCTTGTGTCAGATTGACCCGAGGGAACCCACAAAAACCCAACATGAACAACTATTAAATAATCATCCGATCATTATAAAATAATCATACGAACAAGTATTACACATGTATACAACATAACTATTAAATAAGCGAATAATTAACTTACCATTGATGAACCGTTTGAAAAACATGAACCGGACAACACGTGAACAAATGAGAAATCCGACAAATTACCGACAAATACCTCTGATTCAACTTCGTTATTTTGAAAACCCTCTGATTCAACTTCGTGATTTTGAAAGTTCCCTTAGAGTCTAAGTTCGTGATTTTGAAATGGTCCCCCCTCCTTTTTATATTGCTAACCATAAAGAAACACAAATACAACCCCAATCCGTGTGAAATGAAATGGACCAACCATCTTGCGCCACATAACAAAAGACAACCCAAATTAAAGATTCCAATCCATGTGAAATTAAATTGACCAACCTTACACCGCCACGTGTCCTAATTTCAAATCCTCAGAATCGTTTCAAGACCTTTCACACAGATTGTTCCAATTTCTCGGGCTTCGTTTGAGAGGGGTTTGGGTTTGAAAAGGAGGCCATTGTTGTTGGTATGAGAATTGGAAAAAATATAAGATGTAGAGTTGAGAAGTTGTGTGGAATTGAAGGATGAAAGGTATTCTATTTATTGTGAAAAAAAATTACGTTTTACTCATTCTAGTTTCAATCCTTTAAATTTTAGTCTTTCTACTTTATAAATCTTTTGAAAAAGATGAACCGGATAACTAACTAATAATATTCATACGATAACTATTAAATAATCGATACGATAACTATAAAATAATCATACGAACAAGAATTACACTTGTATACAACATAACTATTAAATAATCATACGATTGATGAACCGTTTAAACAAGTTTTAAATAATTGATACGATAACTATAAAATAATCATACGAACAAGTATTACACATGTATACAACATAACTATTAAATAATCATACGATTGATGAACCGTTTGAACTGTTAGTGATTGTGTGCATAAGTTGACAAACCAGTGATTGCACATCCAATGTTACAAGACACTTGAGGGTCACACCTGTGAGGACCTATAAATCGAATAAGTTGTATGAAACCCAGAAATGGAGAGTTAGGATTTATAATAGTCGATTATAAATCAATTGGGTAATTTCAGTCAGAAATCCCAAAGTTGGAGGGTTATTAATTAATTAAGTAGATTATATATTTATTAGACAAATAAATATATAATAGAATAATTAATTAAAGGAATTATAATATTAGATAAATATATAGAATAATATATTTATTAGATTAAATAAATATAAGTAATTATCTAGGAGTAATTCTTTTCTTGAAAGAAAAGAAAGAGATAATTACAAAGAGGAAACTGAATCTGAATAAAACTGTATTTTCCTCCATATAAATAAACCTTATGGGTTTAAGGAAAAATCAATCAACTAATTCAATCTAATTCTCAGTTTCCAGTTTTTCTCTCTCCCTCTCTCCTTGACCGGCGCCGCCCCCTCTCCCTCGTGTCAAACCAGCTCGGTTTTTCCAGTCTTCGGGTTTCAGTTCTGCTAGAGGAACAATTCGTTGGTCGTTCATTGGTGGATCAATTCTCAAGCAATCCAGGTAAATCTTCCATAACCATTAGAATTAAGTAAAACAAACGATAAAGATCAATAAGTTTCTTTTTGGGTTTTCTTAATCGCTTCCGCATTAGATCAAATCAGTATGGGTTTTGATCATATAGGTCTTTTACCAGTTTTGGTTATCAGATCTATGGATTTATCGAACCAGTGAGGATTCGAGATCCATGATAATCCTTGTGTCAGATTGACCCGAGGGAACCCACAAAAACCCAACATGAACAACTATTAAATAATCATCCGATCATTATAAAATAATCATACGAACAAGTATTACACATGTATACAACATAACTATTAAATAAGCGAATAATTAACTTACCATTGATGAACCGTTTGAAAAACATGAACCGGACAACACGTGAACAAATGAGAAATCCGACAAATTACCGACAAATACCCTCTGATTCAACTTCGTTATTTTGAAAACCCTCTGATTCAACTTCGTGATTTTGAAAGTTCCCTTAGAGTCTAAGTTCGTGATTTTGAAATGGTCCCCCCTCCTTTTTATATTGCTAACCATAAAGAAACAAATACAACCCCAATCCGTGTGAAATGAAATGGACCAACCATCTTGCGCCACATAACAAAAAGACAACCCAAATTAAAGATTCCAATCCATGTGAAATTAAATTGACCAACCTTACACCGCCACGTGTCCTAATTTCAAATCCTCAGAATCGTTTCAAGACCTTTCACACAGATTGTTCCAATTTCTCGGGCTTCGTTTGAGAGGGGTTTGGGTTTGAAAAGGAGGCCATTGTTGTTGGTATGAGAATTGGAAAAAATATAAGATGTAGAGTTGAGAAGTTGTGTGGAATTGAAGGATGAAAGGTATTCTATTTATTGTGAAAAAAATTACGTTTTACTCATTCTAGTTTCAATCCTTTAAATTTTAGTCTTTCTACTTTATAAATCTTTTGAAAAAGATGAACCGGATAACTAACTAATAATATTCATACGATAACTATTAAATAATCGATACGATAACTATAAAATAATCATACGAACAAGAATTACACTTGTATACAACATAACTATTAAATAATCATACGATTGATGAACCGTTTAAACAAGTTTTAAATAATTGATACGATAACTATAAAATAATCATACGAACAAGTATTACACATGTATACAACATAACTATTAAATAATCATACGATTGATGAACCGTTTGAACTGTTAGTGATTGTGTGCATAAGTTGACAAACCAGTGATTGCACATCCAATGTTACAAGACACTTGAGGGTCACACCTGTGAGGACCTATAAATCGAATAAGTTGTATGAAACCCAGAAATGGAGAGTTAGGATTTATAATAGTCGATTATAAATCAATTGGGTAATTTCAGTCAGAAATCCCAAAGTTGGAGGGTTATTAATTAATTAAGTAGATTATATATTTATTAGACAAATAAATATATAATAGAATAATTAATTAAAGGAATTATATATTAGATAAATATATAGAATAATATATTTATTAGATTAAATAAATATAAGTAATTATCTAGGAGTAATTCTTTTCTTAAAGAAAAGAAAGAGATAATTACAAAGAGGAAACTGAATCTGAATAAAACTGTATTTTCCTCCATATAAATAAACCTTATGGGTTTAAGGAAAAATCAATCAACTAATTCAATCTAATTCTCAGTTTCCAGTTTTTCTCTCTCCCTCTCTCCTTGACCGGCGCCGCCCCCTCTCCCTCGTGTCAAACCAGCTCGGTTTTTCAGTCTTCGGGTTTCAGTTCTGCTAGAGGAACAATTCGTTGGTCGTTCATTGGTGGATCAATTCTCAAGCAATCCAGGTAAATCTTCCATAACCATTAGAATTAAGTAAAACAAACGATAAAGATCAATAAGTTTCTTTTGGGTTTTCTTAATCGCTTCCGCATTAGATCAAATCAGTATGGGTTTTGATCATATAGGTCTTTTACCAGTTTTGGTTATCAGATCTATGGATTTATCGAACCAGTGAGGATTCGAGATCCATGATAATCCTTGTGTCAGATTGACCCGAGGGAACCCACAAAAACCCAACATGAACAACTATTAAATAATCATCCGATCATTATAAAATAATCATACGAACAAGTATTACACATGTATACAACATAACTATTAAATAAGCGAATAATTAACTTACCATTGATGAACCGTTTGAAAAACATGAACCGGACAACACGTGAACAAATGAGAAATCCGACAAATTACCGACAAATACCCTCTGATTCAACTTCGTTATTTTGAAAACCCTCTGATTCAACTTCGTGATTTTGAAAGTTCCCTTAGAGTCTAAGTTCGTGATTTTGAAATGGTCCCCCCTCCTTTTTATATTGCTAACCATAAAGAAACACAAATACAACCCCAATCCGTGTGAAATGAAATGGACCAACCATCTTGCGCCACATAACAAAAAGACAACCCAAATTAAAGATTCCAATCCATGTGAAATTAAATTGACCAACCTACACCGCCACGTGTCCTAATTTCAAATCCTCAGAATCGTTTCAAGACCTTTCACACAGATTGTTCCAATTTCTCGGGCTTCGTTTGAGAGGGGTTTGGGTTTGAAAAGGAGGCCATTGTTGTTGGTATGAGAATTGGAAAAAATATAAGATGTAGAGTTGAGAAGTTGTGTGGAATTGAAGGATGAAAGGTATTCTATTTATTGTGAAAAAAATTACGTTTTACTCATTCTAGTTTCAATCCTTTAAATTTTAGTCTTTCTACTTTATAAATCTTTTGAAAAAGATGAACCGGATAACTAACTAATAATATTCATACGATAACTATTAAATAATCGATACGATAACTATAAAATAATCATACGAACAAGAATTACACTTGTATACAACATAACTATTAAATAATCATACGATTGATGAACCGTTTAAACAAGTTTTAAATAATTGATACGATAACTATAAAATAATCATACGAACAAGTATTACACATGTATACAACATAACTATTAAATAATCATACGATTGATGAACCGTTTGAACTGTTAGTGATTGTGTGCATAAGTTGACAAACCAGTGATTGCACATCCAATGTTACAAGACACTTGAGGGTCACACCTGTGAGGACCTATAAATCGAATAAGTTGTATGAAACCCAGAAATGGAGAGTTAGGATTTATAATAGTCGATTATAAATCAATTGGGTAATTTCAGTCAGAAATCCCAAAGTTGGAGGGTTATTAATTAATTAAGTAGATTATATATTTATTAGACAAATAAATATATAATAGAATAATTAATTAAAGGAATTATATATTAGATAAATATATAGAATAATATATTTATTAGATTAAATAAATATAAGTAATTATCTAGGAGTAATTCTTTTCTTGAAAGAAAAGAAAGAGATAATTACAAAGAGGAAACTGAATCTGAATAAAACTGTATTTTCCTCCATATAAATAAACCTTATGGGTTTAAGGAAAAATCAATCAACTAATTCAATCTAATTCTCAGTTTCCAGTTTTTCTCTCTCCCTCTCTCCTTGACCGGCGCCGCCCCCTCTCCCTCGTGTCAAACCAGCTCGGTTTTTCCAGTCTTCGGGTTTCAGTTCTGCTAGAGGAACAATTCGTTGGTCGTTCATTGGTGGATCAATTCTCAAGCAATCCAGGTAAATCTTCCATAACCATTAGAATTAAGTAAAACAAACGATAAAGATCAATAAGTTTCTTTTGGGTTTTCTTAATCGCTTCCGCATTAGATCAAATCAGTATGGGTTTTGATCATATAGGTCTTTTACCAGTTTTGGTTATCAGATCTATGGATTTATCGAACCAGTGAGGATTCGAGATCCATGATAATCCTTGTGTCAGATTGACCCGAGGGAACCCACAAAAACCCAACATGAACAACTATTAAATAATCATCCGATCATTATAAAATAATCATACGAACAAGTATTACACATGTATACAACATAACTATTAAATAAGCGAATAATTAACTTACCATTGATGAACCGTTTGAAAAACATGAACCGGACAACACGTGAACAAATGAGAAATCCGACAAATTACCGACAAATACCCTCTGACTCAACTTCGTTATTTTGAAAACCCTCTGATTCAACTTCGTGATTTTGAAAGTTCCCTTAGAGTCTAAGTTCGTGATTTTGAAATGGTCCCCCCTCCTTTTTATATTGCTAACCATAAAGAAACACAAATACAACCCCAATCCGTGTGAAATGAAATGGACCAACCATCTTGCGCCACATAACAAAAAGACAACCCAAATTAAAGATTCCAATCCATGTGAAATTAAATTGACCAACCTACACCGCCACGTGTCCTAATTTCAAATCCTCAGAATCGTTTCAAGACCTTTCCACAGATTGTTCCAATTTCTCGGGCTTCGTTGGAGGGGTTGGGTTTGAAAAGGAGGCCATGTTGTTGTATGAGAATTGGAAAAAATATAAGATGTAGAGTTGAGAGTTGTGTGAATTGAAGGAGAAAGTATTCTATTTATTGTGAAAAAATTACGTTTTACTCATTCTAGTTTCAATCCTTTAAATCTTAGTCTTTCTATTTATAATCTTTTGAAAAAGATGAAACCGATACTACTAATATATATCATTCGATAACTAAATTTAAAAAATCGATACGATAACTATAAAATAATCTACGAACAAGAATTACACTTGTATACAACATAACTATTAAATAATCAAAGATTGATGAAACGTTTTTAAACAAGTTTTAATAATTGTTAGATTAACTAAAATAATCATACGAACAAGTATTTAACATGTTACAACATAACTATTAAATAATCATACGATTGATGAACCGTTTGAACTGTTAGTGATTGTGTGATAAGTTGACAAACAGTGATTGCCATCCAATGTTACAAGACACTTGAGGTCACACCTGTGAGGACCTATAATCGAATAAGTTGTATGAACCCAGAAATGGAGTTAGGATTTATAATAGTCGATTATATAATCAATTGGGTAATTTCAGTCAGAAATCCCAAAGTTGGAGGGTTATTAATTAATTAAGTAGATTATATATTTATTAGACAAATAAATATATAATAGAATAATTAATTAAAGGAATTATATATTAGATAAATATATAGAATAATATATTTATTAGATTAAATAAATATAAGTAATTATCTAGGAGTAATTCTTTTCTTGAAAGAAAAGAAAGAGATAATTACAAAGAGGAAACTGAATATGAATAAAACTGTATTTTCCTCCATATAAATAAACCTTATGGGTTTAAGGAAAAATCAATCAACTAATTCAATCTAATTCTCAGTTTCCAGTTTTTCTCTCTCCCTCTCTCCTTGACCGGCGCCGCCCCCTCTCCCTCGTGTCAAACCAGCTCGGTTTTTCCAGTCTTCGGGTTTCAGTTCTGCTAGAGGAACAATTCGTTGGTCGTTCATTGGTGGATCAATTCTCAAGCAATCCAGGTAAATCTTCCATAACCATTAGAATTAAGTAAAACAAACGATAAAGATCAATAAGTTTCTTTTGGGTTTTCTTAATCGCTTCCGCATTAGATCAAATCAGTATGGGTTTTGATCATATAGGTCTTTTACCAGTTTTGGTTATCAGATCTATGGATTTATCGAACCAGTGAGGATTCGAGATCCATGATAATCCTTGTGTCAGATTGACCCGAGGGAACCCACAAAAACCCAACATGAACAACTATTAAATAATCATCCGATCATTATAAAATAATCATACGAACAAGTATTACACATGTATACAACATAACTATTAAATAAGCGAATAATTAACTTACCATTGATGAACCGTTTGAAAAACATGAACCGGACAACACGTGAACAAATGAGAAATCCGACAAATTACCGACAAATACCCTCTGATTCAACTTCGTGATTTTGAAACCCTCTGATTCAACTTCGTGATTTTGAAAGTTCCCTTAGAGTCTAAGTTCGTGATTTTGAAATGGTCCCCCCTCCTTTTTATATTGCTAACCATAAAGAAACACAAATACAACCCCAATCCGTGTGAAATGAAATGGACCAACCATCTTGCGCCACATAACAAAAAGACAACCCAAATTAAAGATTTCAATCCATGTGAAATTAAATGGACCAACCTACACCGCCACGTGTCTAAATTTTAAACCCTCGGAATCGTTTCAAGACCTTTGTCACGAATCGAAATCACGAAGTCATCACTTCGTGACTCCTCGCCTAGACCATCCCATCGTGACTCCTCGCCAAGACCATCCTTGCCAGTCACGAAGTAACGAAGTCAAGGCTTCGTGACTCCTCGCCTAGACATTCCTATCGCGACACTTGTCAACACAAGGTACAAGTCACGAGTCCGTGACTTCTTGACATCGTGATTTCTTCCATTCCTTGACCACCGAGATTTCTTGATTTTGAGATCGCGATGTCACCAAATTCCCGACTCCTTGATTTATCATTTTTTGACCAATATTAAGTGGACACGTGTGAAATCACGAAGTCAAGAAGTGAGAATCGAGAAGTCAATGGCTATATTCGTCAAAATGGGAGAAAGATGGTTAGAGTGGTAAATTAGGTGAGAGAATTGGTTAGATTGGCCAAATTCCCGTAAAAGTCTAGTTGTATTTGTTAATGTTTAACAACACCTAAGACTATGAGTACCCCAACCCTCTCAACCTAACTGCCACATCAGTTGATACGTCAGCTTTTCTCCAACCATCTACAAGCCATCTCAAAGCCCTCTGCAACCCTCTACAACCCGTACCCCAACCCTCCCAACCCTCTCACTTTTTAATTTATTTAACTATTTAATAACAAATAATAAGATTAATAAAAACATTTAATAATAATAAATTAGAAATTCTAATATTAAAAAAGTAATACAAAGTTAAAAAAAATTAAAAAAATTACAAATTTAAATAAACTAAAAATTAAAGTTATGTTTTCCTTTTTGCTGGGCCTTTTCAACAACGTCGCTTCCAATTCGATACACGTAAGGTGGTCATGCAGGGTTGCGTAAAGCACCAAGTCTTGTTCGAATATTTCATCTAGTTTGACTTGGAGCTTTTGTTGTTCGATATCCGCCAATTGCCTTTCGAGTTCAAGTTTTTTCATCTTGTACTCCATTTTCTCGGATAATTGTTTATTCCACGACTCATACATCTCGGGCGCGGGTTGGGGTTGGGAAGTCTCGACCCCTTTACTCCTCATGGACTTTTTCCCCTTGCCCCGACCTATGGGTCGTTAAGGTTGTGGAATCTCTTCTTCAACCTCGTCATCATCTCCACCACCAAAGTGAGCATCGGAAGACCCGTCCGTTCGGGTACGTTTTGTTGAGCGAGAGGAAGACCCAGACATCAGTGGAACCGGTACCCATTTGGGGCAATGTGATAGTAGATCCCAACATTCTTCATGGGGGAAAACATGCCTCTCCAGGACGTGGTAGCGGGAACGGGCCTTTTTTAGAAGTTCCGCATCGCCTTCACCGCTTGGCCTGTTGTTGATGATGTTGTTGTATATACCATTAAAGATCGTTATCTTTTTGTTTAACGCCCCCTATTTAGTATTCATTTGGTGATGGGTTCTATACGGCTCCATCCCAAGTCGCTGGTAAAACGACCGCTCGATTGACTTCCAAAATTGAGCTACATAAAAATATAAATATAGTTAAGCTAAACATCAAAAGAAATATAAATATAAATGTGTACAAAATAAAAAAGCGAAAAAATATGTTATACTAGAACGTTGCACATTACCGATTATGGGGTTCTCGGACTCGTACGCCTTGACTAACGTTTATTTCCTCCTCGGCCGTCCACTTTCTTTTGTCTTTGCGATTCGGGTAGTTTTTTTTTTGTTTTTCAGGCTCACCGAACTGGGGCTCGATCTCGGGCTCGGGCTCGGGTGAATCCGGAGTGGATGATTCGGTTGGGATCCATTGCGTTTCCGGAACAAGGGAATGTGTATCACTTGAATCGGAACCCTCGCCAGTTTGACGAGGTACGAAATCGGGGTAATGCGTATTCCCGCGGCTATAATCTGTATTATAATCATTATATTGATTATAATCCGGATGGACCAAATTGGTTAGGAAAGTTTGATTGAGAATATTGAGTAGGAAAATGCGTCGAATAACTGGGTAGAGGAAAACCGGGATAGAAAGATGGATTGTAACTGGGGATTGGCTCTTCAAATTGTGGTATGTATCCTTGTTGAGCGTAATCGACGCAGGGTGGGGATGGTGGTTTCCGGTGGCAGGGGTTCTTGGCGGTGGGGATGGTGGTTCAGGGTGGCTGTGGGTCGATGGTGATGGTGGTGGTGGCGGTTCGATGGTGATGGTGGTGGTGATGGGCGATGGTTCGATGGTGATGGTGGCGACGGCGGTGATGGTGATGGTGACAGTGATGGTGCTGGTGGTGGTGATGGAGAGGTGGGTGATGGTGGAGGTGGGTGGCGGTGGTTCTCGGCGGCAACAGTGGTTCCTGGCGGCGGTTCTCGACGGCGACGGTGGTTCTCGACAGCGGTGGAGGTGACCTGGGTGATGGTGAATGTGGGTAGAGGTGGGTGATGGTGGAGGTGGGTGGAGGTGGGTGATGGTGGAGGTGGGTGGCGATGGTTCTCGGCGGCGACGGTGGTTCCCGACGGCGGTTCTCGGTGACGATGGTGGTTCGCGGCGGCAACAGCGGTGGAGGTGACCTGCTCAACAGGTTACAAGTCATTTGATACACACAATAACAAAAAAAATAAAGTTTGATACATCAAAAAACATTTTTGAAAGGTGGATACACAGAATAACATTTCGGGTATAGTTTAATACATTTTGGAGAAGTTAACCCTTAAAACAAAATAAAAAAGTAAAAAGATCTATTAAAGTTCAATTCTTACTTTTAAAGGTTTTGCTAACAATAGGTAATACTTCCACTTTAATTCATCTAAAGAAAATGAATGATTTACCAGTTTATACATAAGCTTCAAAAATTTGGACCATATATGAAATAATCAATTTATTAAGTAGAAGTATATTAGTCGATAAACTTAGGTCGTGCGTACCGGGGCCCTTGGGTTCGGTGGGTTGGAAGCCGCCGGCTTGGTGGGTTCAGCGGGGTTGCCGGTATGCGGGTAGCGGGTTCAGCAGTTTGCACACACTGTTTGTTTGTGTATCTGAGGGTTGGGTAATAAGTACTAATCAAAGAGGGTTCCAGAGGATTAATGGAACGGTTGGAGAAAAGCTGATATGACGATGGGGTTGGAAGAGTTGGATACCGAAATTGGCCCAAAGTGGAGTTTACAATTAAATTAAGAAAACATAAATGTAATTTAAGAATTTGTAGGGTTTTTCTTTTAAATAGTACCGATTACCGCCTCTTCTTCACCGGATTGCATAATAACCGCCGCCGGCGTATCGGTGTATGCCCGCCGGAGTAAGAAGGCCATCGGAACCTTCATGGCGGTAATGTACTTGCACTCTAATATGGTCGCCTGGCTCTCTCTATTTCCACCTCCATCTCTTTTCAATGTTACTATTTTCGAAACCCTAATCCCCAACTTGTTAATTAGCACGATTTCTCTTCAATTCAAATAAAAGAATGGACGTTATCAAGGTCTTGATTCCAGTAAGTACCTTCTGCACTTCATTCTAGCTCCATTAATCTCTTGTTGTATCCATTTAAATATGAATGAATATAGGCCAATAGTTAGATTTATCAAACCCTAATTTACTCTTGTTTGGTTATGCTTTTCTTGATATTGTTAATTTGCTACATTAATCGCTTATTTGATTTATGATTAAGTATCAACAAACTAATTCCAGTTAGAGCCTGTTTGGATTATCTATCAACTAACTTACCCTTAGAAGTAAGAATAAGCTGCAGATAAATTTCAAGAGGGCAAGAAAATAGTAAGAACTAAGCACCTTGTAGTTGAAAGATTAATAGGGTTCACTAGGTCAAGGCAGTGATGCAGAAAACATGTCATTTCTCGAGGACACATAATTTAATTGAGCAAAAAAATTATATTTCACAAACTAGACTTTTTGTTTTGAAATGTTTGATAAGTCTAAAATTGAAACTGGATTTCCTTCGATCGTCATTGCTTGTTCTTAAACCAAGATTGATTGTTCGAATTTGAAATCTGAAAGAATAAATTGTGTCATGTAAAATGTTTACGACGGGATTTTGTTCGTATGAACCAAGGGACCTCTTAAAAGATTTGATTTTAATCATTTCAGTTTATGAAAGTAATGCCACGCCCCACAGTTTCTGGTTTCTCCCCTGGCATTAAGCATTTATGCTGCAATGGAGCATTTAAGAGGGATCCTCCTAAATTTGGTTGATGCCATAATAATGCTCCTAAAGATATTTTTTGGCTTCTGATGACTACACATGAAGAGAACTATTGTGTGGACAGATACGGGTCATACATTTTACCTTTACATGTTTTGTAATCCCATATTCTTGCATTTTTGCAAGCTAACAAGAATAAGAATACAGAGTTTATATCTATGTGGTTTAATCTGCCTCTACCTAGCCAATATGATCGTAGCAATTTTACGATAGAAACAACCGAGCATCCTTGCTGAAAAATGATGTGATTTTGGAATTCTTAATATGATTGGTGTGGTTGTTCTATTTTAGGATGGCTGTCACTTTTTTTTTCTTTCATGAATAGATCCCTCATCCCTTTAATTGTTAGAGTACTTCAGATCCTGTTTTAGTATGCAAATTACTTTCTTGAAAACTGCTTCAATTCAATAGAGATGAATGAGGAAGTGTATTCCTAATTGAGCGAGTTTCAATGCTATGTTTGTTGCATTGAGTAATTCATGTTTGGGAGTCCCTGATAATTAAATAAACCAAGATTTTACCATGATTGCAATTTTAAGAGACGCAAAAAAGCAAAAGCCTATGGGGTCACTTCTGTAACTAGATAACCAGATGTCTTCTTTTTGCTCTCAAAATAGTAGAAGTCACAATTTAGAAGACCTTATATTCATGTGTGTGTGTTCTGCACGGCTAATATGGCCCAACTATCTGTTGCACAGCGTTAAATCTTATCTAACCACCATTTCTCCTAAAGCCCTCTTGGTACAAGTCTCTTGTGTAATTGTGCATCCAAAGGTCTGTATTGGGCATGGGTGGACTATCTAACTACCCACCTGCTCCCAAGTCCCTAACTTTTTACAGCAAACACATGATAAAAGTTGTACAAAAAAGAAAAGGTGATATTGGATTCAATTATTCAAATTAGATCATGACATCATTTGGTTATGAAGGAAATACTGCAATCTCAACTATGGTCATGGAAAGTGGAAACCCACTTTCATTAACCGTGGTGGGACTAGACTTTTTACCTCTTCTCATGGTCCATAAAAATCAGTTGTGATCTCTGAAAGGATGCAGAATATACAAAGTATACCCAATGAGGATGGATTAGAAGTTTCCAATATATGTACTTTGAGTCATAATTCTCACAAGTTTTTTTAAGCCCAATCTATTATAACATGCACAAAAAGTTGTTATCACAGCTAGATGTGTAAAGTCCAAGCTGAAAATCATGTGTGAGCTTAAAACTATCAGGGACAGGTTTTAGACCCTCTTGCAAAAGCTCTCGAAAATTCCCTTTTCATGGAAACACTCATCATTCTATTTCCTTCCAAATACCTCGACACCAAGAACTCTAAGATTGGCTTCAAAGCCCTAAACTTTTTGATGATCATGTTTATAACATCTGAAGAGGCCCATATCTTTTTACATGGTTTGGTAAATTGATTTCTTCTTTGGACATTTCTGCCAGGTCTATTTCACTTGGAAGGATTTAGGAGAGGAAGCAAAATTATGTATGTAGTTGAAAGGTAAATTGTTTGATTCTAATTGTAAGGGGAAGGTTATGCAATGATGGAAAGCAAGAAGAATTGGCTGAAACAGATGTCTGTGAAGAAGAATTGGCTGAAACAGATGGCTGAAGAAAAATATTTGGCGGAAACAGATGGTGAAGAAGAAGCAGGAAGGCAGACCAAGGACACAGAGACAAAACAAGGTATAGCTGAAGAGGAAATGGAGAAAGTAAAGCAGCAGCATATGGAGATGCTATTAGCAGAACCGAAGTAAGTTGTACAGACTGCTTACATTTTCAGATAATCCAACATCAAGTGAATTAAATATCAAGTCGTACACATATTTGCGCTTATGATATCCTAAAACTGCTTATTTCAGCATGTGTTTTTGTTATTATCTCAATGTTTGTGCTTAATCACATTCATGATTCATGTGAGGCTTCTTTTTGGATTTTAATATATATCCATCTTTTTACCCCTTTTGTTGATTTTATATCACAAACTATTGTAACGTAACCATTGTGTTTTATTTTATATAACAATGGTAAGATTTCCTGTCATGGTTCATCTGAAATGTAATAACACTTGTTAGCTTTAATGCATACATGTTAAATGTCTCTTTTATGTGAACCGTTGCTAGGCAAAAATTGAATAACTTATGGTAATCGGTCAGATAATCAGTGGTAACCGGTTATACTGAGCCTGATTTTTTCCTTGTGTTTATTTTTCCCTTAATTTTATATAAATATGTTTACATATAACATAAATTAAATACAAAGTTATATCATCCAATCAAATAAAATTTATTTGATCATAATTCATAAATACATTTTTAAAGAAATGCATAAACTTTGAGAACTCATGTAAATTGTTTAAAAAACATAAAATACTTAAATACTGTTGGGATTGGGATCTTTTCACAAGGCTAGGTGTTTGGGTGGAGACCATGTTTTGGGTTGGGCTAGATTGATTACATATCCGGCCCGATTGGTCCTTCATATAACACATTATGGATCGGGCCTAACCTTAACCAGTTTGTAACATATTTACATTGCCCTTTGCCCATCTTTACCTGATGCTAAGAGAACTGCATCGGGTGGGTCTAGAGTATGAGGGGGTATAGATTATGTGAGTGAAAGATGGATAGAAGGGGATACGGAATGGTAACACCCTTAGTAAAACTGTTAGAATGGAAAGATAATGAATTACATATGCAACAATTGTATATTTGTTTGTTTTGAATAGCTACCCAATTATGATTAAATTAATCTTGTAAAATCCATGCATTTACTACAAGTTATAAACATTTAAAAGTATTTTACTTATATTTACATTTAAAAGACCCGTCATCCAAGGAGAATATGTTATTGTAAATGCAAGGTTTTCTGAATGAAATGGTGGTGAGTGGAAAACACTGAATATGGTTGGGTGGCAAAAACATTGATATTTGATACTTGATAGAAAATGGGAAGTAGATATTTACTTAATAATGATTAAAGTTGTGTAAATAGAAAGAAAGAAGAAGGGGGGTAAATGAAAAATATAGAAAACGTATAGAAAACGACATGAACCTTTTTCTTGAACCTCGAGTATAAATAGACATATGTGTTGTGTTGCGTTATTATTCGGAGCTTTAATCCCCTACACTCGTCCACATAGACCCTTTCTGTGGATATGCATCATCTATCTCATCCTCTAGCTTAGTCCCCCTATATATATATACATGTATGTATATGTATATATATGTTAACAAGTGTAATATATTTTCTGTAAGCAGAGAGATATATAGAGAATGGTGATGAAGCTGCCTGCATGGTTAGAAGGATTAATGGGGGAGAGTTTCTTTGGAATATGTGGGGTCCATGAGAATAAAAGGAAGAATGAGAAGAACATATACTGCTTGGATTGCTGTCAAAGCTTTTGCCCTCACTGCCTTCCTACTCATCACTCTCATCCCTTCTTCAGGTACTCAATCCACTTCATAATTCTTTCCATTTCCTTTTTATTTATTTATATAATCATATACTCTATTTTACATGGAATATATTATAAAAACAATATGTATATGATGGCAAGTTTCATCTAAGATATAGTTATATAGCTCAATTTAACATTCTTGAATCAATCAAGTGATTTTAGCTTCATTGTTTCTTTCCAATCCAAGTGCTTGTATGAACAAAATATATAAATGGGTTAATGGGAGTTGGGTTTTTGCAATGAAGTTCTTGTTTTTATTGAAAAATTGTGTGAATTAATCAATTAATCAACTAATCAAGAATGAAATCTAAAAAAAAAAAAAATCAAGAAATGGGGTTAGTTCTTCAAAAAAAAAAAAAAAAAGCATCGTTTTTTTTTTTTGGTAAAATGTTTGTTTTTTGTTTATATGTGTATCATTGAGTTATATCCAAATTACAAACATAAAAGGAAAAAAGATTAGAATATCTGAGTAAGAAGTTGAAAAGATAGGAATATGAAAGGAGAAGATTATTGGTTAAATGTGAACCCATAATTAGACATGAGGTATTGGAAAATTGGTTAAAAAAGAAGAGAAATGGATTTTGTAGTAGTTATATAAATTTATGACAATATAGACAAAATGTGTATACAAAATAGGCATTGCTTTCACCTGCAGAGGTTCTCTCAGCTGTTGCTTTCAAAGAAAGTAGAAGTTTGACCAAATACTCCCTCTATTCTGGTCAATTTTGTTTTTTCATATCAGACCCATCTCTTTCACTACATCTCACTTTTTCCCATTATATATTTATATTATATTTTATAATAATAATTATTATATGAGATATTATTATTATTCTATGAATTGAATTGAAAACAAAGGAAAGGAAAGCATGCATAATGAATATGGTAGGTGATGATAGTGGTACGGATAAGGGGACAGGTGGGTGTGTTATTTAACGGGCTTCATGTGATAGGTGAGAAGATATGTTTACCAGGATGTTGTTCGATTAGACGACCTCGAGAAGCTCATTGACTGTTCTTTTGTTCAGGTAAGTTACCCTTTTAACCCTCTCCTTTTCTTCATATCATTTCTTAATTCTTTACTATAATCTTCATTGTCAAATCTTTATTAATTGTTTACAAAACCAACACTTTAACCAAAACTTATATATATATATATGTGTATGTATGTATATATCTTATTTTTAATTATATGCAATGCAGCCATATACAATCAACAGTGCAAAAGTGATATTCTTGAACCAGAGGGCACAGAGCAGGTCTTGTAAAGGCCCTGCTAATTCTTGCTTCACCTGTGACAGAATCCTACAGGAACCCTTCCACTTCTGCTCCCTTTCTTGCAAGGTCTAATCATCTTTTCATTTCTCTAATTTCTTTCATATCTTGCTTGTTTCTTTATCTAGTTTGTGAGCTACTTTTTTTTTTATCAGTTAACAACCAACTTATAAGTAAAATAAAAGACTTTTTAGGGGTCGTTTACCAAATTCTTACCTAGAAAACAAATTGTTGGTAAGGATTACTGGGTGGTAAGAGTCATTTCCCACACTTACTGTGGTACAAGAGTCTCGGTGTTTTGGCGCTTATTGGGTAAATGATATTGGTAAGCGTTGTTTTCCATGGGTTATCTATGGGACCTGACAGAAAGAAGTGTTGCAGGTTGATCACATGGTGTACCAAGGGGAAGATTTATCAACTGTATTGTGTCGGTTTGATGCGACTGATTTCGCATTCTCCCAATTTGAAGGACTTCAAATGGACGACGATGGCCACATCACCCCCGACTCCATCCTTGACGACTCCATGCAGTTTAACAAAGACTCGTCGGGCTCCGATTCCGGCACGGGTATTTCCAGAAAGACCAAGAAACGCAATGATTTTCTTCCTAAATTCTTTTCCTTTGGGAGCAGAAGAAAGGGAGCTCCACAACGGTCGCCGCTTTCTTAAGCTTGTTAATTTCTGTGTTTTATTGTTACTCCTGAATATTATTATTATTATTAGGTTTCTTGCCGTCTCATAATAAGACGATGTCCACGACATTTGTTTATCTAATCACATCGCCCGTGTTTCGATAGGAATGTGCTACGTAGCAATTCCCTTGCAAACCATCGGTAGATGTCTACGCGACTCTATCAATTTTGTACCGGTGTAACGGAATTTGCACAAATGCAAATATATATAAATGCATATTTTGTCCAATATATACATATCGTTTTATCATTATCATATAATCAATGTATGAATGGATGAATGAATTATATATTAGAAAGGAAACTAGGAAAGTCCAAGAGAGGTGAAGAAAATATTATGTGTAGGGGCCCAAATAGAATGAAACCTTTTTGAATATATAGAAACCACATGGTAATGGTATGTATGGATGCAGTTTGATATGACAACCATTTAATGTCTCTTCTCATCCCAACCACAGTTTTATATTCTAGTTATGTATGACAGAATGCCCAACATTTTATCTTCAGAAATTAACAAATATTATATGTACATATATATAGGAAAGTTCAAATGTGAACCACTTTTTGGTTGTGAACGTGAGGACAACCGAGAACGCGATACGTGGCGGATGACTAGGCGCCACGTCATATCCACGGCGGATGACTAGGCGCGCTTCATGGGAGGGCATTGAATTAAAGAGGGGGACCACACTCAAAGTCGCCACGTGTCGCGTTCTCGGTTGTCTTCACGTTCACAACCAAAAAGTGGTTCACATTTGAACCCACCCCTGTATGTATATATATATATATATATATTTACATACACATAGGGGTAAGTATAAATACGAAGCTAATGTTTCATGAGAATACAAGAGGTATGATATCATGTATGATATATTAGCTTAATTATATATGATTAAGTACATATTACATTGATAATACATATACGTTTAATGATATAATCAGACACATCCATAGGCCGCGCAATCATATATGATATTACATTTTTCGAATGATCATCCCTCTACACACACATAGGGGTCTAATCCAATGAAAACTCGATTGTTTGTGGTAATCATGAGAACCAATATAGTTCACTTTTTTAATTAAATTAATTTGACTATAACTGCCTGGTAGTTTTTTCGAGGAACTGTTTTAGTATTACTTTTTGTAAGTCATAAATTATTGAAATGATTAGTCTATATTGGACTTCACGATTACCACAAACAACTGTTCACAATTTGGCTTACCATTTATGACATATTAATCATGAATGTTGCAACAAAATATTCATGAATGTGAAATTAATGATTAATAATATGTCCATATTCATCATGTATGTGTTATTCATGATGAATATTCATCGTGAAGAGAGACGTGTTGTAGAATGGACAGGTTTCTAAGAGAACTTCTATATGCATTTATGGATATAGTTATAGCCTTATAGGGTAGTTTATTTTGCAAACCACTTTTAAAATACAAATTGTGAAAATCGTTGATTCATTGGTTTAATAAAAAAATTTCATGAAAGTTGTTTAACTTGATGAAAACGTTTCATATAATTTTTTTTCTTGATAAAATAGTTTCATGAATTAACTTTTTTTATGTAAAAATAAAAATGTTTCACTAGAATAAGAAAAATACAAGAAACAATTTTATCAGAATGTAAAATACGTAAAAGAAACTTCACTTTTACATTAAAAAAATAAAAATATGAAACAATTTAATCAAAAAATGAATTGTGTCATATAATTTCGTCATATTAAACAATTTCATAAACCAACATTAACTTAACCAGTGAAATTGACGATTTGCACGATTTGTATTTTAAGAATGATTTGTATCTAATTACTCCCTTGTAGTTATCTACATATACATGTACATCCTTTTTCTCAGAAGTAGTAAAGTTTCTTGTCCAGTTACAAGACAAATTTTATAGGTAATTATAAGAGTAGTTAGCTAGGTGGGTGGTAGGACTCATAGTAGTTATCGGACTAGTTATTTTATTATAAATTATTTTGTTGGTTGTCAAAAAGGTTCATGAGATGAAGTTAAAGTTAAGATGAATACGTGGCCGATATGTAATGGGGCGGGAGGTAGAGGGCGTAGGATGAGCAACTATAGATAGACGAAAGCCTTAGACATTCATTAGAATACGACTATTTGATAAAGTTTATAGAGATGCAACATTAGAGCAACGTATTCTTTCATCTTCTATGGAAGGCTCATCTTTTGTCCAATCAAAAACAAGGCCTTCTTCGCCTTCCACCTAAGCTGCACAGGAAATCAACGTGTTGGGACAACATTTTAAAAAACGACGAAAAGAACATGGCGTGATACGACAATATGTTTCTTAAGATTAATTAACAATTTCTATACAAAAATTAATAAAGTCATTACTTTTGCTAGTAGCAACTTTGAAATTTGTGGACGGATCAAAATATATTAAAAAAATTATGAATATGATCTACAAGTATAGGAACCAAATCTATAAAGTACTCTTAGTTCTTAAGCAACGCTTAGAGGAAGTGTTTTAACTAACTAACAGATGTTGTTTCCATACATGTTCAAATTTATTTATTTTACATTTTAACATTTTCATAAATTAAGGAATTGCTGTTTGCATAAGTAGAGAAATTACTAACAAGTAAATGTTATTACTAACAAGATTGAAATGATTATTTTTATTAACTTTTCTATTATTTAACGTCCATGTTTCTTTCTCCTAGGTGACGTTTGGTTTGTAGAATGTTTCTGGATGAAATGGAATCTATCAAATGAAATTGACTTTGAAAGAATTAAAACGGAATGTTGTTACGTTTGACTGTTTGTTTGGTTGACAGGATTGGAATGAAATCTGTTAAAAGAATTGGAATCTATCTGTTTGGTTCACAGAATCTACTGTTGGAATTGAAATGGAATTTTGGTAAACGGCCAAAATACTTTTTCTAATAAATTTTAATTTTTTAAAGACAAAATAAAAGTAATCATTACACTTCTTATTTTTTTTAACTAAACTTTAATAAAATAATTATTAAATATTTTAACATAATTTAATAACATAAATACTTAATATTTATAAAATAAATATTTAATAATTTAATAAAAAGTAATTTGATAATTTAATAAATTAACTATTTAATACTTTATTAAAATAATAAAAGAATTATTAAATATTAAAAAAAAGACTTAATATTTAATAAAATAAATATTCAATACTTAATAAAAATAACTTGATAATTTAATAAATTAATTATTAAAATTTTTAGTAAAGTAATTTAATAATAATTTAACAAAATAATAAAAAAAACTAAATTAAATAATTATTAAATATTAAAATAAAATAATTATTAAATATTTAAAAAAATTAATTAGGGTATGAACATTTTGAGAATAATAAAAATGTTAGATTTCATTCCAATGAAATCCTTGCTATTTGCCAACGATTTAACGAATGATGAATTCCTTTATCCATGGAATTTGATGGAATTCAAAATTTCATCCGTCAAATACCTTGAACCAAACAGGGGAATGAAATCTGCTCAAAGGAATTCAACATTCCAATTCCACCAGATTCCATCAAATTCTGCAAACCAAATGCTCCTTTAGGCTATCAGTACCCAACCCTCCCAACCCCACTATGACATCAGTTTTTCCCCAAGCCCACAATTAACCATCTGGAACCCTATCTGATTAGTACCCAACCCTCTCACTTTTTAATAAAACATAACACACACAAACACACACACACACACACACACACCACACACACACACAACACACCTGCGGTTTAGAGCAGTGTGGGGAAACCGAAGGAGCCCGAACTCGTCGAACCCGTTGCCGACGTAGCGGAGCCCGCTGAACCTGCTGAGCCTGGCGGCTTCGAATCCGCCCAAACCCGGCTGCCGCTACGCATAGCCTTAGTATAATCATTCTAGCCTCAACCTTTTTTTTCACTTCATTTTTTTTTTTCTATTTGTTCAACCTTTTATTGTGGCTAAGCTTTCGTTTTCACACACCTTTTGCAAGCTAGAATTATTGACTAATCAACTCTTTTGCTCTTAGGACCCATTTAAGTTGCAGAAATGAAAAGAATTTAAAAGAATTAGGATTTTAAATCTATTTCAATTCTATAAAGTTAGTTTGCTGGATTTTGTGGATTCAAAATCTTAGAATTTTTTTTCAAATCTTAAGTGAGCGACTTGAATTTTATCGGATTTATATATAATAATGTTTTAAAATATGTTAAAAATATTTGTTTTTTAATAATCGGTTAAATATAAGATAATTGAATTATTTATATAAATTTTTATAATTTTTAATGATTATTCTATAAACAATGGAATTCAAATCCATTTCAAGCCCTACCATATCCAAACACAAATAGGATTCCAAATCCTCTCAAATCCAAATCCCTCCATGAAATACAATTCAATCCAATACATTCCTACAAACCAAATAGACCATTTTAGGGTTGTGTACATCTCATCCATTCTAGATGGATCTTAGATGAGATATAACATACTCATTTTCTTTGGTATGGTTATCCTTTTTCTCAAAATTATTGTAAAGAATACATATGCATTGCCCTTTTGCTCATATCTACGCTTTTCCGTTATTGGTAAATACTAAAGCTAGTTATAACTAACTCCAATGGGGCAACCTACCCGTTAAGGCTTGTGGAAGGTGTAACAACCAACCCAAGTTCAAATTCAGGGGTGAGCAACCAGGGGCCACTGAGTATTAATCTCAAGAGAGCATGATTTAGCTCTCGGTAAAAATTACCAAGGATGTAGTTTAAGCAAAGCCCAGGTGAACCTTATAAAAAAAAGAGCTAGTTATAACCAATAGTTATAGATCATTAACTTGTCTAAGAAGTAAGATGCTCGTTATTTGGCTTAATTTCTATGATGCTTCTTGATGCAGGGCAAGCCTAGGAAATTTGTGCATGATTTATGAACTAATGGAGAAAGGGAAACAGACTAGAAATAAGTCAACTTAAAAATGATTGAAAGTTGCTAACTTAAAACAGTCATAATTTTAGATATGTTAGCTAGAATTACATCTTACAATTGTTTTAGCCAAAATCCTGTGTGATGCCCAAATCTAGCGTCGTAGAACTTTTATTTATGTTAATTAAAATAATTCAATCATGTGAAATTGACAGTTTCCAACTTTCAATCTATTTAGGTAAAAATCAATCATGTTCAATTTTCTTCTTTTGAAATTTGCAAAATTTGGCCAACCGCAAAAGATTAATCCACCCTTAAACTGGCCAAATTATGTTATTTTAAAAATATTGAATCCCTAATATATTTCACTTGCAAACATTGTATTCATGTTCATGATTCTGTTATACGTCACTTCTTCTTCGTGCAAATAATCCTAACACATCTAATCAACCAACTATTCATAAAGACACAAAAAATGATAAAAAAACATCTGTAAAATAGATAACTATGTTACGAAAAATTTTAAGTTGTTTCCACAGCATATGCAACATACACAATGGAACTATTCACATATTTACTTTGTACTTACTTTTTACTATTATTGATTTATTCAGAACAGTATAAGTTAGACTATTTTTTTATGACGTCATATCAAAGGTTGATCAAAACGACACGATTCAGGTATTTGTATATATAAAAATGTTAGAAAAAGTAAAAAGTGTATTGAATTAATAGTAGATTCCTTGTAGCATGACCCCCCTGCAACTATTGCATGGGAAGCTCGTGAAGTCCATGATACATTCCCATGGCCTTTGTTCCCCCTTTTTCCATATTTCTATGTAAACGTTTCTTCGTCTCTAAATAACCAACATAATTATTAACCCTCTTTCTATAAATCAACACATTATACATACATATATACATATCTCTGTATTAAAGGGGGGTCTAGAAAATTTTTCAAACAATGCTACCATTTTAATATAAGAAAACATATATATTTATTTAAATAGTTTAAACGATGGAGGTCTTTTATTTCATGAAAATTAGCGAGGGTTTGAATTTTGTAAAAATATTCGTGAGATCTTAATCTTATATTTATTAAACATATTTAATATTTAAAATGTATGAATATCATTTGTACAAAATCATATATGATTTTACATTTACATTTGTACAAAATCACATATGATTTTACATTAAAATTTGTACAAAATCATATATGACACTGAAATCATATGTGATTTTGTTAAAATTTGTAGAATATAATTGTTGAAATCATATAAGATATTTAATCTTGAGAAAAAGAGAGATAAAATCAAATTGTAAAGATATTTTATGGTTAAAAGTAAATCACATATATAATCAGCTATGAAAATTATTTTTCCAAAAAGTAATAGTTTTCCAAAATACTTTCAAGTGATTAAATATATATTGAGTTTACTTTTTGGTTTTTTAAATATAGATATGTGACTATAAGTTGTTCATTTGTTCTTACAAATTGCATTGATTTTTATTTGAACCTATATATATAAGTATATATATATATAGAGAAAGGTTCAAACGAGAATGATAACTTTTTAAGAGAATACGAGAATGAATCTCAGCCATCCAATTCGAGTTTTGATGAAAAAAAACGACACGCGCGACCTCTGGTCGCGGGCAAGTCGCGCAAGTCGCGCACGGTGTTAATCACATGTGATTTACTATATGAATCACATATGATTTTGTACATGTTTTTTGTACCTGAACTTTTTCTTTGTTAATCATATGTGATTTTGTACACAAGAAAAAGGACACGCGCGACCTCTGGTTGCGGGGCAAGTCGCGCAAGTCGCGCACGTTGTTAATCACATGTGATTTTCTATATGATTTACTATATGAATCATATATGATTTGTACATGTTTTTTGTACCTGAACTTTTCCTTTGTTAATCATATATGATTTTGTACACAAAAGTCATTCTCATATATGATTGGCTTGAGATGATTAGCTGAGATTCATTCTCATATTCTTTTAAATTGATGTCATTCTCGTTTGAACCTTCCTATATATATATATATATAAGTTTAGTAAAAAAACATTGACTGTTTTTATAGCTTGACTGATGATATTTTTCACGAATGTTATCATATATTTATTATAAATGACTAGATACCTGCATGCATGCGTTGTAGCACGAAATAACTCAAATCTAAAGCTGAGAACTTAAATAATAACTTTGTTTCGTATTCAACTTATGTTAAGTTTATGATTTTATATAATTTTAAACCCATATCAGTTTATAAAGTTCAAGGTCAATTTGTCAAAAAATTGCTTGATAATGGGTTTTTAAACGCATAACATTTGAACTCATTTTGAAGGTTTTGAATTTCTTCTAAAATTCGTGAAGTTGATCATTTTTTTATCTTTATTATATGTTATAGTAATTTAAATTATAAATTAATATATATTTTTTAATTTATTTTAACAAATTCTAAATTTATAATGAGTATACAAAATAATAATAATAACAATAATCACTTTATATATTTTCATATAGATATATTATGTTATTTAATTTTTTTAATTATTTTGATTGTATGAATTAAGATATCATATTATTAATAGTTTATGTAACACTCGTACTTTTCGTAAATAAGAATCTCACCTCTCTTGTCTCATACTCTTGTTTGTCCCTAAAATTCCAGGTCCATATTTAAGAGTAAGTCATTTTATGAAACCCCCTCTCTCATGCTTCAACCCAAAGTTGGAAAAGTAAGTTTGTAGCCTCGGTACACTTTCCGCGATTGTGCCATGCTATTATGCCACTGGCACAATAGCATGTCACTATAGC
The DNA here is from genome assembly GCA_030169165.1 of Centaurea solstitialis. NCBI lineage: Eukaryota > Viridiplantae > Streptophyta > Magnoliopsida > Asterales > Asteraceae > Centaurea > Centaurea solstitialis. The sequence goes on from CM058046.1 coordinate 29,671,487, forward strand.
CCAGGGCCCTTTTTGCGATTGTGCCATTGGCACAATAGCATGGCACTAAAACCCGCTTGTACCAGATGCTTAAATTCACCATTTCAGCTTTTCTTCTCATTTCTCACCCAAAACTTATTCTCTCTTCTTCTCTCTTTCTTGGAAACGATTTTGGAGCATAGAATGCTCATCCTTCAAACATTTCAAAGAATCATTCATCACCCACTAGCAAGATCTAGTATTAAGATCTTCATCTCCTTCACCTTAAGCTTCCATTTCCACCATTGGAGAGTTCTTCATTTTAGGGCTTCAACCAAGATCTTGATGGGGTAAGTTTTATCTATGGTTTTAAGTGCAAATCTAGTAATATATGTTGTAGATCTAGTAATATATGTTGTAGATCTGAACTAATCTAAGAGTATTAACCTTTTATCAGTTGAGGTGGTCATCTAAGCAACTAATCTAGGGTTTCATAAGATTTGGGGCTTTTGGCTTTATAAGCCCTAAGGTGAGTTGCTAAACCCGTTTTGTTAAAACTGAGAACACATCATCTTGTTTGATTTACATATCTTGCTTGGTTATTGTGAATAAACATGATTTTTGGATGAAATGCCTAAATTGTTAGGTTTAAGGATTGCCATGAAATGAATGAGTAACGATGCTTGTATGAATGGCTTGACTTGGATTATTGTATACATGGAGTAGATTATCGTATGCTACTAATGCGTGAGTTAAATCCATGTGGTTATATGGTGAATGTATTTATGAGGAATACGTGTTATTATGTACGCCACGGAATGATGTGAAGGAATTGAATCCCGAGCATGTTGGCTTATATGAAATGAAAGAATGTATTTATGAGAAATACGTGTTATTATGTATGCCACGGAATGATGTGAATGAATTGAATCCCGAGCATGTTGGCTTATATGAAATGAATGAAGGGATTGAGACCCTCGATTAATACCTATGGAAGGTTAAGATAATTGTATGAGTCTTTCTAGACAGTACGTATATGCCTCCGATGGTGTCATGATAGATATGGCATCGAGGTTGATTGAAATTAAATAACATGGACGAACCAACGCAATATTTACATACCAAACAGTAGGGACGGATTTAGAACTTTTTTCAAACGGTAGCACCATTTAACTATAAAGAACATATATAAAGACAATTTTCACAAAATCTCTATTGGTCTAGTGGTTGGTTCGTTGCTTTTCAAAGGTGAAGTCTCAAGTTCAATTCTTGGTACAAGCATTTTTTTTATATAGACACTAAATTTGAAATTAAAAGCAAAAATTTAAAAATAATGGCCCTAACAAGACTTGAACCCATGACCTCATTGTTATAAGGCAAGTAACTAACCAACTCAACCAATAAAAACTTACATTCATATAGTAGTTTCAAAATACATATGGTGGCACATGACAAATTAATACGGTGGCACCGTAATTTTTTACACTACGACGGAGGAATTTAACGGTGGCCCGTGCCACCGTGTGGCCTTCATTAGCTTCGTCCTTGCCAAACAGTCTTGGGAGGTTCTGAAATAGGAATGCCCCTATGTCGCCGACCCTCGGGTTGCTCCGGGGTGCGCGGGCCTCTGATGGTGTCATGGTTGATATGGCATCGAGGTGTTTGGAACTAACGAGTGATGGGATATTGGTTGGGGGAAATGGGTCGCTCCCATTGTTTCTGAAGATAAAAGATAAACCGGTTTAGCATGCTTCATTTTGTTGTTAATATACTCTTGTATATCTCACATGTCTTAACATGCTCTAAATTATGCGGTATTATGTTGATACAACTCACTAGGCTCCTTTGGCCTAACACTTGATTGGTATCGATGTGTATCTCAGGTGCTAGTGGCGCCGTTCCCAAGTAGATGCTTGGGTTAGAGTGAGCTTTGGGGGATGTGTGAAGAGATCGGTCGTCTTGACCGCAAGATTTATTGTCAAATGACCCTTTTTGGTAGTCTTCTTCCTAGTGAGGAACTAGACTAGTCGGTTATCTTTTGTCCCTTTCGTTTATGAACAATTATAATTATACATTACTTATACCCCATTTGGGAAGAGCTCACGCTTTGGCGTATAATTGTGCTAACACCTTTCGTAAATGAAGGTTTTTATTTGCTCCAAATTTTGGTGTGTTACAGTTTATTTTCGAGAAAATAATATTTTTACCCAATTTCAAAATGCTTTAACACCTCCTAGTCTAATTTTTCCAAAAACACTCAATACAATCCACATCTCATCCCCAAAAAATCCTTTATCATATTAACATAAATAATATATATAAACTAAAATGTATTAAAACATTTATTTTTATTTTTAATAAATTACACCATTATAATTGTCTCAACAATGCCTTTAAAATGAGTCTAAATTATATATTTTTTTAACTTAACTATATTATTTTTAATCTAAAGATATTATTTCTAATATTGAAATTTAAAGATTTCATCTTTTTAGTTGTCAAATATTTTTAGCAAATATTTCAAGAATTTTTGAAATATTCTTTTAACAAATTATATCATTATAATCATCAAATCAAAACTTTCAAAATGAGTTCAAATGTTATGAGTTTGAAGACCCACTATCAAGCGAAACTTTTTCAGTTTTTTCGATCAATTGACCTTGAATTTTTTATATAAAATTCAATTGTTTATGTATAATTTATGTATATTTTCAGTTTTTCGCCCTGCAACGTGCCCGGGTACCAATGTTTTAAAAGCCGGTTGAACCGGTCGAACCGATGAAAGGACTGGTACATATGTGACCTTTTTTAGGGCATTTTAAGGACCAGATTGAACTGTCCGGTTTAGTGTTTCAACCGGTTGAACCGGTGGATCGAACCGGTTGAGCTGTTTTATAAAACAAATTACGTGTCAATCTTGTTATTATTTATTTCTTCAATGTTTTTAAATGAATGTAAAATTTATTGTAATGTATATTTTTGTAACAACCCAAAATCCCACGCAAAATATGACATAAAATAATTCTCAGTGATCTAACGCAGCGGAAAAGTAATTAATAATAACAAAGCTGACAAAAATGTCTAAGTCATAGGTCTACGGTAGTGCCAGTCGAACAACCATCCACAGCTGAGATATATAAACTAAGTAAATAAGCTATAGACTATGGTGACTAGACTAGGCATTCACCTTCTCTTTTCCTCTAGCGGCCCGATCTCTCGCTGAAAATATTTAAAGATTTGAAAACGAGGGTTAGACCGTAAGATCTAGTGAATTCTCCAAAAAATAGTTTATATCACAACATGGCCCATCGGCCCAATCAAATCAAGTAGTAAAACAACACTGGGTTATGTTGCTCAGCTCGACTCGTTTACACCTCTAATCAGGGGCCCATTTTTAAATGTCGTCCGAAATCCATAAATTGTCAGAAACGGATTTATCTATACATTGTTAACCATACACCTATCAATAATTTTCCTCTCAAATATGTTTATATGATAAGTTGCTTTTTACATTTTCTATAGACAGATTGATCAAATTTTAATATCCATATGGATATAAATAACATTTCCCTTAATAATAGGTCTATGAATATGTTATTTACAAATGAAATGGATCGGTGACAAGTTGAATAAAAAATGAGTATAAATATTAACATTATGATGGTTAAAAAAAGGGAAGATAGGTAATTATTGAAAGAGTTGTTTTTAAGGAAATGGCAGAGCAGAGGGTGTACTCTGTTTAATCATAGATACAGCTGGTGTGATTGGAAAGTGGTCAAACTTGGAGTCTTATCATCCAAATAAAATCCCACAACCCTACCATAATAAAACATAACCCCCAATAGCCTTTTTTTTATTTCGTACTTTTACTCATATCTATATAGATATATGCACACATATACATATAACAAGTAAATTACATCTTTCTTTATATATTTTTAACGGTTTTTGTCTTTTTAAATATTTAACAAATCATGTCTTTTATAATTGTATTTTTAGCGATCTAAGGCCATCCATACCACAGTTCGGACAGGAGGCGAGTCCGCTGGCGGATGCCGACGGTTTGATGGTACGCTTGGCGTAGGTTCATGAGGCGGCTAAGGGAGGCGGGTTTCTAAACCCGATGGAAATCGCTCCTCTCTCTCCTTCTTGTCTAGTTTTCCCTTTCTTGCTGTTCAAAAAATAATAATAAAAAATGTATGGTAAAGATTGGGTTGGTGATACTCCACTTTAAAGTTTAGAAGTTAAGACAAAGAAAAGCTGATGTGACAATAAGATGACACTAGAGTTCCAAAGGTATGAAAGATTGTGGTATTCCTGGTCTAATAGGTTTGGTCTCTATTTTTGTATTAAAAACCCATATGGTTATAAAAATGTAACTAAAATATAATCACAAAAAATATTGTTCATTAAAACAATACGGAGTATAACACAAAGCAAAGAGTTTTATTTAATGGCAAGACAAAATTATGATCCACAAAAGTCATAAGATACAATCAAGAGTTACTATAAACGAGAAAGGCTTAAAGCACGATTGAAAGACTAAAACAAACCGTTAAACTTACTAATATTGGTTTCAAATTAAATTTCTCCTTTTCTTTTATAATATTTGAATATGAAATCTAAACTTGGTACCTAGGGTTTTGAGTTAAATTTTATGTATCTTAATTAAGTTTATGAAGCGGTAATTTTTAGGCATTGTTTAATAAAAATAAGCTAACTTATAAGATAATTTGTAAGAGCATCTCCAACAACATCCTTATTTTAGCAAAAAAAAACCACCCTTTTGTTCTAAAAAATGCTCCAATATCATCCCTTTTTCATTTTCTAAAATAGAGATTTAAGGGAAAAATTCCCAATATGGAGAATTCTCTATATCTTGGTTAAGAGGAAAGATAAATCATTTTTTTATTCAATCTACCAATAAGAATTGAATTGATATTTCTTTAACATGAAAAAATTAAAACGTTTTATTGGGATCATAAAAATAGTGAATATTTAAATAATATAATTGATATTGAAATATCTAAAATAAAAATAGAGAATCCGTTGGAGTTGAATATAATCTATTTTAGAGATTTTGACTTTTAATTCTCTATTTTAAAAACTTTAGATAATCTGTTGGAGATGCTCTAAGTCAGGTACACGTTTGGATGAATCATAAGCTAGCTTTTTGAAAAACTATTTTGAGTAGTGTTTTGGTGACTTATTGTAATTATGAGACTTTTATTTATTTTTATTCCAAATATACCCCTTTTACTTTTACTTTTACTTTTACATTACTAACTTTTAAACATGTCTTATTTTGTCATCAACTAGTTTTTGCCAAACACGTCTTATTCATCAGCTAGCTTATCAGGCATCAGGTCAGCTAGTTTGTCAAACATAGCCTTAGGCTATCAGTATCCAACCCTCCCAACCTCACTGCCACATCAGCTTTTTTCCAACCCTCCCATTAATCCTCTGGAACCCTATCTGATTAGTAGCTAACCCTCCCAACTCTCTCTCTCTCTCTCTCTCTCTCTCTCTCTCTCTCTCTCACACACACACACACACAGACACACACATAGACACACAACACACACAAAAACAAGCGGTGTGTGCAAACCTTCCAACCCGCTGTCGGCGTACCGGAAGTCCGCTGAGCCGCCAAGCCGGCGGCTTCCAACCCACCGAACCCAAGTACGTGGTGCGCACGGCCTTAGAAGTAAAATGAAAATTGAGCAAGATCAAGTTGTGAGTTTTTGAGAAATGAAAGTTTTATTTATGTAGAAATAATAAGTAAAGAAAAAATTGGTTAATTTTGTTTCTAGATCTGTGTGTGCTACTGCAGCTCTGTTATTGGCCACACATCTGTATACCAATTGAGAGAACACACCCGATGTCCGATGCTTGCCTTGTCACTCACAATAAAACTTCTATTTTATGTATATTTCTACCATTTTCATTCATTTGTTATAATAGTATCATAATTCAAGTTATACAAATTTAAAATACATTTAAATTAGGCCATTCGTAGCGTCCTCGAGTGGGTTTGGGATTGGCAGCAACTTCGTAGGGTGAGGAATAACAAAGATGTATGTTGATGTATTATCCATGATGAATAATACAACATTCAAGATAAACAATATAATATTCAAAATGAATATTACATGAATTCATGTATTTTTTGTAATGTATTATTCATTCTGAATGAAAGATCTGCGAAGGTCCAAACATGTGTATTATTCATTCTGAATGAATGATCCGTGAGGTAGCGTTTGGTACGCAGACCGGATGGGACAGGACTGGACGGGACAGAACTGGACAGTACAGGACAGGACAAGAGAGTAGGACTGGACGGGACGGGACTGGACAGGACAGAACAAGCGTCTGTTTTGTGTTTGGTACACGTAGGACTGGACTGGACATAACTAGACAAGTTTCATAGAAAAACTATTTAATGATTTTTTAAATGTCACATAATAGTTATAATTAACGTAAAAAAACAAATTATATAACTTATAAAAAAATTACACAATCTTCATAAAATAAACACATACACACACATATGTGTATATATATATATATATATATAAGATTTTTATATAACTAATGTTGATGGTGGAGGTAGTGGCCAATGGTAACACTAATAGTGATGATGGTGGTGGTGGTCGTTGATTGTGGAGAATGTGAAGATGGTGGATGGTGGTGGTGGAGGTGACCAACGGTCGTGGTGGCGATGGACAATTGTAGAGGTGGAAGGCGATGGTGGTAGGTAATCGGTAGTAATTGTAGAGGTGGTGGAGGAGGTTGTTGTAGTGGAAGACGAGGTGGAGGTGGACGATAGTGGCTACTGGTGGCGGCTACGGCCACGACTAGTGGTGGTAAACATTAAAACAAATACCATATTGAAGTTATACATTAAACGAGTGTTAATTATTAATATATTAGATTCTGCCTCATTTCTGTCCCATGTTGTTCCACCTATTTTGGTGGAACAAAAAAAACCATTTTTGTCCCATGTTGTCCCACTCTGTCCCAGTTCCTGTCCCAGTCCCATGTCGCACCAAACGTGGGACAGGAAATTCTTGTTCTGTCCCATGCTGCACCAAACATGGGACAGTGAGTTTTGTCCCGTCCAGTCATGTCCTGTCCCACGTACCAAACGCAGCCTGAAGGTCCAAACATGTGACGCACGCTCCTTTGTCTTCATGTTCGAAATGAAAGATGATTTTTCATTTGAATCCATTCCTATATATACATACATACACACATGAATGACCATGTGAACAATTGAATTAACATAAGAAGCGTAAGGAGTGGATCTGAACTATTGATCACTTTTAATCTCAACTCAATCCATGAATTGCACTTGATATTGGGATCAATCTGATGCATATCGGTCTATCTTATCCTAATATGCATCTAACAATTGATAACCTCTTCTCAAGTTAACTCAACTTATAACCGGAACCCAATCATATATAAGGTTGGTTTTTGATAAAAAGTTGAGGTTACGTGATAAGCGTGACTGGTTATCAAACGTTGAATGCACATTAGCGTTAGATGCACCAGGTTAGTGGCGGACTCAGAGTTTTTGTCTAGTTATGGTACCTTTAAGGTCGATTAAAGGACTGCTGAGTCAATTGATATATATTTAGTCTAATTCCACCTTTTCGAAAAACTTTTTAAGTTTTTTGTTGATCTCGAATGACTTCTCAAGTATTTTAGTTGATTTCAAGAAACTTTTTGTATTTTGTGTTTGATTTTCACGTGTTTTTTTGTTGTTGGAGGCCTTTGCAAGAAATTAATGGGGGATTTATGGTAGTTGTTAAAAAAAATTTGATTTTAACTTTAGAAAAATAGGAAAATCAAAAATTAGTGGTTGCCATTCGTTCATGCACCAGAAATTCTTTCTAAGCCACAACTTACGAAAAATACATTAAATTAAAAGAGATCAATGGTCTGTATCCATTTCTCACATTAAACTTAACTTTTCACATGATTCTTCATTTATTATATTATGAGTCAACTATCGAGCGCTTAATTTTCGAATAAATCGTTGAAAATCGGTGATTGATTCACACCGATTATGTCGTTCGTGGCACCTGGAACCCCGAAAAATGCGTGACAAATCCATTCATCGTATGATGCGACGGCTTCAAGAATTACCGTCGGTCCCTGATGATCACCTCTATGGAATTGACCCCTCCATGCGACGGGACAATTTTTCCATTCCCAATGCATACAATCTATCGAAGCAAGCATGCCGGGTAAGCCGTGTTGATGTTCGTGCAACACGTATATAGCCTGAATATCGCTAGCAGTTGGCTTTCGTAAATATTATCGCATATAGAGGTTAATAATACCTTGACAAAAAAAATTTAGGCATCCTTTGAGGTCGTTTCGCCGATCCTTAGGTACTCGTCCATAGAATCTGAAGCAGTCCCGTACGCCAATTGTCGAATAGCGGACGTACACTTTTGAAGCGGAGAAAACCCCTTCACGCCTCTTGCATCCCACTGCTGCTTGAAATATTCAAACTCTCTTTCAAGATCGGAAACTATCCTTACGAATAGTCGTCGACTCATACGAAACTGCCGTTTAAAGCCTTTGTCGTTGTACACCAGGTTATCAGAAAAGTAGTCGGCGACAAGTTTATCGTGTCCCTCTTCCCGACCTCTATCTTTATTCGGCCCTCTCGGTCTATTGTTCGACGGTTCCGCATCTCCGTTTTCGATATATTGAATAATCAATTCCGTCGCTTGAATGGTGTTCGTAATCATTTGATCCACGATGAGATCAAATTCTTCGTCGTTGAAAGGATCCATTATTTGGAAGAAGAAGAGAATAAGAGAAGTTTAGGAGAAGTTTAAGAGAATTCAGAGGTGAATAAGAAAAGTTTAGAGGTGAAAGAATGAGAAAAATAGGTTGAGATTTGGAAGTATATATAGATAAATAGAAAAAAATAGCCGTTATACAACGGTTGGATCAAAAAAAAAAAATTTGTGTGTTTAAACGGCTGCAAGTAGTCACCGTTCGGTGAGCTTGCAGCTCCCATACCGGCACACCTCGGCGGTGTTACCGCCGGTATGGGGCCGGTGCAAGTCATCAAACCGGTCGGCCGCGGATGGCCTAAGAAAACCAACTTGTGATTTTACACTAAAATCACATATGATTCACACGATTTTGGTTGTCATGATACATGCATACCCTCGTGTTGACTGTTAATATAAAATCACATGTGATTTTGAATATTAATTTATCCATTTTTATTCTTTTGTTTACACTTCTCGTTTGAACCATCATCCGAATATTATATATACAGAGAGAGAGAGAATGTATCTAAGATGTGTTCTCGTCTTTTTTATGATCCATTGAACCAAACTTGTTTTGTCTATATACAACCGCAATACTTCTCCGATAATGTATTTAATTATGTACATTTGAATCTTTTTCACTATGGCAAACCGTGGAAAAATATGATCTAGCATTCACACAGTTTTTACTACTTAGTTATATAATTTGATTTATTAGTACACCTTTAATAAATTTTAAAAAAATTAAAATGAAAAACCACTTAAAAATCTCTATAAAAATATATTCTAACTCTAACAAATACTATTACTTATACTATTAAAAATATTACATATATCCTGTAAAATACTATTTTCTCTCCTAAACATTTTATTTCTATATTTTCTTGATAAAATACAATAATAATAAAATCATTTCTTTCTCACAATATTTATTTTTGGAGAGTTCTTTAAATTTGAAGATTTTTACACTTCCTCTCTGCTACTTTATCCATTTTGGAGACAGTTTTGGATATTTTGTTGAAGCAAACAATGACTTAAAATGTAACAATTTGTCCCACATGGAGAGAAATTAGGATTTGTGACTTCCTTTTAAGTCTCAAGTTGTAGGTTACTAATAACTTCCACCATTGTTTTAAGTTGGATTCGAATTCTACATAGCTGATTACAATACATCATGACTCAAATGTATAAAATAGAAAACATGGAAATGTAGGAAAAAATATCAACCAGTAGATGAATTTAAATTGACGTGATTAAAAAAGGGTTAATTACATGGGTGTGTATACCCATGTAATTAACCCATTAAAAAATAATCTTGGATAAAAGTCTTTAAAATAGAGAAAATGAAGATTTTATGAAAAAAATTGGTATAACAAAATCTCCAAAATGGAAAAAAATAGGAGAGAGTGTGGAGCTATTCAAAATCAAGACTCCCCTAAATGATTACCACAATAGAAAAACGTCTTATAATATTTCACCAATAAAAAAACTTTTAATGTTTATTAAACGATTTTCATCCATATGGTTTGTTGTGTCTCGTCCCTAGTCTTTAAACATTGTTGTTTTCATTATTGTGGTCTTTAATTCATTTTATTTTTCACACCTGGCTTTCCGTTTTCTTCTTTTTACCATTTCTTTGTACTCTCTCCTCAAGCCCCACGTACCCCCTTACTTTTCTTTCACCGACACCGTCATAACCTCCATCTTCGATGATGGCCAACACAAATGGCCTTCCGCTACGCCATTCCTTCCACCATACAATACTAGGTTGTAACATCATCCCCACTCCTTTCTTTCCCTAACTTGCGCCCCTCCGATGAATCCATCTGTGACCCCCCCCCCCCAAAACGCTTCCCCAAACAACCATCTCTAGTAATCCCCTTCAACCTACATCCTTTTTCCTTCTTCTTTGCCAATACCCTACCCCATTCCCCGCCCCCTTCTGTGAACCTCCCCCATCCCCATTTCCTCCTTGGTCACCACCTCCTCAAGTTCATCACATGCAGAAATGTGAACCCCATCCCCCACAACCTTATCTTAAATGTGTCGAGTGCCACGAATGACTATAAACTAATAGTCATTTTAACATGCCATGAACCACTTGTATACACGCCATGTTATATACCACGAACTCACAATATAATTTTCATCTTCTAATTGTGACTCCAAACCCCCATTTTATAAGATTCGTAGATTGAGTTCATTCCAATAAGGGAAAAAAGTGTATGTTGTCTTCTTTAGTTTTTGCTTTCCTATTCTAAATTTTGGTTGTAATTATCTAGGTTTGATTTCTTTGGTAATTGGGTTTGGTTTATTCACTGTTGGTCCCTAACGTTCGTCAGTTTTAATGGATATCGGCTATAAACATCGAAAAATCAAATTTGGTCCCAAACCTTTGTCATCTAAAAATGGTTTTGGTCCCTCCTAACGACTGTTAGCATTCACCATTTAGGCCCAATTAATGAGGGTAGTTTAGCCCTTTTAAATATTTTTTCGATATTTTCTTTGATACTAACATACTTCCCCCCTTTCTTTTGTTAGATATTCATCTTTTTAAATCAACATCAAACCCTAAATTCTAAATTATAAACCTTTAATCAACCCTCAAATCCAGAATAAATTAAAACCTAAATCAAACTTAAATTAGAACCCAAAACCCTAAAGCCAATAAAAACACAGGTTAAGGACAAAGAGAAATGAGAATTTATAGCTTACCCACCACTCACACTTAACATTATTGTTGGTACATGACATCGAGAGAACTGTTTAGGTTATGGTTTGTGGCCTGAAGAATGTTCATGTTATGGCTCATCCACACTTCTAATTCATAATTGACAGAAGTAAAAGTGTGACACAAGTTGGAGGAATGACGATGATGGTGGAATCTGATTCAGTTTTTGAAGTTGGTGGAATCCAATAGGGAACAAGGATATGCAACGAGGAACACAGGGTTTTGGTGCTTCCCAACTAGGAGATGTTGATGTTTTACTTATGGTTTGTGCTTTAGGTCTTAAGAGATGGAAATGGTGGAGATGGTGCTCGATATATCAGTGCAAACATTGAAGATGGAGGTGGTGGCGATGATGTTTTCTATTCCAGGGTTGTCATCAAGTTCCAGTCTTTGTGACCAACTATCGAGGATTGCTGACAAGACACTAAGATCAAGGATGTATGTGGTGAGATTAGAACTTCAGGATTGTTGTTGATTTAGGAAGATGAACCTCTAAGAAAAGAAAAGAAAAGAAAAGGAAAATAAATGTTATACTTGAATAAGATATTAGATAAATGTTTAAAGGACTAAAATTCTCCTCATTTGTTTGGACCTAATGGAAAAAGTTAACACTCGTTAGAAGTAGGGACCAAAAACGTTTTGAAATGACAAACATGAGGGACCAAATTCGAGTTTTTGAAGGATGATATATATTGAAATTAACAAACTCTAAGGACCAAAAGTGTAGTTTACTCTTTATTTAATAATTTCAATTATCATAAAAACGCTGAATGAGGAGTATGAGGGCAGGACTTGTAGTCGTTAACATCACAATATGGAGGGGTTCGAAATCGCCCCATTTACCCCATACAATAGGGTCTTTTTCATCAATTGTAGGGTCTGGTGGCCCGAAATTCGTTGGGGTGTACGGAGGGGAAGAGGGAGATTGAGAAAGGGTCCACTCAAAGTTAGTGAAGTTGTGTCTTTATTTCATTTAGAAAAAAAGTTAGTAGCTTCTATTCGAGCTTTGCTAAACTTGTATTATAATATATTATCTAATAAGTTATGAGGATAGGGAGGATAAAAAGATAAACAAATAAATTTATTTTTAACTTGACTTTACCCTTAAACAAAATTACTTAGAGCATCCACAGTGGTGGAACATTCAAGAACCCCACTTACCATATTTTTTCGTGCCACGTCATTGCCATCTCAACAAACTAAGAACCTCTTTTAAATTCTACAACGGAGATTCTTACAAAAACCTCAATTTCCTTTTCTTATTTATAATATAATTTTTATTTATGTAAATTATTGTATAACAAAAAAGGAAAGTATTGCAAGAACCCGAGTTCTTGTTCAAGCACCTGGATTCCAATAAGAACCTGTGACCAAGGGCGAATTTAGGTATAGCGTAGGTAGGTCCCGGGACCTACCTAATTTTTTCATTTTTATTAGAAGTTGTATAAAATTTCTTTGTGACCTACCTTAAAAAGTTTAGAGAAACTACCTTAAAATTTTATTTCGCAGCTTAAAAGAAACAAATGCTTTGGTGGTGTGTTTGAAAGCACCCCATCTTGTATAGAAGAGGTCACAAGTTCAATTCTTCTTGCCTACAATGTTGTTTTTTTTTTTAAATTGTTTAAGGCACAACAATTTTAAGTCTATCCCAAATACCAACAAAAAAAAAAAAAAAAAAACCCAACAATTTTAAGTCTACCAAATATCAAACAAAAGATACCATGGCTCTAATATTTGATTTTTAATTTTAATGACCCGACAAACGTATAGTTGACACTTTTATTTTTTTCGGTTAAAATTAATTAGAGGGAACCACGTGGTTTTGCGTTCTAGATTCGTCACTGCCTGTGACTTGGCAAGAACCCCTGTCCCACAGTAAGGGTTCTTATAAAACCCCCAAAAAGAATCTCAATTGTAGATGCTTTTAAAGCCAAAAGTTAATCAAATTGGAAACCACAATAACAAAAAATCAAGATTTAAAGTTAGAGAGAAAAATAGGTATAAACAACAAACGCATAAGGACGAAAGCCGTAGTTCACTCTATTAGGCTACCTACACCCATATTTCCCACCATCCCAACCCTCTTCACTATTTAATGCCACGTCAGCTGACACATCAGCTTTTTTCCAACCATTTTTTACCCTCTCATAACCCTCTACTAACATTTCCACTCTTACCCAACCCTCCCAACCCTCTCACTTTTTAATTTATTTTATATAAATAAATAATATAATTAATAAATAATATTGTTAAAAATAATTTAAAAATTCTAATATTAAAAAAAATTACATAATTAACTAAACTAAAAAAATTACGAAATTAAATAAACTAAAATTCGAAGCCATGTCTCGCTTTTAGTGTAGCCTTTTTTTCCAACACCGCTTGCAAACCCAAACCCGAAAGGTGGTCATGCGGGGTTTTGTAGAACTCACAGTCTTGGTCGTATTGCGCATATAGTTGGACTTGGAGCTTTTTTGCTTCGAGTTTCGCCATTTGCCTATCGAGTTCAAGTTTTTTCATCTTGTAGTCCATTTTATCCGCCAACTGGCTCTCCCACGACGCATACATGTCGGTCGTTGGGGTGGAAGATTGGCCCCCTTTAAGGGCCTTTTTCGACATACTCCGACCTACGGGTCGTTTACGTGGCGGAACCTCAACCTCGTCGGAATCGTGAGCAAAGTGAGCATCGGAAGACCCGAACGTGCGAGTACGTTTTGTTGAGCGAGAGGAAGACCCATCGGACATCAATGGAATTGCATTTCATTTAGGGCTGTGACGGAGTATCTCCCAACAGGTTTTATGGGGGAAAATTTGACTCTCCGTCATTTGGTAGCGGGAACGAGCAAGTTGTAGAAGGTTGACGTCGCTTTCTCCGCTAGCCCTATTGTTCATTATTTGGTTGTATATTCTGTTGAAGGCCATGATTTTTTTGTTCATGGCACTCCATTTTGTATTCAGTTGGTGGTGGGTTCTGTACGGGTTGACCCCAAGTCGCGCGTAAAACGACCGCTCGATATTCTTCCAAAATTGAACTACGAATAAATTAACAAAAAAATTAATGAATAAATTAACGAAAAAAATTAACGAACAAATTAAAGAATATATACTAGATCTTTGCGCGTTACCGGATACGGGGTTCTCGAACTCGTTAATCCACGCCTGGACTAACGTTACTTCTTCCTCGGGTGTCCATCTTTTTGGGGTCGCGCGGTTTTCGAAGGTTTGTTTGGGTTTTGCGGGGAACGCCTCGGGTTCGGCCTCGGGTGAATCCGGAGCGGACCCTTCGGTTAGCAACCGTTGGGTTTCCGGAACATACGAATGTGTATCGCTTGAATCGGAACCCTCCCCCGTTTCACGGCGTACGAATTCGGGGTAACCCTCATTTCCGCAGTTATAATCCGTATTGAAGTCGGATGTCCCATATTGGGGGGAAAGGCCGTATGAGAAAATTGGGTGGGAAATAAATTTGGAGGGTAACCGGTTAGAGGAAAATGGGAAGGAAAGAAATTTGGATGATAACCGGTTCCGTAACCGGCGTTTTGTTCATCAAATTGCGGTATATATGGTTGTTGTTGAGCGTAATCGGCGAATCCCGAAACACCGGGGAATCCCGGACCACCGGCGAATCCCGACCCACCGGCACCTCCCGACGGACCGACACCTCCCGACGGACCGGCATCTCCTGAACCACCGGCACCTCGCGAACCACCGGCACCTCGCGACCGACCGCCACCCCTCGAACCTCTTCCTCGTGAATCACGGGACGACTTGTTTGGATTCTTGGTTGATTATACGAACGTTGGTGTATATGAAGGTTGAGTGTGTATGAAAGTTGGATAATATAGAGAAGAAAGACGAAGAAAATTGGAGAAGAAGGTGAGTAAAATTGGTGGAGAAGATGAGATATTTATATAGGTAAAAAAGTAAAAAAGAAAAAAAATATATACGTTGAACGGCTCTCCGGAACCACACACGACCCAACCCGCCGGCTTTCTTCCTCACGCATCCAAACCGCCGGAACCCGCCAGGCCCGATGGGCTCTACCCGCTGTAACCCGTACAACCGGTGCGACCGGCCATATTAAGATAATTAAGATGGATTCTATGCATACTCCTTTCTATCATATTGAGAAAGAAGCTAAGAAATGATGGTGTTTGAGTGATGAATATGGATAAGAACCCTTTAATATGGTGATTTATTATTGTTATTTTTTAAACCTCTTAAAAATCGTTTTAATGGATTCTTCATTAGGAAAAGTGATGAGGAAACGTTTGTTGATCTTTCAAATGTATATAATTGCTTCATTTGGTCACTACATGGAGTTTTTGAGAGATATAAATAGCATTATTTATGAATATATATTTTCTACTTATACAATATGTATTGGAATTAATCAATATTTGTTTTTGTTGTAATTTAAAATAAAAGTTATTTTATCTCATGATAATCATTTTTGAAGATTTCTTTAAATTTGAAGATTTTTGTATTTCATCTTCTACTTTCTCCATTTTGGAGAAAGTTTTTGGAAAATCTCTTGGATCCCAAAAGTATGTAAAATCTTTATTTTTCCATTTTGAAGAAGCTGTTGGAGACGTTATCACATTGTAATCATTGTTAGAGTGATCTTCGAATATGGAGGAAAAAACATTCTCTCTCCAAATTTCTCCATTTTAGAGATAAGTTTGGGAAAGCTCTTGAAACAATTAATCAACCCAAAATCTTCATTTTTCTATTTTCTCTATTTTAGGGATGCTGTTAGAGATGATCTAATAAACAAACAACCTATCAAAAGGAATAACTAAGGAGATGTTATCATATGACTTGCAAATTGTTTGTTTATAGTTTAGTAGACATAATTCATAATTATCTGGAGAGTTTAACCGTTTAACGATATATAATATTAATTTTAAAGTTAAAAATATCTTTAACAGTTTTTTTAAAAGACAAGAAAGAAACCTTATATTACCAAACTAGATACAAAACAAAAACAACCGAACAGAAATAAAAAACAAAAGTACAAACCACACAGCACCCAGGAAAACTACGAAGCACTAACACAACACACAACACAAAGCCGAATAAAGAAAAAAAGACCGAGAACCAGATCGAAGATGGAACACAGGAAAATTCAACAATTTTTTATAGTTTCTTTAAAATAAGAGAGAAAAGTCAAATTTTTCTAAATTTTTTTTCCAACTGTAACAACTTTTCTATGTTGAATAAAATCTATCATTACTTATACTATTAAAATACACAATGCATTTAATATTTCAATAAATAAGAAAAATATTTAAGAATCAAGTATGGTATTGATGAAAAATATTAGAATAATGTTTCTTCCTCTTCTGAGAGAGAATTCTATATTTAGATTTTTTTGTTTTTATGTGTAAGAAAATAAGATAGAAAAATTGTTTGAATATTTTAATAAATAAAAATCCAATTCTCTGTTTTTTTTTTCTATTTTAACAAAATTATTAAAAATGCTCTGATAATAAACCATCACCTACTTTGTTTGATTGAGACATATTTCCCTTCATTGCTTTATTGTAACAATTTATAATCCTTCCAAATCTCCCATTTCATTTGATTATGTGAGTTGATACAATTTAATTGGTTTTTAAGTTCAATCTCTTTAAAAAAACAAAAATGGAGTTAAAATATTATGCTACATTTAATGATTAAAGAAATATTATTATAATAGGATGATGACCTTGATGATAATTAACGAGATTTATTTTAGAGTGAATTACACTTTTGGTCCCTGTGGTTGTCACATTTTTCAACTTTGGTCCCTAAAACAAACTAATATCAGGAATAGTCTCCGAGGTTGCCACTTTGTTTCAGTTTTAGTCCCTCGAACTAACTTCTGTTAAATAGATCAGTTAAGTCAAGGGTATTTTCGTCATTTCAGTATTTTCATTTACTTTAACCTAATATATTATATATGTAATGGGACCTACCATCACTCTCTCTCAATCATTTATCTCTCTATCTCTCTCCTCTTCATCATCTTCAAACCACCACCCTACCCACCAACCACCTACCTCCCTTCTTTTCATCTTCTTTCTTCTTCAAGATTCCAGAGTTTTGCCTTTTGGGTTGTGGTGGCATTAGGGTTTGTTGTTCTATTGGCTGAAAAAAGTTGGATTTTGGTTAAAGATTTGAGGTTTTACAACAAATATGTGAATTTCTAAATGGTTTAACTGCGAAAAAAATCGAGTTTTGGAGTTCAGAAACCTTCTGGTTATGGCTATGGCTATAGTCGTTGGACGCCGGTGCCCCCTTCTGCGCCGGCGCTAACGACGGTTGAGGGTTTGGTGGAAAACCCATTTTTTCTTTCACTTGATAACAACCCCCAACTAGGTTGTTGGAATCAAACCCTAGAAACCCTTCTACAACACCAAACCCTAATTCGCCACCGTAGCGCCGCCGTGGAGCATTTTGTTCAAACCCATCGATGGGTCTTCAATGTCGCGCATGATCCACCGGAGAATGGACTGTTCTTGGCCAGATTCCGACATCACGCTCTCCCAATCCTCCATTTCGCCAGCGAGTGATGGTGGTGGGTTTGAAGAAAACCCACATTGAAACTGGTGGTTTCTTGGTTGCTGGAAACCGCCGCCAACCCGCAAGTGCCGGAAAAAGATGATCGGCAGGGATGGGGTAGGTGTTGGTAGCTAGTGGTGGTGTGTATTGGTAGGTGGAGGTGGTGGAGGTGGGTGTTGGTGGGTGCTGCTGGTGGGTGGAGGTGGTTGTTGGTGGGTGGTGGTGGTTGGTGTTGGTGGGGGGTGGTGGTAGTAGAAATAAAGATGAAGATGGTGGGTCCTATTAATCATGTCAATTTATTAATAAAAGGTGTTGATGGTGGGTCCCATTAGACATATAATAATACTTTTAAGTTAAAATAAGTAAAAACACTGAAAAGACAAAAATACCCTTGAAGCTAACGGACCATTTTAACAGAAGTTAGTTCGAGGGACCAAAATTGAAACAAAGTAGCAACCTCGGGGACTATTCCTGATATTAGTTTGTTTTAGGGATCAAAGTTGAAAAAATGTGACAACCACATGGACCAAAAGTGTAATTCACTCTTTATTTTAATTACCAAACTTTTACATGTTATCTATGTTTTTCAAAAGTAAATATACAAATGTTATGATGTATGTAGAAAAACATCTACAATTCACATGGTATATGGCCCATGTGACTTTTTCATTCTACCAACGAATATTATGATTACACTTTTATGAAATTTAAATAAAAATTGTATGACGTATTGATGATAGTTTTAAGTTACTAATAGTTTTTTGATAATATAAATATGTTAAATATTCTATTTAAATCATTCATAAATTGATTTTCCTTTTATAATTCATTTTATATTCTTCACTCATAAGTCATAACATTGATCAAGTAGTCATTTTCATTCAATATTCAGAGTAAGGTGTAAAACAATGTTTTTACGATTTAACTGGTACACAAATCTAAAACAATTGATCTCAAACAAGGTAGATGAGTTTTATTAGACAAACAACTCGATATATTCATATATATGCGGGGCCGTTGATTAGAATGTTAAATATGAGTTTTGAACATTCTCAAAAAATTTAGCCATATTTTACTTGTATTTGAGGTCTTGATTTATATGGCCGACTTTGTTAACCTACCTAGCTAAATGAAGATCTATCTATACTTTTTTAATTTAAAAACGTTAGCTCAATTTCAAAATTTGCCAATCAAAAATTAAAAAAAGTATTCTTCAATATTCTTCTCACTTGTCATTTTAAAGTCTAAACATTATTGTTGCATATTAAGTTGTTAATTTTTTTATATGATGTGAATTATTATATTATAGTTTATTTATTACTTAAAGCCTTAAAGGATCTATAGTTTGACAAATCTAACATATCATTCAAAAAGATTGAAAGATCTTGTTGCATTCATGGCTTAAAAAAAGAGAAAAAGTAAATACTCCTTTATATAGTATTTTATTAATATTTAATAATCTTAGGGCATTCACATTGGAAGAAGCTGGGAGTCATTGTTTGGGTGGCTAAGAAAATTGGTCATTCAATGTTTGTGTAGTGTGTGGTGTGTAGTGATGTGAAAAAAAACAATTTTGTATTATCATAAATTCATGGTTTTCTTACACATGGAGGAGATGGTAGTCGACGAGAGCATCATCCATAATGGTAAATAATGAAAACCTTTTCTAAAGCCAAAAACTCTACAAGAGTTTTATCAAATCATAAGGTCACTTGCACCACATGTGGGTTCATCATGGGTAGGGGTGAACCGTGAACAGGTAGCTCGGGTTCGGCAAGAAAACCATACCGAGGGGGGACGGGGGACAGGTACAATGGTGTGGGCAGGGTGGAGGATTTCCAAACCCGTCATACCTGCTCATCTGTCTTTCCTCTTTCTCTCCTTCTCTCACTACAACAAAGTTGAGCTAATAGGACACCTAAAATATAAAAGCGACCTAATAGAGTGTTTTATAAGACACTTATTTATAGGACTAAATACAAAAGTGTTCTATCAGCGTTGCAATAGGTTTATAAGACGTTTTTAGGCGTCGTAACAAGTTTTTTAGAACATTTCAAAAGAAAGCATCGTATTAGCTAATTTTATAGGACGCTATTGAGAAGTGTCCTATAAACTTTATAGGGCACTTCTCAAATATGACACTTCTCAAAAGCGTCTTATAAAGTTTGTAGGACACTTTTCAAAAGCGTCCTATAAAAATAGGTAATACTACGCTTTTTTTTTTTGTAAATGCCCTAAAAACCTTGTTAGGACGCCTAAAAGCGTCCTATAAACTTATTGTAACGCTTTTAGATAGGACGCTTTTGCATTTGGTTCTAATACAATACTCTATTAGGACGTTTTTTTTTTTTTTTACTTTAGGCGTCCTATAAACTCAATTTTGTTGTAGTATCTCTCATACATATATATTAAAGTAATAAAAGAAATTCAGAGGGTATGAAAGAAGACAAAACTCCACTTGAGGGTTTATAAGGTAAGGAAAAAAGTTGATATGATAGTGATGTGACTGTGAGAGTATGAGGGTACAAAGGAGGCAGTAGTGTGTGCATCGGTTGACATCCAATGGATGTGAGGGGATCCGATCTGATCCAATCATCCATTGGATGTTGGATTTCTCCAATCGTACCGATCCAATTATCCATTTGATATTGGATTTTTCCAATCCAATGGATGATTGGATTGGTTCGGTTTCATCCACTTGATATCCATTGGATCGAATTGGATCGAACTAATATTTGGATTGGACAGAATGGTAAAGAGGCCGTCTATGATCATCTATCGGATCCATCCGACATCCAATGGATGATCTAATCAAATCTATCCTATCATACATCCAATGTTTTTAATCCTCTTCATAATAATTCGTATAATAATCCAATATTCCAAAGAATGACATAATGTTTAGTTCCATCCATTTTTTCAAATATCTAGAAGACTCGACTTTGATAAATTTATTACATATACATATAGGGTTAGATTCAAATGGAAACTTAAATTTGATTGTGAACGTGTGGATAGCCGAGAACGCGCCACATGACATATTCACTCCGAATAATCTTGTATTATGCAGAGTGAATAACACATCATTCAGTGTTATTCACTCTGAATAATTCATGATTACTCAGACTGAATATGCCACGTGGTGTTTTCTGTTGTTCTTACGTTCACAATGAATTTTGAGTTTGCAACTGAATGTTCATCTCTCTCTCTCTCTCTCTCTCTCTCTCTCTCTATATATATATATATATATATATAAGGGTGGGTTCAAATATAAACCACTTTTTGGTTGTGAACGTGAGGACATCCGAGAGTGCGACACGTGACGGATGACTAGGCGTCACATCAGGTCCACGGCGGATGACTAGGCGCGATTCATGGGAGGGCATTGAATTAAAAGGCGGGGGGGGGGGGGGGGGGGGACACTTAAAGCCGCCTTTATTGACTAGTTTTCGCCACGTGTCGCGCTCTCGGCTGTACCCACGTTCACAACCAAAAAGTGGTTCACATTTGAACTTTCCCCTCTCTCTCTCTCTATATATATATATATATATAAGTATATATAGGGCGATGTTCAAATGAGAAATAAAGAAATAATCCTAGTGTAACGTCCAAACCCATTTTTAAACTTTTAAGAATAGTTTAGAAAATAAAACTTCCGCATAAGTTATCAAGTAAAATATTTGTTCCAAAAATTCCCAAGTTTAACAAAAGTAGCATCCCACAAATAATAAAGTCAACGTGATAAAAAGTCAATATTCGGATTGGAACGCCGTCTAGCCGGAAACCCTCAAGCCGGAGCTTTGCCCTTGTCGACACCCGAACTCGTACCTAAAAATATTAAACATCGAGGGGTAAGCTCAACCGCTTAGTGAGTAAATCTTTACATACAATACAAACATAATTAACACGTATAATCACATCAAGCACATCTTAACGGTTTCCCGTTCGTCGAATCATCCCGCAATCCGACCTTAGTGGTTTCCCACTCTTCGGGTCATCCCGCAACCCGATCCATCACATCACAATATCGTATACATATTAATTACATCATATCGCACGTAAAAACCCACTCACCTTAATACGTCACGTATACGCGAGAAACGTCTCGCTCACAAATATAACCCACGCAACCGCTCTGAAATTTAAACACAAAAGATCCTACGTGTCACTATTATTATTTAACTACTATAGGCTAACGTTCAAATTACCATCATGCTTAAACGAATCGAATAACACAACGCGAACCAAACCACGGACGTAACCATCATTGTTGGTTGAACGCAACGGCAGCAACAACGGCGGTGACCCGCCGCCACCGTGCACCGCCCACGTCGCAGCGGCAGCGGTGGGTAATCCTACCACCACCGCCGGCCCGCTTAATCCATGACACAGCAGCGGCAGCAGCGCAGTTCTGCCACCACCGCCGGCCTAGCAACCACCGTGGGCAGCCTCGGCATCGGGGGGGGGGGGGTCCTCCTACCACACACGCGGCGGCATCGGTGGTGCTAACCACCTCCGCCGATCAAACGTTTACCGAAAAGGCAGCGGCGACGGTTGTGGATCACCACCACCATCGCCGACCAACACCCACATAAACACGACGGCCAAAACGGCGGCCGTGGATTACCACTACCACCGTTGGCCAAGAGCAAAACATCCGCAGCGGCGGCCGGCTAGCGCCGGCGTTACTCCACCGAGGGACAGGGCAGCGGCGCGACGGCGGGGAAAACCCTCAACACCGCCTGCCGGCCCTTGGTTGCGCTCCACAACAGCAGCGGTTGGTGTAACCACCGCCGCCGACCGCCACCCAAACACCACGATCACTCGGCAGCAGCTAGCCGTGGCTAGCCACCGCCGGTGCCGGGAACAACCGACAGCAACAACACCGCCTACGGTCAACGCCGTTTGGCGGCGTCGCTTGACACGGAGGACGCGGCGGTGAGGATGGTGATGACCACCGCCACCACCGGCCCTTAAACAACAGCAGCGGCGTCAATGGTGGAGAACCACCACCGCCGCCGGTACAACCCACCATTAACCACTATCGGAAAGCATGAAAAACGGAGCGAGGGTTACCTACGATACGACTAACACAACCCGGTAGCCTCCACACTCGGTCACCTCCCAATCGGCCTCCTCTTTCTCTCTTCCTCTCGTTTTCTTAAACCTCAAGCGATGCAAGGGAGAGGAGTGCGGCTCTAGGGTTTTTAAAACAACGTATCGGGCTTCCCTCTCCCTTTACTTAACCCACAAGAAAGAACCACCATTCCAACCCTAACCCTAATAATTATTTTCATAATAATAATAATAATATAAATAATAATAATTATAATAATAATCGGGATGTTACAACTCTCCCCCACTTACAAGGATTTCGTCCCCGAAATCAGTCTGAGAAAAGCTCCGGGTAGTGCTCCCGCATCTCTGCCTCCGGCTCCCAGGTCCACTCGGAACCTTTCCGATGCTGCCACTGCACCTTCACGATTCTGATCTCCTTGCTCCGCAATCTTTTCACCTTCCGGTCTATCACCGCTACTGGCCTCTCGACATAATTCAAGCTCTCATCCACCTGAATATCGTCTAGAGGAATGTGCGCCGTCTCATCGGCGAGACACTTGCGCAACTGCGAAACGTGAAACGTGCTGTGGATCTGCCCTAGCACCTCAGGCAGCTCTAGACGATAAGCCACCTTCCCAACACGTGCGAGAACCGTGAACGGTCCGATGTAACGAGGCCCAAGCTTGCCTCTCTTTCGGAACCGGATCACACCCTTCCAAGGAGAAACCTTGAGTAGTACTCGGTCTCCCACCTGGAACTCCAAATCCGACCTCCGTCGATCCGCATAGCTCTTTTGCCGACTCTGAGCCGTCCGCAACCGTTTCCGGATCCTCTGAATATCCTCTGTAGTCCTCTGAACAACCTCGGTGCTACCTAGAACACGTTGTCTGACCTCACCCCAACAGATAGGGGTACGGCATCTCCTTCCGTAGAGCATCTCAAAAGGCGGCATCCCAATGCTCGAATGGTAACTGTTGTTATACGAGAATTCCGCCAAGGGCAGATACATATCCCAACTACCTCCAAAGTCTTGAACACAAGCTCGAAGCATATCCTCCAAGGTCTGAATAGTACGCTCGCTCTGGCCGTCTGTCTGAGGGTGGTACGCGGTGCTAAAATGCAACCTAGTACCCAACTCCGAATGAAACCTCTCCCAACACCGAGAAGTAAAACGCACGTCCGGGTCCAAGATAATCGATACTGGCACTCCGTGCCTCGATACCACCTCATCCACGTAGATCTTCGCCAGCTGCTCCGCTGTCGAACTCTCCCGAATAGGAAGGAAAATAGCGCTCTTGGTCAACCGATCCACTATGACCCAAATCGCATCAAACTTCCGAGGGGTTTTCGGAAGCTTGGTGATCAGATCCATAGTGAGGTTTTCCCACTTCCACTCAGGAATCTCCAGCGGTTGCATTTTGCCGTGAGGCTTCTGATGCTCCGCCTTGACCTTTAAGCAGGTCAAACACGACTCCACATACCGAGCAACGTCCCTCTTCATCCCCGGCCACCAATAACCCGTCCGCAGATCCCGGTACATCTTAGTAGCTCCCGGATGGATTGAGAATTTGGACTTATGGGCTTCCTCTAGCAAGGTTTGTCGTGCCGTACCCGCACGAGGAACCCATACTCGACCAAACCTCGTGAGCAACCCTCGACTATCTCTAACCAACGCGGCCATCTGGCCCCGAATCCGCTCTCCGTTCTGGTTCTCCTCTCGACTCGCCTCCTCTTGCGCTCGCAGAACCAAGTCCACAAAGGAGGTAGTTACCGCCATCTTCGGATGTGAAATTCGAAGCGGCGCGTGCTCCGTCTTCCTACTCGAAGCATCAGCGACCACATTGGCCTTGCCTGGATGGTAGAGAGTCTCGCAATCGTAGTCCTTGACTACGTCAAGCCACCTCCGTTGCCGCATATTCAGATTCTGCTGCTCCAAGAAGTATCTCAAGCTCCGGTGATCCGTAAAAATGGTGCACTTCACCCCGTACAGGTGGTGCCTCCATATCTTGAGGGCAAAGACCACCGCCGCAAGCTCAAGATCGTGCGTGGGGTAGTTAGCCTCGTGAGGCTTCAGCTGCCTCGAAGCGTAGGCTATTACTCGACCCCTCTGCATCAACACACACCCTAAACCCAGCCGAGATGCGTCGTAGTAGACCGTCATGTCTTCCACTCCTTCCGGCAGAGTCAGAACTGGTGCCTCACACAGCCTCTGCCTTAACGTGTCGAAAGCCATCTGCTGCTTAGAACCCCAAACGTACGGCTCACTCTTTTTCGTCAGTCGCGTTAATGGTACCGCAATCTTAGAGAAATCCTGGATGAACCGTCGGTAGTAGCCGGCCAAACCCAGAAAACTCCGGATCTCGGTCGGTGCCTTCGGAATCTCCCAGTTCATAACTGTCTCGATTTTCGCCGGGTCCACCTTGATGCCCTCCCGGTTAATAATATGGCCCAAGAACTGGACCTCCTCTAACCAGAAAGCGCATTTTGAGAATTTGGCGTAGAGACGTTCCCTCTTCAGAATCTCAAGTACCTCCCGCAGATGCACCACATGCTCCTCCTTTGACTTCGAGTAGATCAAAATATCATCAATGAAAACAATCACGGATCGATCGAGCATCGGTCGACAAACCCGATTCATAAGGTCCATGAAAGCCGCTGGAGCGTTGGTAAGCCCGAACGGCATTACCAAGAACTCGAAGTGGCCGTAGCGGGTTCGGAAAGCGGTCTTATGGATGTCCGCTTCCTTCACCTTCAGTTGGTGATACCCTGACCGGAGATCGATCTTAGAAAACCACGACGCCCCCTGGAGCTGATCAAACAGGTCGTCAATCCTAGGTAAGGGGTACCTATTCTTGACGGTTACCTTGTTGAGCCCCGGTAATCGATGCACATACGGTGACTCCCGTCTTTTTTCTTCACAAATAAGATCGGTGCTCCCCACGGTGAGCTACTCGGGCGAATAAACCCCTTCCCCGAGAGCTCCTGCAACTGCTCAGACAACTCCTGAAGCTCCGGCGGAGCCAGACGGTAAGGAGCTCGCGCAATCGGAGCCGCTCCGGGTACCAAGTCGATGCCAAACTCGATCTGCCTGTCAGGCGGAAGGCCAGGCAGATCCTCTGGAAACACATCTGGGAATTCACTGACGACTGGTACATCTGCTACCGACAGTTTTCCCTCCTTCGCCTGATCCGCCATGGCATAAACCAAGAAACCCGTACACCCCCGCTGGATGTACTTTCGAGCCTTCGCGATAGAACAGAAGGATGTACACACCCTCCTCCCCTTGCCGTACACCACCAGCTCTCCCCCACTTGGATTCTGGATGCGTACCAACTGCCCCGCAACATCCGTGGTCGCCCGGTTTGGAAACATCCAATCGATCCCGACCACCACGTCAACTCCGTTCATGGGAATGGGGATGAGATTGATGCTGAAACGAACTCTGAAGATATCAATGCTACACCCCCGATACACATGCTCGACCACCTGTACTTCCTCTGCAGCCACATCAATCGCTAAAGGACTTTCCAGATTGCCGAGCTCGATCTGGAAATCCTTACAGAACCTACGCGACACATAGGACCACGTGGCCCCCGTGTCGAAAAGCACTAAAGCCGGTCTCGAGTTGACAGGAAAAACGCCTAAGGTATACATTTAACAGACATACTATTCACATTACTAACAAGGTATAATACAATCGAAACTTCGTAAAAAGGTAACAAGGAAAAACCTGTAATCACGTCAGGTGCCGTCTGCGCCTCCTCAGCAGTCATCTGAAAGGCTCGCCCGCAGGTGGTAGTAGCTCCACTCTTCCCTTTGGTGGTACCGTCAGTAATCATAAGTGTCGCCGGTGCAGGGGCCAAAGCTGGCGCCTTCTTCAGCTGAGGGCAGTCGGGCTTGATATGCCCAGGCTAGTAGCAGTGAAAGCAGATCTTTGCCGTCTCCTTGCAGTCTCGACTCAGATGACCCGCCTTGCCACACTTATAGCATGACAACTCCCGCGGCCTGCACTCGCCCCGATGTTACCGCCCGCACTTGGGACAACTCGGGGTCCCACTCCTGCTATCGCTCCGTGCCCCCTTGAACTTCTTTGTCGGCGCCGGCTGGTCCTCTGCCTTTCTTTTTCCCTGCTGACGCTCCTCCAGAATCAGCTCCTGATCCCTTGCTACCTCCTGCATCTCGCTGAAGGTCTTACACCTTCCCGTAGCCACCGCTCCCTTGATCTCTGGATTCAGAACTCCTAGATAGCGAGCCATCTTCAGCGACTCATCATTCGCGTAGCCTGGCACGAACAACAGCTTCTCCAGAAACTGCGCGGTAATCTCGTTCACTGACTCTGTCGTCTGAGTCAGCTTTAGAAACTCAGCTGCTATTCGCTCCTTTTCGATACGAGGAGCGAACTCCTCGTCGAACAAGGCCCGAAATTCCTCCCAGGTCAATGCCGAGATCTGCGCCTCCGTGTATTTCTTGAGAGTCAAATCCCACCAGTCCTTTCCCGCTCCACGAAGAAGGTTCACCGCGAACAAAACCTTCGATCCCTCCGGGCACCCGCACGTACGAAACACCCCCTCGACCGCCGAGTACCAGCGATAGCAAGCCACAGGGTCCTTCTTCCCATCAAAGAGTAGCGGTTGGCTTGCCATAAAGTCCTTAAAAGTAATCCCGCGAGTCTGAGACTGACCCGTGCTCCCCGACCCCGTGCTACGGGCCGTAAGGGCCGCGTCAATGCGCTGGTCTACAGTCTGAATCAGTTCGTCCCTCATTTGGTTAAATATCCCCGGCAGCATTTGCTGCAGGGCTTCGGTGATCTGCGCAGCAATCTGATCCGACTGCCCGGCCTCACCATCATCAGTCTGGCTTCGAGTTAGCACCATTCTGAAGGTTTAAAACATCTTAGTTTACAGCTCAACAAAGCATTACTATATACTACTAAGGTGCTCACACGCATCCCTACTAATAGTGCTCATGCCAACCCTACTGCTAGTCCCTATCGCGCATGCTAAGTACAGACTAGTTCATGTATATAAGCGTCACAACACTTTAACCACAATAATAAAGTCAACGTGATAAAAAGTCAATATTCGGATCGGAACGCCGTCTAGCCGGAAACCCTCAAGCCGGAGCTTTGCCCTTGTCGACACCCGAACTCGTACCTAAAAATATTAAACATCGAGGGGTAAGCTCAACCGCTTAGTGAGTAAATCTTTACATACAATACAAACATAATTAACACGTATAATCACATCAAGCACATCTTAACGGTTTCCCGTTCGTCGAATCATCCCGCAATCCGACCTTAGTGGTTTCCCACTCTTCGGGTCATCCCGCAACCCGATCCATCACATCACAATATCGTATACATATTAATTACATCATATCGCACGTAAAAACCCACTCACCTTAATACGTCACGTACACGCGAGAAACGTCTCGCTCACAAATATAACCCACGCAACCGCTCTGAAATTTAAACACAAAAGATCCTACGTGTCACTATTATTATTTAACTACTATAGGCTAACGTTCAAATTACCATCATGCTTAAACGAATCGAATAACACAACGCGAACCAAACCACGGACGTAACCATCATTGTTGGTTGAACGCAACGGCGGCAACAACGGCGGTGACCCGCCGCCACCGTGCACCGCCCACGTCGCAGCGGCAGCAGTGGGTAATCCTACCACCACCGCCGGCCCGCTTAATCCATGACACAGCAGCGGCATCAGCGCAGTTCTGCCACCACCGCCGGCCTAGCAACCACCGTGGGCAGCCTCGGCATCCGGGGGGTCCTCCTACCACACACGCGGCGGCATCGGTGGTGCTAACCACCTCCGCCGATCAAACGTTTACCGAAAAGGCAGCGGCGACGGTTGTGGATCACCACCACCATCGCCGACCAACACCCACATAAACATGACGGCCAAAACGGCGGCCGTGGATTACCACTACCACCGTTGGCCAAGAGCAAAACAACCGCAGCGGCGGCCGGCTAGCGCCGGCGTTACTCCACCGAGGGACAGGGCAGCGGCGCGACGGCGGGGAAAACCCTCAACACCGCCGGCCGGCCCTTGGTTGCGCTCCACAACAGCAGCGGTTGGTGTAACCACCGCCGCCGACCGCCACCCAAACACCACGATCACTCGGCAGCAGCTAGCCGTGGCTAGCCACCGCCGGTGCCGGGAACAACCGACAGCAACAACACCGCCTACGGTCAACGCCGTTTGGCGGCGTCGCTTGACACGGAGGACGCGGCGGTGAGGATGGTGATGACCACCGCCACCACCGGCCCTTAAACAACAGCAGCGGCGTCAATGGTGGAGAACCACCACCGCCGCCGGTACAACCCACCATTAACCACTATCGGAAATCATGAAAAAGGGAGCGAGGGTTACCTACGATACGACTAACACAACCCGGTAGCCTCCGCACTCGGTCACCTCCCAATCGGCCTCCTCTTTCTCTCTTCCTCTCGTTTTCTTAAACCTCAAGCGATGCAAGGGAGAGGAGTGCGGCTCTAGGGTTTTTAAAACAACGTATCGGGCTTCCCTCTCCCTTTACTTAACCCACAAAAAGAACCACCATTCCAACCCTAACCCTAATAATGATTTTCATAATAATAATAATAATAATTATTATTATTATAATAATAATCGGGATGTTACACCTAGCCTTTGATTCGCTCATATAAACGGCTTTGACTGTGAATATATGCCACGAGGGTATGTAGAAGATAGAGATGTTGTAATATAAATAAATAAAAGACAAACAAGTTCATATATAAACTCACGATTGATATATGAACTATATGTTCATATATAAACATGTTAATTAATTCATATATGAACTATTTAAGTAGTTCACATATGAGCTCATAGACTTAATTACCGATAAGCTAGTATTAACGGGTTCATATATTAACTATTTAACTGGTTAACATATTCACATATGTGAATTGGTTAACTAATACATATATGCATCAATTACTGATAAACTAGTTATTAAGTAATAAGCTAGATAGTAATTGATAATCTATTTAATAGATAAATTATGTTGGACAAAAACTAACTTATAAGTATATATAAATTTCCTTAGATCACTGAACGGAATTTAGATCACTGAACGGAATGTGAATTCTCTCTCCCTCTCCTCAAGATTTAGGTTTGTTGTCACCTATACTTAAATTTGATATAAATGAACAATTTAATCTCATAAGGATAAAAGTACCTAAGTTTCTTTAATTTGATCCATCCTTTGGGGTTCTTTCCAATCTAAATCACTATTCAAGCTATTATCAATTTAATTTTTCAATTTCGTTTTTTAGTTCAAGCAACAAGTATTATTTTATGGTCATAGTACCTTGAGTTATTAGTGGGACCCTTTGTATTGTGCAATTTTAGCCGTACGTGTTTGATATTTTTATGATCAAGTGCATGAGTCGTATTTGATAATTACGAATAATTACCTGTTATAGTATGTACATCAATTATATATATCTTGATTTTTTAACGTACAAATTCAAAATACCAATAAATTATTATGGACATCTATTGTACCAATTGTTGCTATTTTCTGTATGTAAATGCTTAGTTTAAGTTGAAAATTAACTTAACTAAAGTAAACTGAAAATTTTTAAGGTGCTGTTTGTTTTTTAAGTGGTGTTGAAGATTGAATCTTTTTTCACTTCTGATTGTAAAGCGGTGGTGTTGAAAACTGAATCTAAATATGTCAAGACTGTTTGTTTTTGTAATCTGTCAAACATCTTAATCTGATTATTCATAGGAACTAAAATCACGTGAAATATGTCAACTCAATCAAATACAATAGTAAACTTTAACAATCCAGCATCTTAATGAGCTTTAATTAATGAACAATTTAAACAAGCTTAATGAGCTTAATGAACAATCTAAACAAGCTTAATGAGCTTAATGAACAACCCAAACAAGTTCAAGCTTAATGAACAATCCAAACAAGTCCAAGACTAATGAAAAAGTGAACAAAATGTGGTTTTACCATCACTTTTTCGATAAGTGGTGAAAAAGTGATAAGTGACACATAATAAAAATAAAAAACAAACAGTGCGAATAGGAAAACCACTGACCGAATAAATGGTTTTCCTCCAAAAGTGCTGAAAAAGTGATATGTAGAGAAAACAAACACCCCCTAAATGTTTAAACCTTTCGGGTATTTGATTTGATGGAATAATTGTCAGGGATTTGGTTTTTGTGAATAACCTTTAGGGGCCGTTTGGTTCACGGAATTAAATGGAATTCGAAGGAATTGGAATCACGAATTCCATTGACCAAATTCCATGGTGATGTTTGGTTCGCGGAAAGAAAGCTAAGGAATCCTTCGAATTCCTTCAAATTCCTTGAATCAAGGAATTTGCCATTCCAAGCCAAATCCCATGGAATCCATCATCTCTCTCGTTTTTCTCCATCTATGGCTTTCCCATCTCCATCCATCGTTCTCTCATTCCAAATCTTTTCTCGGTTCGGTTCGGTCCCGGTTTACTTATTTATTAAATAATTAAATTATTTATATAATTAAATAATCAAATTATATACATATATATATATAAAGTGGTTAGGTATTTGGGAAAACCAAATATGTTCGGTTCGAATTTTCCGGTCGAGATGGAAATTAAAACCGAAATCAAACCGTCTCCGGTTCGGTTCGGTTTGATTCGGATCGGTTTTTTCCCGGCTAAGATGGAAACCAAAACCGACATCGAACCGATTACGGTTTTCGGCTCGGCTTTTCCCGTTCGAGATGCAAACCAAAAATGAGATCGAACCGATTTCGGTTTTCGGCTCGGCTCGGCTTTTCCCGGTCAAGATGCAAACCAAAAATGAAATCGAACTGATTTCGGTTTTCGGCTCGGCTCGGTTTCACTCCGCCGAGATGGAAACCAAAACCGAAATAGAACCGATTTTGGTTTTTGGCCCGGTTCGGTTTTCCCGGTCGAGATGGAAACCAAAATCGACATCGAACCGATTTCGGTTTTCGACTCGGTTCGGTTTTTTCAATCGAGATGGAAACCAAAACCGAAACCAACCCGTTTTCGATGTTGGATTCGTTTTTTTGTTTCCATTGCGGTTTTTGTTTCTTTTTTTCTCGATTCGGTTCAATTTTGGTTTTTGCTCACCTTACTTTTTACATTTTTATTCCAATTCCAATTCCAATTCCGTTCAACCAAACACGACCAAAATGTGTGGTCAAATTCCATCAAAATCCAATTCCAATTCCTTCAAAGTCAAATTCCTTGACGAATTCCAATTCCACCGAATTACATTCCGCGAACCAAACGCTACCTTAGGGTATTTGGTCTGATGGAATATATACATATAAGAGAGGTATCAAATACAAACCATAAATTTTTTATAAATTCTATAAACTTAATCTTAACTATTGATTTTGTTTATCTCCTGATTGTTAGACGGTTATAAAATGTGGTTGAGAGAAAAATTTAGAAACCGGATTAATCAACATCGTTGATCATCTACATCCATGGTTGAGATTCGTTTGTACAATTTGTAAGATTCCATGGTTTGTATCTGATACGACCCTTATATAATAATACAACATTATGTATTATTCAACATTATTCACTCTAAAGGTTGTGTTATTCACTCTGAATAATACATTATTATCAGAGTGAATATGCTACGTGGCGCGCTCCCAGCTGTCTTCACGTTTGCAATGAAAAACGAATTTTCATTTGAATCTGCCCCTATATATGGTCATGTTCAAATGAAAATTCAAATTTGATTGCGAGCGTGAGAAAAGTCGAGAGTGCGCCATGTGTCCTATTCGACTCATATTCAGTCTGAATAATACATCATTCAGTGTTATTCAGTCCGAATACTGTATTATTCACCTTAAATAATGCATGAATATTCGGTCTAAATAATCTTGTATTATTCAGACTCACTATGCCACGCGACAAGTTGTCGACTATCCTTATGTTTTCAATCAAATTTGAGTTTTCATTTGAACTTTTCTAAAAAATGATCAAGGAACAAGATTAATTGGTTTTTCTAAAAAATATTAATAATTTCTAAAACTAAAAAACCGCCTGAACATTTGTAACTATCTACACAAAACAACCCAGAAAGAATGCATCTGATTGGTTGAATCAAGTTCACATAGTTAACACAAATTCTTTGGTTAACAATTGTTTATGACTCTCTCTATACACACACACACACACACACACACACACACATATATATATATACATATATAGAGAAAGAGGGAGAGAGAGAGTGACGCAGTGCAGAATAACGATGCATGGAAGGTCGCCTAGCGTCAAATCCCGATAACAAAACTTTAAAACGAAATAAACTATAATAAGAGAAAAACTCTCAAAATTTTCAAAAAGACGATTTATATTAATCAAAATAAACTAAATAACAATGAATACTAATAAACCTATTTATAGCCTAAACTAGAATAAGATAATTATAGAAACTAATAATCCTAAGTCTATTATAACTAGGAAAGCAAATAAAATAATAGCTAAAGATAAATCCTAACCAAAAGAAAACTAGATAAATAACTAAACAAAATATTAAATACTTAATCTTAATAATTACTTAATAAAATACTTAAACAAACTGATAAATTCAATAAATCCTGGACTGATCTGATACACGACTTGGTCAACGATCGGCTCTGCCTCCATACTTGATTTTCTTCTTCTTTTGAACATGTTTTTCGGGTTTCCAAATATTTATAAAATTATCTAATACATGTCGAAATCGAGCTGTATCAGAGAGTCATAATCCCTTACAACCCATAGCTAACGTGAAACTGACGCAACCCTATGAAATTTTATGAAACGTTTCCATATTTAAAATGAAACATATGAAAAGTTAATGATTATGAAATATATGCAAATTCAATGATTATGAAATATATGCAAATTCAATGATTATGGAAACGTTTCATTGAATTTTATAGGGTTGCATCGGTTTCACGTTAGCTACGAATTGTAAAGGATTATGACTATGCGCGCGCGCACAAACACACACACACATAGGCTCAAGTTCAACGAAAAACCGAACACTCTCGTAGCCCTCCAACAAGTGTATATGGGAATTTATTAATATGCACACGTGTATATGCATAGGTGCATAAAACCACAAAAAATCATGTTACCTGTATGCACAAGTGGATACAGTCCAGATAGAGGGCTACAAGGATGTTCCTTGGTTTTTCCTTTTTTGAGAGGTTTTCCATTAAACCCCCAATATAGAGAGAGGGGAGAGAGAAGGAGAGAGAGAGAGAGAGAGAGAGAGAGAGAGAGAGAGAGTCTTAATCATTTGTTAACCAAAAAATTTGTGTTAAGTATGTGAACTTAATTCATATATATATATATATATATAGGGTTGTATTCGTTACAAACCGGATAGTTTGTACAAACTATACAAACCAATCTCGGCCGTACATGTAGATGATCAATGGTGTGGATTAATTCAATTCATAAATCTTCTCTCAACCATATTTGAAAACCACCTAAAAAGTAAGAGATAAACAAAATATAAACAAAATCAATGGTTAAGATTAAGTTTGTAGGATTTGTACAAACTACTCGATTTATACAAACTACTCGGTTTATATTTGATACTTTTCCTATATATATATATATAATGTTTACAACCAAAATTGAGTTCAGATTTAAACTTTCCTATATATATAAGTTTCTCCTTGCCAAAAACTCGATTAATTTATTTGAAAACAAATTTTGCATCAGTTTGTTTATTGTTGGTTGTTTGTACCTAGGTCAACAAATTGATTATTTAATGTTGTCCTTATCTCAATTATTATAAATATAGAAAACTACGAGCATTAACAAATTAGTTGAAGTCTGAAATAGCTAACAAGTAAATAGATCCTCTATGATCATTAATTATCGATCATAATAACAATAGTTTTTTGGTTGAGTATCATCGTGTATGGTACACTAATATCTTACTCTTCAACTAAATTTTTATTTGTTTTGTAGAGAATTTTTTTTACTTTCCATCATCCGTCGACCAAGAGTCGTACATACAAGACAAAGTAAAAAAGAAACACACCTAAAATATTGCATCCATTCATTATTGTCCCGCCTTTAACCACATCCGTCCCATCAATATTATATACAAAAGCCAAATAGCTTTTTCAGGTTCGAACCAAGGGTATAAGCTTCATATGCTAATTGTATAACTATGAAGGCAGATTTCATAGTCTTGAACTCTTGATCCGAGGTGAAAGGTTAAAAAAAATTGGCAATATAATAACAAATAGGCGAATCTTATAACATGTATGATGTGCATGTGATTTTTGTTAACGAAATTTCGTTAATATTAACAAACAAAGGTTAATAAATTGCAGCAATTAGAAGTTTGGTGTTTAAGGTAAAGACATAGTTGAGGGACTAAAATTGTAATTCAGTGTTTCAAATATTTACAAAAAAGGAATGTTGGATCTAACTAGAACTAACCCTACCTTATGAGTTATGAGAGTTATGACCCACAAGTCAACTCTGAACCTTTTGAAAAAAAAAACTAAATAATTGTCTCTTATAAGTCCGACCATTTCTACTATGCTATTAGAATTCTTAATTATACTTTATGTAAAATAAAATGATTAAAATAAGCACAATCTTCTATAAATAAAATTATGTCATTAAATATTATATTTTTAAGGTATAGCGCGCGGTATCAAACCACCGAATGATTATCACGAATACACATACGCATGTACGCCTCTCCGGGTGGTATCGAACATCCGAGGGCAGCCTACTAATACGCCGCTGTCCCGGCCCACCTTATGTCGGACCTAGAGTCCAACCACAATCTTTGACAAAGTTGGGGAGAGGCCACTCTATGACTGGAACAACCCCATCATTAAAATTTGTATGCCATTTTCTGTTTTGCAGATTGTGTTTCAAACGTCATTTCATAATTACAAGAGACATAAGGTTACTGGCACAAAGAATATTGTAATCCAATTCTTGGGATTCCTATTTTTTGTTCATCATTTAAAAGATGGAATTGAAATCATTTGCACCTAAACTTTTCTTTATTGAGGGAATTCAGATTTCTTCCCTCTATCTACGAAATTTAGATTCCTTCCATCCATCATACCCCTCCTTCACCCAATTGGGTATTAATCGGGTCAACACAATCGGTTTCAGGTTAATCAGGTTTAAAAAAAATAAATTTCATCCGAAAGTCGAACCTATTAATCTTCAGGTTGAGGTCAATTGGATTTTGGGTTATAGGATCGGTTTACAATTGAACCCAAAATGATTCAACCGATTAGATTCAAGTTCGGGTTAATCAAGTATGGTTATTCGGGTTACCCGATTTATAATTATGTTATTCAGCTCGGGTGATGGGTAGAAAAAAATTGGTTTCGTTCGACCATGGATGATATCTATTTCCGAATTGAGTATATATAATGATAAATTCATATTACATTACTAAAAATTTGATCAACGTTGTTCAGGCCCACCGTATCACCATCGGGCTCGGGGGCAGGCTTTGTGCCACCAGAGCAGGTTTCAACCCAATTGCGGTACTCACCACTTAGGTTCACTCCATCGAGCTCAAGGACGATGGGTTTTCAAACCCTTTGAACCAGATCTCTCTCTCTCTCTCTACATATATCATATATAAATTAATAAAAAAAATAAGGGTTTGATCCTTTAAAATTACGAAATGTTTGCTCATGTATAGTATTTGTGTGATGAAGGTGGGATCCATGATCAGAGAGGGTATCAATATTTTGACCAATTGGGGTCCTTTAATTTGGCCTGTAAGCGTCGGCTCGTTCAAATATATTTTCAATTATTAGATTATTTGTTGGTATTATTCTACTAGTTATTTTTTAATATTCGTTTTTGGACGATGGCACAAAAAGAATTTTTACATTTTTAAACGAAAAAAACTTAATGATGACGCTAACAAATACAAACCCCCCTTGGTACTAAATAAAAGGTTTTCTTTACAGATTCATTTTTCACAAAATATCACAATTAATATTAATACTCATGAGGAAAATTCAAATCTCAATTCATTTTTGGTTGTGAACGTGAGGACGAATCTCAGCCACACATTCAGTTAATAAAGACGGCTTTGACCGGCTCCCCTCTTTTAATAATCTCCACCCTCTCATGAATTGCGTCAATCCTCCGTGATCGCGTCCACCGTAACCGAAGATGTGTGCCACGTGGCGTGCTCTCGGTTGTCCTCACGTTCACAATGAAAAAGTGGTTCACATTTGAACCCACCCCTAATACTCATTTTATATATTTGTCATACATACAATAATGAGCAAGTTAAAATAATTGTAATAATTGTAAGTTAGTCATTGTAACTGTAATTGTGTTTCAGTTTTGGTCTTTCAAATGTTAAATAGGTCTCTTAACTTGAAAGGTATTTTAGTATTTTCTGTATTTCTTTTCTAACCTTACAAAGGTTGTAAATCAGTATTTACGAAAATGATAAAAGTTCATTTATTATGATTTGAAGATTTATAAAAGATGATTAAAGTTAATTAATTATGATAAACATTTTATATTTGAATCATCTTTCATAAATATTCAAACAATATATATATATAAAATGCGAAAGAGGATTAACCAAGAACTGTATCTATTTAAAAGAACATGAAAACTAACAAAAGCATACGCGATTCTGCATTAATGACAAAAAAGCCACACACGCAATCATATATGATTTTGTACATGAATCACATCATATATGATTTTTTGGTTCTTGTACTCTTTTAAATAGATATTGTTCTTGTTTGAACCCAACCATATATATATATATATGTAGGGTCAGGTACAAATGACAACACATCTTTCATTGTGAACGTGCAGACATCTGAAAGCAAGCCACGTGACATATTCAGTTTGAATAATACAACATTCAGGTCGGCATTGGGAAAAGAGCTCATATATTGGGTAAACGCAAGGGAACAGTAAGTGGAGGAGTAGACTTGGAGGGGCCAGTGGCGGGAGAAGAGGCAATGGATGAGTCGATGGAGTTGGTCAATAGGAGGGAAGGGTTGTGTAAGGTAGCCGGTGACATTTTGGAGGTTTCATACAAATCACATATTTATATATATACTAAGTATAGAGGAAAGTTCAAATATGAACCACTTTTTGGTTGTGAACGTGAGGACAATCGAGAGGGCGACACGTGGCGGAGATTAGTCAATAAAGGCGGCCTTGAGTGTGGTCCCCCACCCCCTTTAAGTCAATGCCCTCCCATGAATCGCGCCTAGTCATCCGCCGTAGAGCTGACGTGGCGCCTAGTCATCCGCCACGTGTCGCGCTCTCGGTTGTGCTTACGTTCACAACCAAAAAGTGGTTCAAATTTGAACCCACCCCTACTAGTATAATAAATATATATATATATATATATATATATAGGGGTGGGTTCAAATGTGAACTACTTTTTGGTTGTGAACGTGAGGACAACCGAGAGCAGTCATCCGCCACGTTAGATCCACGGCGGATGATTAGGCGCCACGTTAGATCCACGGCGGATGACTAGGCGCGATTCATGAGAGGGCATTGAATTAAAGGGGGGACCACACTCAAAGCCGCCACGTGTCACGCTTTCGGCTGTCATCACGTTCACAACCAAAAAGTGGTTCACATTTGAACTTTCCTCTATATATATATCAAAATAATAGAATACTTTATACATAGAGTTTTTATTTATATATAAATGTTTTTAAATTAAAACAAGGGATCAATGAGAAAAACCCAAAATATCCTTTGAGATAACGGAATTTTTGTAACGGAAGTTAATAAGACGGATCAAACTAAATCAATAATAATCATAAGGACAAGAAATGCAATTACTTTTAAAAAGGAACTGAGTTTATAGTTGATAGTAACCACATGTCCAAAATTGTAATTTAGAGCTTAAATATATTGAGATCCTTTGGTCCAATGACAGCCAGCAATGTGAGGAAGAAAACAGTTGCACAAAAAGTACCACTTACCTTTTCCTCTAAATATTTATGCCATTCACCTCCATCAATATCCACTCCTCCTCTTGTCTACATCAATCTCTATTTATACATAATAATAATTATAAGAGTTTTCAATTCATACTTACTTTCAGATGTATGAATAGGTAGGTACATGTAAATGGAGAGAAAGTCAAAGATTAGTAGAAGGTATATATTAATGTAAATGGGGAGGGGATATGAATGTGTTAGATTTTACTTGGGCTAATTGGTATTACATGCCTTCCTTTTGTATTTTCTTAGTTTTCTTGTCTAGCGTCTTGCTAGATGCTTTGTTCTTTTGGGCTCGTTTTGTGAGAAGTTGAGTTAACGAAGAAACGTGAATCTGAACCCTTCATCTCATGTCCTCCTATGAATTACATTTTAGAATGGAATTGATACGGTGCTTCTCAATGCATACTATCTAGGTGCATCTCATCTTAACGTACATCCAAGAGTTGATAATTATATCTCACGTTAACCTCAACTTTTCAGTGGAACCTAACCCAAAAGTTAATGGTTTTCAAATGAAAGAACCACCCTAGCTTGCATTCACCGTGAACCACATGTTGGTCGTTTTTCAAAAGAAAAGACCACCCTAAACATTTTTTTATCAATCCAAATATGAAAAAAAAAAATTACTAGATATGTGGCAAAATGGGTGATTCAAAGGACTACTAATACACAAGACAAAAATAAAGATGTTTAAGAATTTTTTTTTTGGAATATTAGATAACTTTAACATGATATAGGAATTAGTGTTTATGAAATCAATTTAACTAATAAATCATGGTTTTGCAAATTGACATTATTATATACTCATTAGATGAAATCAATGTTCTAAAAAACGCGTTATGACGACGTTATGGCACGCCATAACGTCGAGGCACGGCCTTGCCGCCATGTTAAGGCCCGTGGCACGACTTTGAGGCGTGCCTTGCAGTGTGGCGCGTTACAGCGGGTTATAAGGCGGGTTATGGCAGGTTATGACGAGTTATAAGGTGTGAATAGTTTTTTGTTTTTAATTTTTTTATATCTAATTTATAGTTTATAAGCTTTGTATATTTTATTCAAATAACCAATACATGGATCTTCTTTTGTGTATAGTTGTAAATGAATTTTAATCATTATTGTTCAGTACACTAAGACACAAGCTTACCTATATACACACTATCTATATACAGATTTGCCGCCTTAAGTCAAGCCTTGAGAAACGCCATGCCCTCGCTGTAACTCATAAGGCTTGAAGTTTGACATTGTCGCCACGCCATGCCTCACGCCATTTAGAACCTTGGATGAAATTGAAACAATGTGATTACTAATAGAATATGAACAATGCGTCTAACAGAATATGTCAATATGCTATTAAAAAGATATGAGACCAATTATGTTTATAACTTCGTTTCATGTAGAAAATAACAGCTAATGCTATGATAATAGCTATGATACATCAAAGAGTACACATGTGTGACAATTCATGAATAGTTAAGAGCCTGGAGGGTATCATCAAAGTTGGTTATATTATAAGCAATGGGTAACAAATCAAACCACAAATATGAAACAAATAATAATGAGAAACCAATATACGTAGGCGTAGCCAGGAATTTAGGATAGGGGGGGTTCAACGTTCAATATTGTACTTTATTGAAAAATAATACCGATGATATTATAATCTAACAAAACAATTAAGCAAAGAAACTTACATGCTAGATTAACACATGAACCTTCTGATGGTTATAAGCATTGTCAATCCTTTTTCTCATTGACTAATTTGATTGGAATAAAAAAAAACTAGGTAACTTAAACATATATGCCAAACAAACATAGGTTAAAACATAAAAAGTTATCAATTATAAGAAATTGTATCTGCTGTGTTTTTAGTTAGACACGTCTTTGTTTCAACGAATAGAAATTGTTTATTATCTTATCCATACGCCTGGATCACGAATCAGAGAATCTATATTGACCTTTAACACATTTGATCCGTCAATGTTTTCAGATTTGA
Organism: Centaurea solstitialis; assembly: GCA_030169165.1. Lineage (NCBI taxonomy): Eukaryota > Viridiplantae > Streptophyta > Magnoliopsida > Asterales > Asteraceae > Centaurea > Centaurea solstitialis. The sequence continues at coordinate 29,712,606 of CM058046.1, forward strand.
CCCTAACAGTCTCCATATCAACTACATTTTCAACATGATAATCATCCTTAGAGACATGTAATTGCGGATCATTAAGGCCATCCACTGTCGACCCACTGCAACCCAATGGTTTCAACAGCCACATCAGCGCCACATCAGCTTTCTACAAAACTACCCAAAACTACCCAATTCATCCACTGTCGACCCACTCCATAAAAAAACAAAAAAAAAATTAAATAAGAAAAAGAAAGAAGAGAGAGATAGAGAGAAAGAAGAGAGAGAGAGAGGGGGTGGGGGGTGGTGTGGGGGGTGGGGGGAGCGTCGGCTTCATAGAACCGATTTGCCACAACCCGAAGACAGGCGCGGCGGTGTGGCTTTAACAAGCCGTCGGCTTGAGGTGAACCGAAGGGTACCCGAACTGGTTTACCCGCTCCACAGTGCATGGCCTAACGACTTCTTTTTGCTTGGGAAAAGAATTGATTATTCGTTTCTTGCTCATTATTAAAAGAAAATAAAAACTTAAAAACTTCATCATTCAAAATTCAAACAAACTACAATTTATACTATATATATAAGTCATTCAAACTTTAGAACAAATTAGTGAAAGAGAGAGGTTCATACAAGAACAATCCATTTTGCAAGAACAAAGGAACCATGTAAATCACATGTGAGTTTTGTACTAAACAAGAAAAAACGAGTGTAGTACACTTGCCGACAAGGCGCGTGGGTCGGTGCGAGTGGGCGAGCGTAGTACAAAATCACCTGTGATTTACATGGTTTCTTCATTCTTGCAAATTGGTTTTGTTATTGTTTGAACCTAATTCATTAGTGAAATTACTATAAATATACGACAAATATAAAGCCTCAATTAAAAGAATTAACTAGGGTTTGAATAATTAAATTTGTCTAATATTATTATATTTACCAAAAAATAAATCAAAAAATATAATTATAATTAACAATATATTAATATAATACATCATGTCTTTACATTAAAGTAGAAAATTAGAAATATGAGATACCTCTTGGAATTAGAATGAAAAAGAAAAGATGAACTCTGAAAAATTGCAACCGCCAAGGAGAATAAGCTTATAAACCTCAATTTGTGTTTGATGTATTATTTTTTGACAATTTACTTCACAATGGTAATTTAATTAATGGGCTTTTTTTAATTTGTTAATGGACTTGGGAATTGCTTTGACATTAGGGAGGGCCCACTAGTTGTTTTAGTTTTGTAATATGTATTTTTTTACATTAAAATACATATATATAAAAGAGCATGTATAGGGTTTGGGGGGGGCCAAGCACCGGCCAGTCCCCCCTTGTCTACGCCGTACATTAGCAAATTGGAAAAGGAAGAAACTATAAATCAAATATGTAAATGGCAAAACCTTAAGTTAAGAAGTGGGAACATGAATCAAGAAGGATGTAGTCTGGCCAAAGTCCAGATGAACCTTCTCAAAAAAAACATGAATCAAGAATGTAGAATATTGAAAAAAAAAATCAAAAGTTTAAATGAACCTAGGGTAGTGGTTGATCGGATCGTCACTTAAAGTTCATGAACTTTTGATGTCTTATACGATCGCACATGATGCATATAAACAGGGTCGGCTCTGATGTTGGTCCATCATTAAATTATGATAAAGTTAAAAGAATTGATTTGATGAAAATGGTGAAGTCATCTCATTTTTTGTTGTATATATTCGGATTAAACATATACATATATTGAGAAAAGAGGATCAACTAAAAACAATACATATTTTAAAAAAAATATGGTAATCAATAAAGTCATATATGATTTATTGTATAAAAGTATATATGACTCACTTGATTTTGCAAGTCCCAGCCAAAGTCGCCAACATGGGTTTTTATTCCCAAAAGTTAAAGAATTTATATGTGAGTTTGCTGGTTCTTATGTTTTAAAAAAAAGTATTATTCTAGTTTGAACCCAACTCTATATATGAAAACGAGATAATGGAGATGAACCAATATGAAAACGAAAATGATACAGAAAAGAAAATTGAGATGAACGGGGATAAACCGAGATCCACGGAATGAAGCGAAGACAAACAGAGATGAAGTCAAAGATGAAAATGGAGATGAAAACGGTTATCAATGAAGATGACCGGAGATGAAATCAGAGATACCGAAGGTGAACGGAATGAAACAAAGACAAACAACGAGAAATCGAAGATGATGAAAATGGAGGAGATAAACCTCACGTTCGCAATGAAAAATGCATTTGAACATGACCCTATATATATATAGATGTTCATACAAGAACCATCCCAATTTGTAGGAACAAATAAACTCAATTTGAACCACATGTGATGTGGGACCCATATATGCCCACATCACATGTGGTTCAAATCAGTTCCTTTAGGGTGTGTTTGGTACGAAGACGGGACATGACAGGACATGATGGGACATGATAGGACATGACAGCTGTTTAGTGTTTGGTAAGCCATAATATGCCGGGACAGGACAGAACAGAACCGGTTAAAATGACCAATTTACCCTAGTTCAAAAATTGCAACAATTAACCAAATCGATTATCAAATCAATTTCAAAATCATGAACCATAACAAATTACCACAATCGATTAGCAAATTACCAAAATCAATTCCAAATCGATTATCAAATTATCACAATCAGCAAATTACTACAATCAAGAACCAAAATTAGCAAAAAAAAATCGATCTGCAAATTACCAAAATCGATCAACAAATTACCACAATCAAGAACCAAATTCGATTTTGGAGAACAAGTCGATTAACAAAAAATTAGGCTGGTTTCGATTTATACCTGGGCAATAGCATAGGTTGACAACGAGCAGTGGCAGAGGTAGCGAGCTCGACGGGGTCGATTTTGAGAGGTGAGGACGCCGGTGACGGTTTTGAGTGGTGAGGGTGACGGTAACGACAGCGGTGGCGAGAGGTGAGTGTTGGCATTATGTGCATAAGTTGACAAACCGTTTGATCGCACATCCAACGTTATAAGTCACTTGAGGGTCACACCTGTGAGGACCTATAATTCGGATAGTTTAATAACCCCAGTTTGGAGAGTTTAGTTTTATAATAGTGAATTATAAAACTGTTGGGTGTTTTCTGTAAAAACCCCAAAGTAAAAGGTTTCTGATAATTAATTACAGTTATATATTTATTAGTTAAATAAATATATAAAAGGGTTAATTAATTGGTTTATAATTATCTAGTAATTATTATGTGGAAATATAATAATTGGTAAATATTCTTTCTTAAGGAGAAAGAAAGAATAAAGATAATTATGGAAATTATTCTTTCTTAGAGAGAAAGAAAGAATATGGAAGCAATCTAGTATATGGAAATTATTCATATAAATAGATATGCTAGGCTATGATTATTCAATCAACTAATTCAATCAACCAAGAAACCTTTCTCTCTCCTCTCTCTCTCTCTCTCTTCGTCGATCTCACCAAGAAAGAAACCAGATCCGGTCTCGTTTCTGATTGATCGTGTTCTTCGCGTTCCGTTTGTTCGTGAAGCGTTCCGGGGTTAGATCCAGCTAGAGGGAATTCCGTTTGGTCGTTTACGGGTGGATCTATCTCAAGCAATCCAGGTAATAACCCTAAACCTACATATTAACTGTAATAATATAAACAATAAAGATCTGTGATGTTTTCGGGATTTTAATCGTTATTGCTTCCGCTTAATCAAACCAGTTAGGTTTGATTGTTAAACCTTTTGAGACAGTTTGTTTCATATGGTTTTGTCGTGTATCTCAAACCAGTTAGGTTGAGATCACAGTTTTTCTCGTGTCAGTTTGATACGAGGATCTCACAAAATCCCAACAGTGGTATCAGAGCCACAGTTTACTTGTTTATTTTATTTGTTTATTAGATCCGTTAATTTTTCCTAGTGAATAAAGTTTAGATTCAATCTTTATCAGTTTGGTAAGGATTTAATCAGTTTGATAATTACCAGTTTTAAATAAAACATAATCTTTATCAGTTTGGTAAAGATTTGATTTTATTAGTTTAATCTTTATCAGTTTGAAAAGATTTGATTTGATCTTTATCAGTTTGGTAAAGATCTAATTATTTGGTGATTATCAATTTTTCGATAAAAAGTTTTATCTTTATCAGTTAGATAAAGGTTTAATCTTTATCAGTTTTTGTATAAAGGTTTAATCTTTATCAGTTTAGATAATTCTTATCTTTATATGTTTATGTTTATCTCGAGAACCCACACGCAACGAAGACCAACCGCCAAGCCATAGGCTGCCTTGCGGCCGTGCCTAGTAGTGGCGGTGGTCGTTCTGTTTGACACCGAACCACCGAAAACCACCACACCACCGAAGCCTCGATTGGCGACGGTGGTGGTGGCCGTTCCTCGCAACAGCCGCGAACCACCACACCACCAAAGTCGCAGCGGCGATGGTGGTAGTGGTTGTCCCACATCCGCGAGCCGCACCACCGATCGGCTAGGGCAGCCACGGTGGTGGCGGCGGTTCATCGTTTCAATTGCCGCGAAGGCAATGGCGGCGGCGATGCTGCTATCGTCGTGCGGCTGTGAGCGGTGGTGGCGGCGGTCCTTGCCGTTGCCGCCGAATAAACCGCAAACCACCAAGCCATGCCGCCGGCTGCCTTGCGGCCTTGCCGGGCGGCTGCGGTGGTCGTCATCAAGACCGTCGACGACGGTGATGGCGTTTGGAGGTGGCGATAATGCGGTGGCTGTTGTCGCCACTAAGCCAAGGCCGACAGCTAACTGGGCCGTGGTCGCACCACAACCGAACCAAACCGCGGCGATGGGGTGGCCGATTGCCACTGCCATCGTTAGCGGTGGCGGCGATAATTGACTTACTGTCATTCGCCGGGCAGCCGTGGCGATGGTAGCGACGTGCGGTGGTCACCGACCGCACGAGACAACGGCAACAGCTATTGTTTTCGCTAGAGACTGGTGGCGATTGTGTAACCGGCGACGAATCGTCGGTCGATCCGAAATCGTGTGGTTACGGGTTTTTCGGTTCTTTTGGGTTTTTAGTTCTAATTGGGCCTGTTTTATAACAGGGCCCGAAAGCCCAAAGATTTTGGACCCAGTCTGAGGCCCAAGAGGATTTATTGGTTTTATGTTTTTTTTATTTTATCCAAATTAATTTTATTAAGATAATTTTATTTATTGTCTTATAAAATATTTTAAGGGATTTTATTAATAATTATCCCTGTGATTATCAAACCGAGTATTTGACCCGTTTTGGTCAAATGGGCCAGGTGTCATATTTGACCAGTTGGTCGAACCACGACACAGTTTTTAGGCCAGCACTTATTATTTCGATCAGTTGGTTCGGAATGTCCGGTTTGATATGTTTTGGATAAACGTAAATATTTTAGAAAATTGGTTTTATTTTACATATTAGATTTATAGTTTATAAATCTTAGGTAATTTTATAAAACCGATTTCAGATTAAAATATTAGTTTCGATTTGTAAAACAGTTTGTTTTATAAATCAGTTAAAACCACATTTTGCGATAAACCGAACGAGATATTATTTAACGGATCTAGGATTATTTTTATGCTTTATATATGTTGCTTGTTTATTTGCTTTATATATGTGCATAAATTATATATTATACCTGTTTGTGTATATTTGTGTCTATTATAAAATTTGCCAACTTAGCTCATTATTTTATTCTTGAAAGGACCTGCATAGTTTTACAACTCCTTTATTATATTAATGACCTTAAGTATAATTTTTCTTTTTCGAAAATTCCACCGAGAGGTGATAAGGCCAGTGGGAGCTACTAGAAATTTTTGAAAATTAGTTAGGTCATTTTGGGCCTTTAGGAATTAATTGACAAAACTAAGATTAGACGTATCAACTGCGTAGTTGTTAATATTTAACTGCGTGAATGTGTTTGCTCATGATTAGTTGATAATTATTGCATGCTTAGCTTTTATCAAACGTTTTAAAATTTAGAGAGAGTTTTAAAACTTTTCAATCATGAGATATGATAGGTTTTTAAAATTAAAATTACCAGTTTTTCAAACCTTTTTCAAACGGTAGATTTTATTTTAAATAACCTTATATTTATAAGATCGCTTTTCTTATAAAGAAATGTTGACAAAAACAGTTAGTTTTGGTCAACTGGTTGACTTTCAAAACAGTTGGTTTTAGTCGACAGTCATGCTATTAAAACAGTTAGTTTTAAATTAGCAAGTGTTTTAAAACAAGTTAGTTTTAAACAGAATGTATGTTTATTAACAGTTGGTTTTAAACATCAGTTGCCTTTTAAACAGTCGGTTTAAATAGCAAAGTTTTAAAAAAATACTGGAAAATAAAAGGTTTCTCAAAACTTAGTTAAAAACCCATAAAATCATAGATCAGTAGTGCAACCCATTTGTGGACACCTTTGGCGTAAGGTACGTTGGAGCTCGAAGGAGTCGAACCTTTAGCACCCACGTTCAAACCCCAAACTGAAGGGGATGAAAAGACTCTGCGATATCGGGTGGTACCGACCAGAGTACATCCAGTTCAAAATGGTAAGATCTATTTTGGTAGTTGTTACAACTCACCGGGTGGTACCGGGCCAAAGAGCACTAAGAGGGACTAAAACATGTACGGTTTTATCCGATGTCCCGAAAAGATCTAGGAGTCATGTCAGTTAGATATGATTGGTAAAAGTCCTTACCTACCGAAATAGTACGGGCCTGGTGGGGCGTGAGCAAACCGCGCATCAGGACGTATGAAATAAGGATCCTAGTCCGATAATTATCACTTTAGGGTTTATTGATATTTATTCGGAACCGTCTATTCACAGTTACTAAAGCCAAATGTTTTATATGTGTAGATGGCAAACACTGTAACCAACACTAATAACCTGTCTCTTCGCTCCATTCTTGAAAAGGACAAGCTCACTGGAGCTAACTTCCTCGACTGGGAGCGCAATCTGATGATTGTGCTCAGGCACGAGAGGAAGTGGTACGTCCTTGAAGAGCCTCTAGGAGAGGCCCCTCCCGCAAATGCTACTGCCAATGTAAGAAATGCTTATAGAAAGCATTCTGATGATTTGCTGGACGTTGGCTGTCTCATGCTTGCAACTATGAGCCCAGATCTGCAAACAGGGCTCATGAACACCAATGCCTATGACATGATCCGCCAGTTGAGGGACATGTTTCAGACGCAAGCACGCACAGAGCGTTATGATGCCACTCGGGCACTGAACGCGTGCAAGATGGCCAAGGGGACCTCGGTTAGTGATCACGTCATGAAAATGAAAAAGCATATTGATCACCTAGAGAGGCTTGGTCACCCAGTTCCATTGCAGTTAGCAACGGATACGATACTCAACTCACTGACTGAGGATTACAAGCAGTTTGTAATTAACTATAATATGAATAACATGGAAAAGACAATTGCAGAGTTGCATTCCATGTTGAAAACTGCTGAGTTGAGTATGGGGACCGGGACCAAGACCAAGGATGTGCTCATGGTCGGAGATGGTAGAGCGAAGAGGAAGCGTGGGCATGGAAACACTAGTAAGGGCAAAAGCCACCCTCAGGCTAGCCAGAGTGTGACCAAGGTTGAGAATGATGACAAACGCAAGGGCAAGGGCAAGAAAGTGAAGCCTAACAATGCCAAGACCGAGAATAGGTGTTTCATATGCCATGAACTTGGTCATTGGAGGCGAAACTGTCCAAAGCGTCACAAAGAAGGCAATAACGCCTCAGGTATTTGTGATTGCTTTAGTTTATCACTTTCACTTGTTAGTTTACAAGTATGTTGACACCTAGTGCAAATATTGCAGGTGGTCAGAAGTGAGGAGCCCAGGATTGCGAGGATCTACGTGCTAGTTTATCATTAGATATTTATCAAGACAATTTTAAATTTCTGTTTGTGGTTGTAAAACAATTTTAATGATTGTGATCTTTTGGAATTTTATGGTTTATTAAATTGTTTTTAAATTTTAAAATTATTGTCTTGATTTAATATCTTGTGCATGATGATTTTGTTGAATCTGTTTAAAGTCGAGATTGACTTGATTCAAATAAGTAGATCCTAGATGTCGTGTATTACACTAACAGAATTACTTCAATGTTTTAATTAATTGATTTGAAGTAATAGTTATATGAAAACTGTCAAAAACACACGAAGTACTATTATTTTAGGAATGTGTTTTTGAGAATAAAACATACATGAGTAAAAGGATTATAAAATATTACTCACATGTTTTAGAGAGAATTTAGGATGTTGTCTCAGATGACGTTGACAACATCAGTATTTATAAAACTAGGAAATTCCAAGTCTTGGAATTGGGATTTGATAAAATCCAGTTAAGTTTTGTAAATGTTAAATTCTAGTATTACTTGAAATAAAATTGACTAGGAGGTCAAGTTTTGACTAAAGTCAATAGTTAATTTTTGAGTAATAGTCAGTTTTCATATAGGTTAGTGGGAGCCCAGTTTATTCTATATCCAGTTCCGTGATAAAGAATAAAAAGATATATATAAGTATATATGTCTGTATGCATTAATTATTGATTTGATATATCTCGGAATTATAATCCAGGTAGGATATAAATTCATAAGATATAAGATCTACCTTTTAGTTAAAAAGGATAGATAAATAGTTTCAAACTTTGAGACAGTATAAAGTCATAATTGACTTTAATCAATAATTAAAGTGTGTTGGAATGAACTAAAGATATTAAATATCTTTTGACTCCAAAGTGTTATAAAACACTAGAGTAAATTTCCTGGGTTTACCAGACTTGGTAAATGGAAATTTTGTTAGATTTCAGGTCGAAATCATGTATCTACACAGCAACTAAGGGAAGTTGCAGTTTGATGTTTCATATTCAAGGAAACCAGGAGTTTTTCCAGTATCTCCAGGTTCAGGAAATATGGTAAAAGTCTAATTTTGTTTTAAGGGTGTTTGCAAGAACAAAATTAGCATAGTCAAGTGGAAAGTATCAGATGATACTAAGCTTGTACTATTTTTGGTTATTTCTTTGATTAGTATGGTAAACGCTAATCAAAGGGTTTAAACTGAAGAAGGGTGATACTTCGTTTAAATCAGTATTTAGTATACGTTGAGTAGACACCATAAAAGTAGCTTAGAAATGCTATTAATTTCGTTCTTATTACAGAGTGGAATATGGAGGACTAAACGAAATTAGTTTCTTTGTCTCTTTTACACTTAGCATGTTTTTGATCCGGGAATAAAAACTAGTTTCAGTTTTTATTTGAAATTATCCGTGACAACTTATCAAGGTGGGAACCTGATAGGGCTATAAAGTCATCGTGGAGTTTTTGGGTAGTTATGAACAGTTGTTGAATAACAGCTACAAGTGATGTAGACCAAAAACTACACGGATATTCGATAGAGCAGCGAATATCGGATGTGATCCGCCGGTTGAGATTACTCCATGGATTTAGTCATGAGTAAGACTCCCAGAGGTTGTCCTTAGCACCTGAGGTATTTGGTTTGGCATTACGAGGACTGTTGGATACTTAGTACGTGCTAACATCACGCCGTAACAGGGTGGTCATACGGGGCGTAACTAGATTCAGCGGAAGCCGTGGTGACAAATGCAGATATGCAAGATGGGATTTGCACCTCTTCTATGAAGAGAGATATTTCCTGGGCCCCTTGACTGACTGAAAAGACTGATGAAGTGCATGGCCATGCCCAAACGAACTGATTTGTTCTTTGTCGTTTACCAATCAGAAGAGGTCGGATAGTCGAGAAACATAATCTTTGAGTATTCAGAGTTGACTGTATCCATGCTCATACTCAAAATTGAAATATCGTGATGCAAAAGGAAAAGCCTAGTTTATACCCGATTTGTGGACAGTTTGTTCATAAATGTTGTTTCCTTTTCAGGAACGTTTTATCACCTACCTGGGTATAAGAGTGCTTATAACCTGGTTAGCCTAAGTGCCTGTCTAGGGGCCTCCTTAGGTCCGTGTCATCAATCTGGTATTGCCAACTTGCACAAGTGGGAGTCTGTTGGCATTATGTGCATAAGTTGACAAACCGTTTGATCGCACATCCAACGTTATAAGTCACTTGAGGGTCACACCTGTGAGGACCTATAATTCGGATAGTTTAATAACCCCAGTTTGGAGAGTTTAGTTTTATAATAGTGAATTATAAAACTGTTGGGTGTTTTCTGTAAAAACCCCAAAGTAAAAGGTTTCTGATAATTAATTACAGTTATATATTTATTAGTTAAATAAATATATAAAAGGGTTAATTAATTGGTTTATAATTATCTAGTAATTATTATGTGGAAATATAATAATTGGTAAATATTCTTTCTTAAGGAGAAAGAAAGAATAAAGATAATTATGGAAATTATTCTTTCTTAGAGAGAAAGAAAGAATATGGAAGCAATCTAGTATATGGAAATTATTCATATAAATAGATATGCTAGGCTATGATTATTCAATCAACTAATTCAATCAACCAAGAAACCTTTCTCTCTCCTCTCTCTCTCTCTCTCTTCGTCGATCTCACCAAGAAAGAAACCAGATCCGGTCTCGTTTCTGATTGATCGTGTTCTTCGCGTTCCGTTTGTTCGTGAAGCGTTCCGGGGTTAGATCCAGCTAGAGGGAATTCCGTTTGGTCGTTTACGGGTGGATCTATCTCAAGCAATCCAGGTAATAACCCTAAACCTACATATTAACTGTAATAATATAAACAATAAAGATCTGTGATGTTTTCGGGATTTTAATCGTTATTGCTTCCGCTTAATCAAACCAGTTAGGTTTGATTGTTAAACCTTTTGAGACAGTTTGTTTCATATGGTTTTGTCGTGTATCTCAAACCAGTTAGGTTGAGATCACAGTTTTTCTCGTGTCAGTTTGATACGAGGATCTCACAAAATCCCAACAGTGAGGGTGGCGACGACGAGAGGAAGCAGTCGCGATGGTCGATGCAAATCTCGGCGAGAAGAATGAGGAACGAAGGTCGCGAGGAATGCAGGTTGCCGGCGAAAGAAAGCAGGCGAGGTTGCCGACGAGAGAGGGCGAGGTCGAGAAAGAGAGCAGATCGAGAGATGGTGATGTCGATAGAGAGAGCAGATCAGGGTTATTTGGTTAAAAAAATCCTTGTTCCATTGAGTTCCGTGGGTATACCCTGGGACACATGTGTCCCATGAGTTGTCCAACCGTGTTCCACTTAGTCCAACTTTAGGGCGCGCCAAACATTGGACATGGATGTCCTGTCCCGTCCCGTCCCATCCTGTCAAGTGCACCAAACGCACCTTTAAGGTGCGTTTGGTAGGTGGAATAGAACAGAACAGACAGGAACAAGAACTCGTGTCCCATGTTTGGCATCACTTAAGATAGAACAGACAGGAACTAGGTGAAACCCATGTGGAACAAGCTTGTTCCATCAAAATAGGTGAGACTAAGTAGAACAAGCCTTCTATTCCCAATATACCTTTTTCCTTCCTTCCTCATCAGCTTCCACCTTCATCTCTCTCTTTTTCTGTTACCATATCTACCTCGGCGACCTCCAGCTCCGGCAACCTGCTTCCACCTCCGGCAGATCCACCTTCCTTCCTTCCTTCCTTATAATTTTCTTCCAAAATGGTAAGCTGTTTTATTTTTTCTTGACATTCTTTGAGTTGTCCTCTAAGATCAATATTCATTTTTTCAGCTGAGGTTTTACCATTAAGGGCTTTGTAAAGATCGAGAGTGACCAGGTCCAATTGAGTTAAGCTTTCAAGAGGGATGAGAGGAATAGGTACCTGACTGGAAGAATCAGTCGTAGAGGTGGAAGCTTCAGGAGTTGTGGAAGAAGAAGCTTCAGGATCCTGAGGAGGAATCTCTTCAGGAACCTCTTCTATCTTAGCCATGAGAGCTAAGGTAGGTTCCTCAATAATGGCCATCAGTGCCACTTGAGTATCTTCCTCATCAGATGAGTCGTCAGAAGACACATCATCCCAATCGCAGTCTTCTGCAATTAAACCTTTGCCTTTTCGTTGGAATTTCATCTTCTTGTACTTTTCCTTCAGGCGCTGGTATTTGGGGTTCTTAGAAGAAGATTTAGCAGAGGAGGGAGCAAACTGACTTTTTCTGTACCTGCAATCATTAGCAAAGTGTCCTTTGCCCTGACAGTTGTAGCAGATAGCAGTGGCCTTGTCAACAGGATCTGACTTAGGCTTGTCAGTAATAGAAAGAGGTTTCTTTTTATGGTAAGATCCCTTTTTGGCAAACCTTTTAAAAGATTTAGTTAGGAGAGCCAGGGATTCATTGAATTCAGGATCTTCTGACATGTTAGAGTCAGAAGATTCTAATTCAGTAATAGTTACAGAAGAAGAAGCAGCAGGAGGAACCGAATCGGAAACCAATGCAACAGATGTGCTTTTGGAATCCTTTGAATCTCTTATGAGATTCTTTTTCAGTTTCTTCTGTTGTTCACGGTTCAGAAGAATACCGTACAACTCACTTAGAGTGAGTGTCTTTATGTCCTTTGACATAGTTAAGCAGGAGGTGTAGATTTCCCAATGTTCAGGAAGAGCTTCCATGAACTTGGTAACCACCTCAGAGTTAGAGTAGGTAGTACCGATGGTCTTCAGATCAATCAGAAGACAGTTGAATCTCTGATGTAGCTGGGAGAGAGTTTCATCCTTTTGATGAATAAAGCTTTCATACTGTCGAACCAAGAAAATCTTTCTTGATTCCATGAGAACAGCAGTACCTTCATATTGAACACAGAGAGTGTCCCATATCTCCTTAGCAGAGCGAAGGTGACAGACAGAGTGGAATACATCGTCAGGGAGTGACATGGCGATGAGAGACCTAGCCTTGGTGTCAATGTTGACCAGGCGTCTGTCTTCATCATTCCAGTCAGTTACGGGCTTCACCAGCTGTCTTTCAGGAACAGCTGGTTGGCCAGCAGCAGCAGGAATGGGGTGGACGGTTTGTGTAGGCACATGTGGTCCGTTTTCCAGAAAGTAAGGAATCTGGGGATCAGAACCAGAGAGGAAAAGTTCCATCCTAGTTTTCCAAAGAGAGAAGTTGTCTTTGTTAAACCGAGGAGGCTTTCCAGCAGAGCCGGTATCAAAGTAGTTATCCTTAGCTTGAAGAGCCATAGAATAAGAAGAGAGAGGATCACAAGATTTTTCTTAAGAAGAAAATGAGAGCTTGTATCTGCTCTGATACCACTTGTTGGTCCCAAGTAGGTGACCTTCAAGTAAGGATAGTGGTTGGGATTATAGAAGGGGGGGGTTGAATATAATCACACAATTTTTCACTTTTAAATTCTTGTTGTATTAACAAAATGAATTTACAGATTGTTGCGGAAATAGAAAAGACTAATAGTCTAAACTAAACAATCTAAGTTCTTTCACTATGCACTAAGTGAGAAGAGAATAAAGAAAGAAGATAGAGGGAATAAGAGAGAAAGGACTTGAGTATTTTTGGATGAAGAAGAAGTATGGAGAACATCTCTTCACGTCCTATTTATACTCCATGCATTAAATGCATGCAGACCTACTATTGTGACGTGTCACAATGTGAGTGGTCTGTTGTACTATTTACTATAAACAAATACTCTTTGCATGGTGTGCAAAAGAGGATGTTTGTAAACAGTTGCCTTGAGGTCTGATAAGTACGGAGGGAACAGTAAAGTAACTGCCCTTATGTACTATTGTGTCAGTAAAGGCGGATAATCCTTTTGTGCATTAGACTAAGACATTGTTCTAATCCTTCAGGATCAGGATACTGATCAGTGACTAGAGTCCTGAAACTGAGGAAGTTCAGGGTCACGTGTATCCTGATGAATCTTCAGGATGTCATACGATAGTGAACAGACTGCTATCACTGAGTTCCGTCTTCAGATCACGAGCATGCTGTTCCTGTCATCAGCTATTTCTTCGACGTCGCTGATGGTTCTTTGTGTATGATCTTAATGTCTTCAGGAGGAGGTCTTCACTTCAGTGGACAGGATCAGTAGACTGCAGAACAGGCTCGTTAGTCTCCTGATCCTGATCCTGAAATCTATAAAGTTAAGTTACAGCACAAGTATCATGGAATAACACTGAACAGACTCAGTGATAATTCCTCAAGCTATAACAGAAGTAAAAACCTATTCACTAAGTAAAGATTCAGGATCATTATCATTTCATCAGGTCTTAGGAGAGCTGGATCAACAATCTCCCCCTAAATGATAATGATAAGACAATAGAGTAATTGTCTTATTCTAGAAAAGTTAGAAATAAATCTAAGTCTAGAACTAAACAGTAGGAAATAGAACTCATAAAGGTACATGTCCCATTTACTGTTTTGAGGGATCTTTTTCAGTACTATGATGGAATGAAGTACAATGCACTGAATTGCATTCTCATTAATCTCATTAAGTATTACAAGAGTAAGGAAAATACAAGAGTACATGACAGGAGTACTGAAAGAAAAATTACAAAATATCTAACTATCAGATTCTTCGCTAATGTATTCAGTCTTGACGCAAACAGGGACAGGAGTGTCGCTGAAGGCAAGTCTGTGATCAAGTATAGCTCTGATAGTGCGAATAATCTCTTTGTTGTCTGGATTTTTCTTATCTTGTTGTGCAGTGAAGAGAACTGTCAAAAGATGTTCATAGGGCGCTATGTGTAGCTCACTGAAGCGCTGAAAGTGTAGGATTTTTGAGTTATCGCTAACACATATGCCATGAACAGGTTCTCTGATTACTTGTCCTTCAGATAGAGAGATTCCAGGAGGGAGTGAAAGATCAAGCATTGAGAGGTCCAGAGGTTTAACAACCATTCTGGGAAGACAGGGAGTAGGTCTTCTTGTAGAGGTGCATGCAGATCTTCGAACTGGTTGCTGAGATAGGACTGAAGAGTAATGGAGCAGGTCATCAGGTATTTCAGTTGTCCTTCTGATGCGAGCAATAAGTCCTTCAATGACTTCTTCTACTTCAGCCCGACAGTTCTTGTTGGCTTTGGGAAGTAGGGATCTGATTTCGTTCCACTCTGACAAGTTGTAACGATCTAACTTGTCCAGAGTGTGCTCTGCGTCCTTTACTCCAGAGCGTTTGACTGTGATCCAGATTTTGCTAGGATTACCTTTCTTGCCTCTAGATCGGCGAAGATGGATTCCTGAGATGGCAGCACCATGCTTTCGGAGGTGTAACCGATCTCTGCACCAGTCAAGCTCAGCGTTTACTTCTCCAGTCTGTATCTCTGCATTTTTGTTGAAGACCTTCAGAACAGCCTTCTGTGCAAGGATAGGATCTGCACTTATTTCTGCATCTTCATCTACAAAATCCGATGCAAGCCTTCGAGCGGCTTGGGCAGAGAGGAAAGCTTCCTTCTGCTTTTTATTGTGCTCTAGTTGAGCCTATACAGCTTCGTTGTACTCCTCCTGCGAGAGATAGGCGAACTCGGAGTCACAAGAGGTACGAAGAGGGATTTTTACTCTTGTACTCTCGAGTCGCTCTATCACGGCGTCTAAGCGCCCATCCCTGTCAATGGCAAAGGAATTGTCAGGGTAATTTTCACCTTCAGATCTAGGAGAGTTTGAGGGAGGTGATCTGGGTGAAGAAGCAGGGGTAGAGAAGTCATCAGAGATGAATTCATCATCTGATGAAAGGCATATTGTATCAGGGGTGGCTCGGATTTCAGGGGTTCTGGATGAAGAGGCTTCTTGGTTGAAACGGGTTGTAGGACGGGTATTAATGGTTTCTTGGTTGAGGGGTGTGATCCTGAAGGTCATAGTAGATAATTCAGCCCTGGTCTATTCATTGGGACTATTCTCCATTAGGCGAATAATGTCACCAGTGACAGAACCATAGTTGACATCTTCAGGATTGGCTAGGGTATTAGGTTCAGGTTCAGTGTGTGAGGTGATTTCAGGAGATGGTTCAGGAGAAGGTAGTTTAGGAAGTTGGTAGATAACCATTTGAAGGTTATTAGGAGGGGAGTCTTCAGGTGAGGTGTCTAAGATGATGGTTTCAGAGGTAGGTTTGGTTTTAAGAAGAATAGAGATAGGTTGGTTATCAGAGGAAGAGGGAGAGGATGGTAGTAGAGACATACCAGAGGCATCAGGGTTCTCCCCCTGAGGTTGTGCGAGCCCTGGAATGGGCGCAGAGGTAGGAACCTTCTCGACGAAGATGTCGTCGTCTATATCATCATCATCATCTTCATCATCATCATCATCCTCGTCTTCATTATTCCCCCCGGCTTCAGTGGTTCTCCAGTTCGTGGAGGGGGAATAGGCGGAATGGTCTCGGGGCTGTCTCTCCCCCTCAACAGGTGCCTGCACTAAGGCAGTTGTTGATACACTCCTTTGGAGGAGAGAGCCCATGTCACTGAGGACTTTGCGTGTAATGAAGGATGATGAGATCAGGGACTGCAACACATCCCTGTCCGCCGTGGTGAACGATGGAGGCGGTGCAGGAGCAGAGGTGAGGGCGTTAACAGCAGAGGAGAGCCCTGTCACCTGCTCCTGGATGGCGCGGATGGCAGCTTCCTGAGCATCCAACCTCTGAACCACCGTTGATTGGAAGGTGGTGAGAGAGTTGGTGCTGTTGTTGATCGTTGTGGAGAGCGCAGGGAGAGCCGTTGCCTTCAGGTCATCAATAGATGCCTGAAGGATGGTGGAGGAGGAGGCAACTTGTGAAACCTTGTCGTGGATGTTATCCAGACAAGGAATGGAGAGGGTGACGGCCGTGGGCGGCGGAGTTTGCGGCGACGGCGGCGGCAGTGGCACTGGCGGCGGCGGCTTCAGCAGCGGCTGCAGCAGCTTTGGCAGCAGCAAGCTCCTGTTGTAAAGTCTGGAGACGTGCTGAATGCTCTGCCTCCTTCTGCTGGAGGGCTGTGCGGGCCTCCTGCAGGTTCCGTTCAGCGGACTGCCTGCGAAGCTCAGCTGTGTTCAGCTGATGCTCGGCATCCGTGAGAACAAAATCATTGAAGGGGTCATCCTGATGAAGTTGGGGGTGCCCTTCAGAACCTGCTCCTAAAGAACCTGTAAACAGAGGAGCTAAATGAGTACTAGAAGACTCAGTAGCTTTCATAGAAGAAGAAAAGGTAACAGTTTGCTTAGAAGTATTACCTGAGGCTAGGAGGGTATCAGAACGATTACCCTCCACATTCTCTGAGTGTTCGAGTTGAACAACCTCAGGTTCTTGTGTAACAGGAGCAGAGAGAGGAGTATCTGCAGTGGAAGAATTTTTAGATAAAGGAGATGGTTTATTAAAGTACTGGGGCAGGGTAATGTAATATTTCTTACCAGCCGCCTGTTTCTTTTTCTTCTGCGCCTTAGACTTGGCGCGTTTTGAAGGAGGTGGAGGAGTGGCAGAAGATGGTTGGGGGCGCTTCTGGAGCGCAGAAGTTGTGGTTGCAGCTGGGGAAGTCAGTATGGGGTTAGCTACTGACATAGCATGCATAGAAGTAGAAGAATGTGGTTTGGAAGAGAAGAGAGAAAACGTACCTGCAGTTGGAGAGGTGGATTGTTCAGCATCCTCCTGAACTTGTTCAGGAACGACCAGGATGGCGGAGAGAGGGACGTCATCAGGGTGAGGAGCAACCTGGTCCAGGAACCTGGGTCCAAGAGAGTAGTTGTTGGAGTTCCCGACCTTGGGGTAGTTGTCCCCCATATGTAGCTCCAGGACGGCCGAGAAAAATCTGGGGAAGGCCATGTTGACGACCCTGGTCTTGCTCCGGACCTTCTTCACCATGTCGTCCCATATGAAGCGAGCATAGTCAAACTCGCGATTTTTGATCGCAGAGAAGACCATGTGCTGGATGACCGTAGGGAACTGCTCCGTGCTCCCCGTCTTGCCCGATAAGCACAGGCCAAACGTGTTCCATATATAGTAGAACGTAGCGTTTAGTCCTGACTTATGGACAGTGGCACCCGTCTTTGGTAGCAAGACGCCTTCCTTATTCACAGGCCATCGGTAGCCTATGGCGTCCAGGAATTCTACGATTTCGTCAGCGGTGGGGACAGGAGGGAAGCGCTTCTTCTTTGGGAAGTTGAACACGTTCCTTAGGGTTCCGAAACCAAAGGAAATGATGTTTTCCTTGATTTGGAATTTGATGACCTCTCGCAGGACACCTTTGGCATTCTTTTCCTTGGCAACAGTGGCTGTTGACCATAGTTGTTGCAGCATTGGCTTGTTCGGCTTAGGATCAAGGGTGAAGGCCGTCTTCAGGGGGCTATTCAGCAAGAATTCTTTGGCAGGCAGCAGGTATGCTTTGTCTTCTGGGATGTCAAACAGTCCTATGACGTTGTTCTGCTTGAACTGCACGTCATGTTGTGGGATGATTATTGGTAAACTCTCAGTAGCTTGCAGAGGTGTGGCCTCAGATGAGAGCTGGGCGTCCAAGGATGTAGATGTAGTAGCAGCCATCCTGTTAAAAACATAAAAATAACATATATGGATGATTAAGAGTCCAAAATATGCATTTTTCTTCATTTTTCAATGAACACAAAATATGTTCATAAAAATGGTGAAATCCTTTATACTTAGAATAGATTAGATACCAAAATTCACAAAAGGAATGTGTTTTGGTATTGAAAAGAAACTTTTATTTTGACGAAAAGATATCAAAAATAAGAGTTTATGATTATTCTTAAAAGAAATAAGAATATCATGTAAACTGTTTAACAAAAACCTTAGAAGATTTTGGAGAAACTAAGATCAAACGAAGTGATCTTAGTGTTTTTGAAAAACGATTTATCACACTAAGTTGTTTAAGTGAAGAAAGCCAACTTACTATGTAGAAAGAACAAAAATTAAGAAACACTTACGATGAATTTGTTGAAAGAAAGAGATGAGTGTTCTTGATGTTCTTGAGAAATTGAAACTTGTTCTTGCTTTTCTTGCTTGATTGCTTAGAGAATTATGTGAGCGTAAAGAGTGAAAAGGAATACAAGTGAGGTTTTTATACCTCGTGGTAGGAGAGAGAAAAAGGATGAGAGAGAAAAGAGCGGCTAAATTCAAACGTAATGATGAAAAAGGGAGTTCTACGCGCGTTCACGCGCCTGACACACGTAGTGGGGAACAGGAAACGTCCCATTACGTGTCAGTGCAGATGAAAAGTTTGTTTTATTTGAAAAGATAAAAACCGCCTTTTCAGGGGATGATTCCATTTTGGTGAAAGATATGTTTTATAGGAATCAGAGTACTTATCAGATAAGTACTGTTTTGGGAAAATCCTCTTATCACATTTAATGCGATAAGGTTTCAGTAGCAGAGGGAAGAAATACTTACCTGAGAATCATCAGTATTTGGATTTTGAACCAAGATTTTGTAAGTATTGAATAGAGTTATCCCCTGAAGAAGAGTTATTCAGGAGTTGTTTAAGAAAAGGGGTCCTGAGAGAATAAATTCATAAGGACTTTAACAACTTTTTGTCCTGAGAACTTCTATTCTTCAGGATTTAACATCCCAAGTTCACTGAGGAGCATATTAAAACGCGTCACATCCAGTGGTTTGGTAAAGAGGTCAGCAAGCTGATATTCAGTAGGGACAAAATGGAGTTCAATATCACCATTCATCACATGATCCCTGATGAAGTGATATCTCACTTCAATGTGCTTTGTCTTAGAGTGTAAGACAGGATTGTTAGCGATGGCTATTGCTGAAGTGTTGTCACAGTAGATAGGAATTTTGGAGAGTTGTATGTCATAGTCCTGAAGTTGATTTCTCAGCCACAGGACCTGAGCACAACATATTCCTGCTGCAACATATTCAGCTTCAGCAGTTGATGTGGACACAGAGTTTTGCTTCTTGCTAGTCCAGCTCACCAACTTGCCACCAAGAAGGTGACAACCACCAGTGGTGCTTTTCCTGTCAATCTTACATCCTGCAAAGTCACTATCAGAATAAGCTGTTAGATCGAACCCTGAGTCCTTGGAGTACCAAAGACCCATGTTTGGAGTTCCCTTCAGGTATCTGAAGATCCGCTTTACAGCGGTCAGATGGGATTCTTTGGGTTCAGCCTGATAACGAGCACAGAGACATGTAGAATACATGATATCAGGACGACTCGCTGTAAGATACAGCAGTGAGCCAATCATTCCTCTATAGAGAGTCACATCAACAGGTTTCCCTTTGGAATCCTTGTCAAGAGACAGAGGAGGAGCCATTGGAGTCTTCATCGGTGTACAGGATGTGAGATCAAATTTCTTCAGCATCTCATGTACATATTTACCTTGATTGATAAAGATTCCCTTTTCAGATTGCTTGATCTGAAGTCCTAAAAAGAATGTTAGTTCGCCCATCATAGACATTTTATATTCAGATTTCATGAGCAACTCAAACTTTTCGCAGAGTTTGGGATTGGTGGATCCAAAGATAATGTCATCGACATATATCTGGACAAGAAGGATATGCTTAGGATATTTCTTTAGAAATAAAGTGCTATCAATCTTTCCACGAACAAAACCTTTAGAGAGAAGAAAGGTTGAGAGGGTGTCATACCAGGCACGAGGAGCCTGTTTTAACCCATAGAGAGCCTTGTTTAACTTGTAGACGTGATCAGGGAACTTAGGATCTACAAAGCCAGGAGGCTGAGCCACATAGACTTCTTCATTAAGTTTTCCATTCAGAAAGGCATTTTTAATGTCCATCTGATAAACTTTGAAGTTCATATGTGCTGCAAAAGCTAGGAAGAGTCGAATTGCTTCGAGCCTAGCAACAGGAGCAAAAGTTTCATCGTAATCAATGCCCTCTTCCTGCCTGTATCCCTGAGCCACAAGGCGAGCCTTGTTTCGAATGATTGTACCAATCTCATCAAGTTTATTTCGAAAAATCCACTTGGAACCAATGATTGTACGTTTTCGAGGCCTAGGGACGAGAAGCCAGACATTGTTTCTGATGAATTCTGCTAGCTCTTCCTGCATGGCTGAGACCCAGGCAGGATCACGCAAGGCATCATCTATTTCTTTAGGTTCATTTTCAGAGATAAAATTTACATAAAGACAGACGTTACCAGCCTGACGTCTGGTTTTCACACCAGAAGAAGGGTTTCCAAGAACTTGATCAATTGGATGATCTTTGGTCCATCGGAGAGCAGGTGGTTGATACACCTGTCCTGAAGTAGATGCTTCATTGGATGATGGATCAGGAAGAAGATTGATAGGAGAGGGTTCACTAACAGTGGTTTGAGAGAAGTCTTCACTGTTAGTGGGTTGATCAGGTTCAGGTGGTGTGATTTGAGAGATTGGGGTGGCATTTATGAGAGGTGGAGTGATTATATCAGTGGGTGGTATAGGATTTTCTTCAAAACCATCAGGAAGGTCCTGAGGAGATGGATCAGCAATAGGAGGTTCAGGGACTTGAAAGAAAGAGTCAGCCCACTGATTGATTTCAGTATTATCATTTGGGTGAGGAAAGGTAGGACCCGATTCATCAAACTTGACATGAATCGTTTCCTCAATGGTTTGTCTTCGTTTGTTGAACACACGGTAAGTTTTAGAAATGGATGAGTATCCGAGGAAAATTCCATCATCAGATTTGGAATCAAACTTTCCAAGATTATCTTTGTTGTTCAGGATGTAGCAGACACAACCAAAGATATGGAGATGTTCGATTGATGGTTTCCTGTTACGAAAGAGTTCGTAAGCGGTTCTTCTGAAACGTTTGACAATCAGAGATCTGTTCTGAGTATAGCAAGCAGTATTTACGGCTTCAGCCCAGAACTGAGTGGCAAGGTTGGCTTCACTCAGCATAGATCTCGCAGCTTCAATCAACGTCCTGTTCCGTCTTTCAGCAACACCATTTTGCTGAGGAGTTCTCACAGAGGAGAAGTTTTGAGAGATACCTTTCTGTTCAAAGAAAGATTCCAGGGTACTGTTTTTGAACTCAGTCCCATGGTCACTTCTTATTGATCGAACAGTAAGGTTGTTGAGTCTTTCCATCTTCCTGACGAACAGGATGATTTCTTCAGGAGCATCACTCTTGGCACGTAAGAAGAAAACCCAAGTATATCTGGAATATTCATCTACGATTACCAGAGTATATTTCTTTCCACCAATGGATTGGACATTAACGGGTCCAAAGAGATCCATGTGGAGAAGTTGTAGAGGAGAGCTGATGGAGGAAATCTGCTTGGACTTGAAACTAGCCCTGGTCTGTTTTCCTTTCTCACAAGCTGAACAAAGAGATTCCTTTGTGTAGCGAAAGTCAGGAAGACCAATAACCAGGTTGTTGATGCAGAGTTGATTCAGCGTCTTGAAGTTGAGATGAGAGAGACGCTTGTGCCAGAGCCAATTCATATCAGTGGAGGCACGTGATACGAAACAGAAGTTATCAGTGGAAGTATTCATGTTGATGATGTAGATATCTGCATGTCTAACACCAGTGAGAATAACTTCCTTTCTCCTGTTCTTGACTTTGCACTTTTTCTTTGAGAAAGAAACTTTGTGATTCTTATCACATAGTTGACTGATGCTAAGAAGATTGTGCATCAGGCCTTCAACATAAGCAACTCTTTTGAAAGTAGTTACTCCGTTGGTAAGAGTGCCATACCCTCGGGTTTGGCCTCTACCGTTTCCGCCAAAGGTCACAGCAGGACCTCTTTCTTCACGGTAGTTAGTGAGGACAGATTTAGAACCAGTCATATGTCGAGAGCATCCACTGTCCAAGTACCAGATGCCCTTATCCTGTAAAATATAGAGTTTAAGTTTTCTTTGGTACCCATAGAACTATGGATCCAGGATTATCAGTAGGACTGGTTGAGTCAGTGTCAGCCTTTACTGAAGTATCAGTACAGGAGGCTGGAGTCTTGACTGAAGGAACAGTCTTGACAACCTTCTTTCCTTTGACTGATTTCTCAGTCTTGGGAATCTTCTTTACCTTAGCTGATTTTTCAGCTTTGGTAGCATCAGGACACTTACTCGCAATATGGTCATTTAATCCACAGTGATAGCATTTGCGGTAAAGAAAGCGTTTTGTGGGGTCCATGAAGTTTTTGAACTTCAAGTGAGCAGGACCTGCACCAAGTATGCCTTTAGCATTTGACAGAGGAGGAATTGGAGTCTTCTCCTTAGTCGTTTGCTTCAGGTCAATCTTCAGTCTAGGAGCAGGACTCTGAGAAAGAGACTTAGTTCCAGAGACTGAAGGACCACCAC
This sequence comes from Centaurea solstitialis, assembly GCA_030169165.1. NCBI lineage: Eukaryota > Viridiplantae > Streptophyta > Magnoliopsida > Asterales > Asteraceae > Centaurea > Centaurea solstitialis. The sequence goes on from CM058046.1 coordinate 29,735,654, forward strand.
CCAGAACTTTGTTCTTGGGTTTAGGACCCTTGGTCTTTGAAGGTGTTTCAGTTTTGGATTTATCCTTAACTGTATTCTTTTTGCTCTTAGGAGCCCCTTCAGGGTGAGTGTTAGAAGAAGAAGACGGGATATTTTCAGAAGCATTAGGAATGGGAATAGAAGAAACAAATTTTCCAAATTTTAGCATGGAACTTTCATACTTAGTTTCTTCATACTTGTATCTATGAGTGAATCCAAGACCTCTTTTGCTTTTGTCAGACCTCCCTGAAGCTAATATTTCATCAACTTTTTCAGAGGCGTCACTCCATCCTTTGATGCTGACTTTTTCAGCATTTAATTGAGCAAGGGCCTTTTCTTTGGCAGCAAGAGCCAATTCTCTTTCAATACAGAGAGTTTTATTTACAGTGACCTGGTCCTTATAATTTTCTTCCAAAATGGTAAGCTGTTTTATTTTTTCTTGACATTCTTTGAGTTGTCCTCTAAGATCAATATTCATTTTTTCAGCTGAGGTTTTACCATTAAGGGCTTTGTAAAGATCGAGAGTGACCAGGTCCAATTGAGTTAAGCTTTCAAGAGGGATGAGAGGAATAGGTACCTGACTGGAAGAATCAGTCGTAGAGGTGGAAGCTTCAGGAGTTGTGGAAGAAGAAGCTTCAGGATCCTGAGGAGGAATCTCTTCAGGAACCTCTTCTATCTTAGCCATGAGAGCTAAGGTAGGTTCCTCAATAATGGCCATCAGTGCCACTTGAGTATCTTCCTCATCAGATGAGTCGTCAGAAGACACATCATCCCAATCGCAGTCTTCTGCAATTAAACCTTTGCCTTTTCGTTGGAATTTCATCTTCTTGTACTTTTCCTTCAGGCGCTGGTATTTGGGGTTCTTAGAAGAAGATTTAGCAGAGGAGGGAGCAAACTGACTTTTTCTGTACCTGCAATCATTAGCAAAGTGTCCTTTGCCCTGACAGTTGTAGCAGATAGCAGTGGCCTTGTCAACAGGATCTGACTTAGGCTTGTCAGTAATAGAAAGAGGTTTCTTTTTATGGTAAGATCCCTTTTTGGAAAACCTTTTAAAAGATTTAGTTAGGAGAGCCAGGGATTCATTGAATTCAGGATCTTCTGACATGTTAGAGTCAGAAGATTCTAATTCAGTAATAGTTACAGAAGAAGAAGCAGCAGGAGGAACCGAATCGGAAACCAATGCAACAGATGTGCTTTTGGAATCCTTTGAATCTCTTATGAGATTCTTTTTCAGTTTCTTCTGTTGTTCACGGTTCAGAAGAATACCGTACAACTCACTTAGAGTGAGTGTCTTTATGTCCTTTGACATAGTTAAGCAGGAGGTGTAGATTTCCCAATGTTCAGGAAGAGCTTCCATGAACTTGGTAACCACCTCAGAGTTAGAGTAGGTAGTACCGATGGTCTTCAGATCAATCAGAAGACAGTTGAATCTCTGATGTAGCTGGGAGAGAGTTTCATCCTTTTGATGAATAAAGCTTTCATACTGTCGAACCAAGAAAATCTTTCTTGATTCCATGAGAACAGCAGTACCTTCATATTGAACACAGAGAGTGTCCCATATCTCCTTAGCAGAGCGAAGGTGACAGACAGAGTGGAATACATCGTCAGGGAGTGACATGGCGATGAGAGACCTAGCCTTGGTGTCAATGTTGACCAGGCGTCTGTCTTCATCATTCCAGTCAGTTACGGGCTTCACCAGCTGTCTTTCAGGAACAGCTGGTTGGCCAGCAGCAGCAGGAATGGGGTGGACGGTTTGTGTAGGCACATGTGGTCCGTTTTCCAGAAAGTAAGGAATCTGGGGATCAGAACCAGAGAGGAAAAGTTCCATCCTAGTTTTCCAAAGAGAGAAGTTGTCTTTGTTAAACCGAGGAGGCTTTCCAGCAGAGCCGGTATCAAAGTAGTTATCCTTAGCTTGAAGAGCCATAGAATAAGAAGAGAGAGGATCACAAGATTTTTCTTAAGAAGAAAATGAGAGCTTGTATCTGCTCTGATACCACTTGTTGGTCCCAAGTAGGTGACCTTCAAGTAAGGATAGTGGTTGGGATTATAGAAGGGGGGGTTGAATATAATCACACAATTTTTCACTTTTAAATTCTTGTTGTATTAACAAAATGAATTTACAGATTGTTGCGGAAATAGAAAAGACTAATAGTCTAAACTAAACAATCTAAGTTCTTTCACTATGCACTAAGTGAGAAGAGAATAAAGAAAGAAGATAGAGGGAATAAGAGAGAAAGGACTTGAGTATTTTTGGATGAAGAAGAAGTATGGAGAACATCTCTTCACGTCCTATTTATACTCCATGCATTAAATGCATGCAGACCTACTATTGTGACGTGTCACAATGTGAGTGGTCTGTTGTACTATTTACTATAAACAAATACTCTTTGCATGGTGTGCAAAAGAGGATGTTTGTAAACAGTTGCCTTGAGGTCTGATAAGTACGGAGGGAACAGTAAAGTAACTGCCCTTATGTACTATTGTGTCAGTAAAGGCGGATAATCCTTTTGTGCATTAGACTAAGACATTGTTCTAATCCTTCAGGATCAGGATACTGATCAGTGACTAGAGTCCTGAAACTGAGGAAGTTCAGGGTCACGTGTATCCTGATGAATCTTCAGGATGTCATACGATAGTGAACAGACTGCTATCACTGAGTTCCGTCTTCAGATCACGAGCATGCTGTTCCTGTCATCAGCTATTTCTTCGACGTCGCTGATGGTTCTTTGTGTATGATCTTAATGTCTTCAGGAGGAGGTCTTCACTTCAGTGGACAGGATCAGTAGACTGCAGAACAGGCTCGTTAGTCTCCTGATCCTGATCCTGAAATCTATAAAGTTAAGTTACAGCACAAGTATCATGGAATAACACTGAACAGACTCAGTGATAATTCCTCAAGCTATAACAGAAGTAAAAACCTATTCACTAAGTAAAGATTCAGGATCATTATCATTTCATCAGGTCTTAGGAGAGCTGGATCAACAAAACTACAATAAGAACATAAGTTTTCTTCGGTTGAGTTGGTTAGTTAGTTGCCTTATAACCATAAGGTCATGGGTTCAAGTCCTATTAGAGACATTTTTTTAGATTTTTGCTTTTAATTTCAAATTTAGTGTTTATATAAAAAATTGCTTGTATCAAGAATTGAACCCGAGACTTCACCTTTGAAAGACAATGAACCAACCACTAGACCAATAGAGGTTTTATGAAAAAATTCTATATGTATGTTCTTTATAGTTAAATGGTGCCACCGTCTGAAAAAAGTTCTAAATCCGTCCCTGAACACTTGTCCTACTTTGTACTGTCATGTTTTGTTCTGTCATGTTTTGTTCTGTCATGTTTTGTTCTGTCATGTCCAATCCTGTCCCGATACCAAGCGCACCCTAATTCCTACAAATATCAAGGTTCTTATTTGAACCTACTTATATATAGAAGTAGATTCAAATAAGAACCCATCCAATTTGTAAGAAAGGAACTTCTCACAATCACATATGATGTGGGCTCATGTGGATCCCACATATTAAAAAACCATATATGATTTAGGTGGGTTCCACTAAATCATATGTAATTTTTTAATATGTGGGGACCCACATCAATATGTGGTTGTGGATAATTCTTTTGTTCCTACAAACTGGGTGGGTTCTTGTATGAACCTGCATATATATACATATATATATATATAGTGGGAAGTTCATTTGCAAACCTTAAAAAACGTGTAAACCGTGCAAACTAATGGTTACACTCGTAAATCATTGAAGAATCTTTTTGTAGAGTTGTTTAATATGATGAAAATGTTTCATATACTAAATTTTTTGATGAAATTGTTTCATATGAAGATGTGGGTTCATACAAGAACCAATCCATTTGCAAGAACAAAAGAACTAAACTATAGCCATACATTGATGTGAGTCCCACATATTAAAAAATCATATATGATTTAGTGGTGGGACCCACATGGGCCCACATCATATGTGATTGTGGCTAGTTCATTTATTCTTGCAAATTGAATAAGTTCTTATTTGAACCTACTTATATAAGAGAGAAAGAGAGAGAGGAAGGGGGGGGGAGTTCAAATGAAAACTCAATTTTCATTGTAAACGCAAGGACCACTAAAATCATGCCACGTGGCAATATTCACTTTGAAAAACATGTATTTTTCAGAGTGGATGTCATCATGTGGTACGATTTTAGTGGTCCTCATGTTCACAACCAAAATTGAGTTCACATTTGAACCTAATATAGAGAGAGCGGGAGGGAGGGAGAGAGAGAGAGAGAGAGAGAGAGAGAGAGAGAGAGAGAGAGAGAGAGAGAGAGAGAGAGAGAGAGAGAGAGAGAGAGAGAGAGAGAGAGAGAGAGAGAGAGAGAGAGAGAGAGAGAGAGAGAGAGAGAGAGAGAGAGAGAGAGAGAGAAAGAACACTATCTATTTAAGTGAATAAGAAAATAGTCGAATCACATGTGATTTTACACTAACATTACGTACAAAATCACATGCGATTTAAGCGACTTTGCCTCGCAACTTGAAGAAACCAACCAAAGTTGCCTACACACTTTTTTATATTTAACCATGAATGTAAAATCACATTTCAATTTACACACGATTCTACTACTTTTATATTTTCTTAAGATTTTTATTTGATCCTCTTTCTCTAAATATAAAAATACTTAAAAAGGCCATTACATGTATCAATATACATACATTAGATTTAAACACACGCACGCACACAAAACCAGGACCACATATTCCTTTTTGTAGCCTTTCAAACACACACACAAACAAAACCGGGACTATATATTCTTTCTATAGAGACACCATAGTAGCCTTATGAAGTATAAGGGAAGAAATTACAAAGTGAGATTTTGGTAATTATACTAACTTTGTTGGCAAAGCTATAAGGAGAAGTAAGATTGATATAAGTTACCATCGTCACTACGTTGTTACCATGGAAAATGTTAACATACCTTAAGTTCAAGTAAGTAAACACATGTAAAACAAGAGTGTTGTAGTTTGAACATTTTCCATGTATATTATATTAGAAGTTGAACAATTTGTGAGAAAGTAAAAATTCAAAAAATATATATGATTACATGTGATATGTATGTTTAATCACACATCCAAAATTGAAGCGACCAAAGATCCCATAACATTTGTGTATGCATATATAATTAAGGGTGCATATTATGTGTAATCATATACGACCTTTGAATTTTTCACCTTCTCACAAATTGACGCCTTCCCATTTGAATTTGACTTGTGTGTGTGTCTATATAGAAAGAGGTTCAAACGAAAACGATAACAATAACTTTTTAAGAACAACCTTTTTTTACGAAAAACTTTTTCCATGTACAAAATCATATATGATTTTGTACTGACCAGGACGCGGGCGACTTCCACGCAACTTAAAGTCGCGGGCAAGTCGCATACGTTATTAATCATATATGATTTTGTTCACGAATCATATATGATTTTGTATTGTGAATCATATACGATTTTGTACATGTTTTTTACGTGGATTTTCCTATGTGAATGATATATGATTTTGTACATCAAAAAAGTTTTTTTTTTTAAATTATAGCGTTCTTGTATGAATCCACCTCTCTCTCTTTGTATAACCACACACACACACACACATAGAGAGAGAGAGAGATTTAAATGAGAATTGCTAAAAAAAATATGAACTAGAGAAGTGATCTCAATTGTTGATACGGTTGAGATTAAAGTTGACCTGTCAAAGACGTCAAAGCAACAATCTTTGACTAGTCAAAATTTGCATGGACATGCATCTACGAGGGGCATTTTTGTAAATGTTACAAATAGGCCGGATGAAGATTCATATATGATATGTGTACTTCATAAATGAATGTGTTCATATATGATAAGTTTAATTCATATATGAATCTTCATAAATGAACGGTTTATATATGAATCTTAATATCTGCACTATTTGTAAAAATTATGAAATTACCCCTCCGTGTCCTACAGCCCTTGCGAAGAATTATCTGGTGCTTTGCGGTCAAACCACTTTTATTGACCAGATGAGTGGTGTAGATCAGTTCTCTACTTTGTATTTTTTAGCACTTCTCATTTGAACCTAATACTATATATATATATATATATATATATATGTGTGTGTGTGTGTGTGTGTGTGTGTGTGTGTGTGTGTGTGTGTGTGTGGTTAGGTTCCAATCTGAATATCATGCATTCTTTAATCCTATGAAACCTTGTTATTTTTACAAAAAAGAACATCAAAAAATGAATTATATGAAACATTTGCATCATATTAAACAACTCTGCGAAAAGTTTTCGTTGATTTAAGCTATGAAACCATGAGTTTCTACGGTTTTTACTCTTTTTTTGGTTTCTAAAAGAACGTGACTCTATATAAAGGGAAGTTCATTTATAAACCAAAAAAAGAGTAAAAACTTAAAAACCCATGTTTTTTTTTGTTTAAATCAACGAAAACTTTTCGTAAAGTTATTTATTATGATGCAAATGTTTCATATAATTTATTTTTTGATAAAATTGTTTCATATTTTGGTGTTTTTTATATAAAAATGAAAAGGTTTCATACATTTTTCTATGCTTATGAAACTGTTCTATGTATTTTCTTTAATCCTATGAAACCTTGTTATTTTTACAAAAAAGAACATCAAAAAATGAATTATATGAAACATTTGCATCATATTAAACAACTCTACGAAAAGTTTTCGTTGATTTAAGCTATGAAACCATGAGTTTCTATGGTTTTTACTCTTTTTTTGGTTTCTAAAAGAACATGACTCTATATAGAGAGAAGTTCATTTATAAACCAAAAAAAGAGTAAAAACTTAAAAAGAGAGTGAGAGAGATCTTGTGAGAATAAGAGTTATCGTCAATTAAGGTGATAAGTAAAATTTGGACCTTTGATCTCCTTTAATCTCATATCCACCTATAAATTTCGTTTTTGAGGAGGACAGATCATGTGTATCTCATTGGTGTCGATCTAGTATTTCTTTTCAGATAGGATTTATTCGAGGATTAGGATATCTTATCATTATTCTTACCTAATGTTCGAAAAATCACGCCATGGTGTGCTATATGTCGCAATATTGCGTGAGATGCGTCTCCACCGTTACGAAACAGGCCATAGCGTTTGTGTAAGGTGTGACTCACACCATGACAGCTTGAGGCGCGATATATCGTGATATGTCGTCCGTTTTTTCTAAGACATCGCTAATTTTTTAAATTGTTTTTTTATATTTGCAATTGTTATAGGTTAAATACTAAAAGTCACCAAAAGTATGTAACTAATGTTTGTATGTTTTATATTTGCTTGTAGCCTTATACATCATTTTTTGTTGGCTTTAAAAAGAAAACACGTATGTATACAAATATAATAATATATATGATGTATTAATTTGCCGTCTTGGTTCACACCTTAAGAAACGCCGCGTTCTAGCCATATCTCGTAAGACTTAAGGATTCACATGTTGTCACGCTACGCCTTACGCTATTTTGAACCGTGTTCTTACCATAACTTCTGTTTTCATCATAACCCAAACCTATACACTTATAATAAATAAGTAACTGGACAACTGGAATGACACATGTCCTCTTTTGATGAGGCGATTTTAGTGTTTCCGCCTAAACACATCTCTAGACACAATTTACATTTTTTTTAATTTATAATTTACATTTACTACTCTTATAATTAGGTATGTGATTTATTTTTTAATCTCCTTACCTTTTCAATTTTTATTCTAGACTCCTATCATATAAACATAAAAGATGTAAATGAACTAAAATGCATTAAAAACATTTCTAATTGTTACAAGTTATACCATTGTAATCGATTCGACAATACCTTAAAAATGAGCCTAATATTGAATTATTTTTGATTTAATTATACTATTAAATTTTATAGATATACACGAATTAATGTGTTTTATATGTGTTATATTTTCATTTTTCATTTTACATATTTATCATATTAAAAATAATCAATCATAAAATTAACTAAAATACATATACTTTTTACAAAATATATCATTATAATTCTCCTATTAATGTTTTCAAAACAAGTTTGTTATTAAATATTTTTTAACTTTTTTTTTGATAAGGTTCATCTAGCCTTTGCCTAGACTACATCCTTGGCAATATAGAACAGAAACTGAAAATTCGATCGTCTGAGACTAAGCCTGGCCACAAGATGCGCACGAGGGGATTCGAACCTGGGGTGAATGGGATACCATCCACATTCCCCACAGGCGTTACCACTACGCCACAAGCCTTGTGGTTAAATATTATCAAGTTTAACAAAAGATTTTTTAACTTGATAATACTATAAAATATCATAAGTACGTATAAAGGTTTTTCAAGGATGATCAAGATTTTTTTTAGACTTATACATCTTATATCGTTATCTATATTTATCTAAAAGGTACAAATCTCGATACATCATGTACAATTATAAAAACTTTCACACGTTTAAGATGTTAATAAAAAATAAGTTACACTTTATATTCATATATTTAGTTATTTAATTTATTTTCTATCATTTCATTTTTCAATGTTACATATGCTTATGAGATCGATGATATCGATGAGATTGATATTCAAATATTTCTTCTTAGAGCGTATTGATTAAAGGGATTGATCAAATTTTATTGAGCCAGACTTATGGTGATCATTTATCAAAGAATGACTGTTTTATCAAATGATTGAACAACCGGGAGCAATAGCAAGCCACACCGGCAAAAAATAAATGTATTACAAAGATCTTGACTTCGGGATCCCTCTCCTTGTAGTTAAGGTAACGACTTCCCATTCCTTCACCAGAAAGATATGACCATGAAATCCATAACCCCAATTGCTCTGGTAATACCATTTAGTTGTCCTATGCCTATTTGAATAGCCTCGGTTAATCCTGTATTTCTTTGATAAGACTCGATACGAGTTAAATTATAAGCTAATTTATTTTACGGATTTATTTCCTATTTATTATAATTTTATCCATACTTCCATAGACAAAACTTCGAATCATTTTTTCTCGGGTCGTACGAAGAGAAAACTTCCTGTACGGTTTTAGGAGTGATGGAAGGATTGGATCGTCAAAAAAAAAGATTCTAGTTGTAAGTTATCTGATGACACTGTTGTTGGAACTGAGATCTTATTCAAAGATAAAGATCTCAAATATCTAGAGTTATCTTTATCATATTAACATACATAATCGTATATTAACAAATATATATATTAAAAATATGTTTTTACCTTTTTACAAGTTATATCATTATAATCATCGTATCAAAATATATAAAACTAGATTTGATCCCGTGTAATACACGGGGTAATTTAAAAAAAAAATCATACCAGAAAAGTAATATTACAAATACGATTTGCTTAATTAAAATTATTTACTATAATCCATGATTCTGTATTTTTAATATGATAAAGGAGGGAAATAAAACGCAATAAAATGTAGACCTCAAAAAATCAAATTTGAGAAAGAGAACAAAAATAATAACATCAAGATTTATGAATATGAATTAAACAATGAATAAATAATGAGAGAAACAATTTACTACAGAGTGAAAATATGAGGATAATTTCATATCTCTATGGTTGTTAAAGATTCTTATATTAGGGAAATATAAAGATAAAATAGTTTAATATGTAAATTAACTAATAAAGATAGAATAGTTTAATTTTCAAAATTTGAATAAAATTTGTATATAATTAAAAAAAACCTTAGTAGGTATAATATATATAAAATAATCATTTATTATTTTTTATTTTATATATGTATATATATTTGTGATTTAACGTATAGTATTAAAAATGATTTATTAAAATGATATATATATTTATTTAGTTTAATATTTAAATTAATTCATTTATTAAAATGATATAGATATTTAGTAAAAATATAATATTATAATTTATTATTGTCATAGAAAAAGAGATAAAGATAAAATAGATTTATAGAAAAAGAGATAAAGATAAAATAGATTAATATTTGAATTAATAGAGATAAAGTTTAATAATTTTAAAATTTGAATTAGTGACATGTGTCAACGTATGACACATGACACATATGCATGACATGGGAATAAGTGACACGTAGGCATACATGAATGTAGACCAAAAAAGTGTCAAAATTCATGTTTTGGCGGGAAAAATAGAAATTCGGCTCACCAGAGCGCGACACATGTTAGCCATAAATACAAAGTCACATACGAGAAATCAACAACTCCAACTTGGACTATAAACATGAATAGAATCATCATAATCATATCATCATGTGTAGGAAAAAAAATAAAGAGCGTTTGATTAATTACCTTTGTGTGTGTATGTGTAATTGGTAGTGGCTTAATTAAGACAGTTGCAGCAATTGATTGAGATTGAGAGATTAAAAGGGGTATTTATAGATTGAGATTGAGATTGAGAGATTGAGATTGATGTGTGTATTTTTGGATTAAAACTGTTTGATTTAATTATGTAGAAGATTTTTTAAAGTGATATTTATCTTTTACATTATGTTATTTATTGTTTTCATATTTATCTATAGTTTGGATAACCGAAACCGACTCACCAGAACGCGACACGTGACAGTTCGACTCACCAGAGCACGACACGTGTCAAACCAGTTACTCTTTTATTATATATAGATAGATAAGTTAATATTGAATATTTTTTGATTTAATCATATTATTAAATAGCATATACACGTAGTAATTATTTTTAGAACTTAAGTTACATACATTATAGTTATGTATTTACTTTGTTATGGGTTTGAAGACTATGAGCAATTTTTTAACTTTTTGACCAATTGACCATAATGACTTTGAATTTTATACATCTGATATGAGACTTAAAAACTTATAAAACCATATAACTAGACTTAGGTGATAGAGAATAAAATTGACACGAAACAAGATTATTTATTTGAGTTCTCAATAGACTTAAGATGCTTTGCGTCGCATCGTGTGCTTATACGTATCTAGTATGTGTATAAATGATGTGAAAATATAAAGGGATTTTAACTTTTGATATTTTTAGTTAGTGTTGAATTAAATCTTAAAATAACCCATACAATAGCTTAAAAGTGAATTTTTAATTCATATTCAATTAAGATTAATCCAAAGTTACCTTTAAAATCTAATGTATGTATTATTTTTATGGTAAATATCCCTCTCTCTATATACAAATCATGTATAAAAACCAGGAGTTTAGGTCCACACATGTGTCAAATTGAGATGAATTAAGATACTGGGCCTAAACTCCAACTTCAACCCCAATTGGATCCACTTTGTCCATTTCTTTTCATCTGTCTTTTTCATTAAGATAAACACAAGATTGTACATGTATTTATATATGCATTTATTATTATGTATTAACTTCTTATACTTTTAACATCATTTTTGTCATTAATTGCTACTCTACTTATTGATTTCACACCAATGTTTATGTGACAAATTGAAGCCTTATTTTTCACTTTCTCTTAAAAATAAAAATATCTACAAGGAGTTTTTAAAGATTAGCCTAAAAAGGTACCAACTTAGATAAGGTTGAGACATATAAAATGATTGTATTGAATTCTGAAGACACGTTTAACATATCTTTTAATCATATGCACGCATTAATTTTTGAACATTTAATGTGTTTACATATTAACAAAAATTAGCAAACATAAGTAGAGATATCTTGTTATGTATATTCTAGTTCATTATACAAAATAACATATTAACTAGGTTTTTTATTTTTGTTAATCATTTATCTTTCTTTTGTATATGCTAAGAGATGACTGGAATATTTAATCATGTATCAAACATTCTTGTGTTGATTCAAGAGAGTTTAAGAAAAAACCGATATTGTTTTACTTTTTAAAGAGGCTAGTTGTGTAACTATGCAGGACCTCCATAATTTATGTTTATATATAAAATATGTCAAACTGTTTTAATTTTCTTTTTCTTCAAAAATGCGAGCCTCTAGAGAGAAAAATCATTGTGTAAAAAGTGATTACAATTTGCATGAACTAATTTCTCAATCTACCACCCGATTACAGTAAGAATCTCTAAAGATTGTCTCATCTTACAAAAGAATGATAAATAAAAAAGAGTTAAATAAGAGTGCATTTTATTGGGATGGATATCACTTCATATCTTGTTATTCATTTTTTTGTGGGCATGTAGAATATAGCGTAATTAATGTATTAATGATTTATCGTTTATGTTTAAGAGTTATAAAGAGCTTCGAAATATAGACGTGATGAAAATTCTGAGATTAGCCCAACCCAAAAGCCCACTTACAGGCATGGGTCATGGGCTCATGGCCATTAGTTCATGTAATAGACTAGTAGCGGGGCCAACAGCAAGAGGTTATAACCGGTCCGGCCAACGGACCGACGAGTAACCGGTCAAGAAACCGGACCATCGGTTAAGGGATTTGTCATTTTTCATATGACCGATTATAACCAGACCGGAACCGGTAACGTAACCGGTTATCACCGTAACAGACCCATTTCAAAAAACTAGCCATTTTATAGACGTTATGTAGCCGTTAGAATCAATTTTCGATCTTTTTTTTTGCTCATTTACCCCCCAAATACCCTATAAATAAGTTGTGTGATGTTTGGGTTGAATACCAAGTTACCAACTTACGAAAAACGCAAAAAACGCTAAAAATTCTCACTATAATTCGTGTTCTCGACTCGTCTTGCAAGTTCTACTCTCTCAAGTCTCAACTCTCTGTTCTAATCTCTCAACTCTCTATTCTAATATCTCAACTCTCAAGTTCCAAAATGGTCGCCGAACATCACGAGACCTCTAACGACCTTAACTGATCCTTAACCGGTTACATAACCGGTCGAGGTTAACCACTTAACTGTTAAGCATAACCAGTTAAGACCCCAGGATCCCTTAACCGTAACCGGTTATGGCTTAACCAGTTACGGCCGACTACTGTTTTTAACCGAACCGATCCCTAACCGGTTATAACTGGCCCATGACCGATTTTTGGCCATCACTAGTGGTGGAGGAGGTGATACGTTGTTGAAGGAGGCCAAATTAAAAGAAAAAAAAAAGTAAATGTAAGAAAAAAGATAAATGTATTAACCTGTTATTTTATTATTATTTTGATGATGTAACCTGGCACTAAGTAACACGTAAACATCGACATTTAATGTGGATGATTACATGACATAATTAACGTTTTAAAATTCGGTTTTTTAGTTGAATGGAGATGGTGGACCGCGGTTTAACTGTTTCAATTACCGAGTCAATTCGGTTTAAAAAAGTTCTATGTATATTTCATTTTTCTACATACATACATATGTACACACATGTATATGTGTGTGTATAAAACAAGTTCAAACATTAAAAATACACATAACAAGTTTTACATCAACCCGAAAGCATTAAAAAAACGTACATATCCATAAAGTTTTCATCAATCCAAAAACATCAAAATGAACCATAACAATTAAACCTGATCATGAATCTTGAGACAAAGGAGTGTTGAATCCAAGCTTGGATCAGCTTGAGACGTGATGATGCCATGATGGGTTATCTTTAAAAAAATAAGTGAACACACGAAGCAAGTAAAGACACCACCCATAACCATGGCCAATAACAAAAATATAAACCCATCTTATATATACATATATAAAGGGTGATCCATATAACATCAAAGTTCTATCATAAATCATACTTCTTGAAACAACCTTAATCAACCGTAACACATGTAACCATTTTTTAACTGATTTCTTACCGGTTTATTCCTACCATTTCAACTGTTTCTTTTGTTGTTGATAAAATCGACCGGTTCACTCCAGACCATAAAATGCCATAAACTCAGTTGTTTGTGATAAATGTGTGATCTAGTCTTAGCTATACAAAATTAATTTTATGGATGGTATTTAGGTTTTTTTTAATCTCTCCTCCTTCTGGAGGACTTACTCCGACCAAACTTACTCAGGCGTATACCACTGTGATATTCAATAACTCCTAATAATAAGCCAAAACCGATTGTGATACACACTGTGATATCTAGGAACTTCTATACTATAAGACATTGTGATACCATTCTAAATATGAGTTGAGACCAAATCCAATCTGGGTTTTAGTTAACAACTAAAACCCATTACGTTGCGGTAGAGTAATATTTGCAGTTTAATGAATCTTCCACTTATTTGATGGATTGGTTAAGAGACTATAGGGTCACCAATGATTTTTTATGACTTCTGATGGAATTCTAACTCTTACCTTTGCATCTAATTTTTGAACGTGTAATACTTTTTGTGTAGGTTCTTGCTTAATATGATCGATGGATTGAAGACTAACCGATATCAAGTGCAAATGTATCTATCGATGTAGATCAAAAGATGCACTATCCGCACCTACACAAAGCTCTGCCTAACTACAGGAACTCTCTGACCAAATCTCATCAAAACTTGTATTTGATAAAGACATTCTCTGAAGAACTTGAAGTAACATGTTTGTCCTAATGTAATCTTAATGTGACCCCTCAAAAGATGTCACATACGTTCTCCAGATACAAGTTATTTTCCCTTATACTATGAAAAAGACCTACCATCCCTTCTAAAGTCAATTATGAGTATCTTAATTGTTAGAATTGGCTTGTTTTTCTGTAAGTTAATATATTTATTTTCTTGATTTTTCGAGGTCAATATTTTTAATTAAATATCTTTTCTCTGTAACTCTCATTTTGTTTCCATAATAAGTACACCAAAATGTATCCAAGTTGTCACTTTTTATCATTGTGTGTACTCAACTTTAAAAATTACCAATTAATGTACCAAACTTGCTAAAATTGTCATTTAATGTATTTCGTGACCAGTTGGATACACTTTCGTGACAAGTTTGATACATTAAATGGTAGGTTTTGATAAAGTTGGATACATACAATGACAATTTTAACAGGTTCGATACATTAATTAGTAAGTTTTAAAGTTGAGTACATACAATGATAAAATATGACAACTTGAATGCATTTTGGTGTACTTAACCCGAAAATATAGAACTTGACAAATCGTCCCACTTTTGACATCCGTAACTTTTAAAAATTGACAAATCTATATATATATTAAAGAAGGGTTTTAGCTGACATCATCAAAATGAAATTGAGTGATATCATTGGACAATTAAATAAATTACATCAATTGATGATGTCATCATATATATCTATTTTTTTTAAATTTTTTTTAATGTTATATTAATTCCTATAAATACCTAACTAACAAATATGGAAAAAGTATTTTCCAAAATTCACCTACCTAAATTTACATTTTGTATCCTTAGAATTATTTGATTAAATAACTTTTTATCCCTTAGTTTTTCATTTTTCACCTTACATCCTTATCATATTAACTTAAATAATATATATGAATTAAAATGTATTAAATTTTTTGTTTTTCTTTGTTATAAATTACACCATTATAATTGTCTCGATAATACCTTCAAAATGAGTCTAATATTGAATATTTTTTAATTTATTTATATTATTAAATATTAAAAATAGATATAAATCGACTTGTTTACATTTTATTACAATTCTATTGTTGATATTCTTGAAAGTTAAATATTTAATCTTTTTTAATCTACCTACTTTTATACATTTTTATAAATAATGAAAATTAATTTTATTTAAAACCCTAATGTTGATATTCTTGAATTTAAAGATTTCATTCTTTTAATCTAACTATTTTTATAGATTATTTATTAATAATTAATTTTTTTAAAAACCCTACTAATAAAAAACACTACATATTTTATTTCTGAATCCATCCAGTTTTAAAATCATTCACGAAATCCGAATCTTTCGACAAAAGAATTATAAATTTTCAATTTTAGATATTTTAACAACTATTAGATAACTAAAATATTTAGTAATAAAACAAGAGTAATTTCTTTTTTTCCATTTAAATCGTTGATTAATAAAAATTATTTTTACTTCTCTACTTACTCAATTTCAAAGAAAGTTTTTAATAAATGATTGGAACAAAAGATTTCCTAAATGACTGTGATTAAACTAAATCATTAATGTTTCTTTTATTAACTAAGTTATATTTATATTGTTAATTGGAGGTGAAATATTTGTGAAATTTATAATATAAATGTCTATTTTTATTAGAAATTAAAATAATACGTTTAAATTGTCCGTGTATTACACGGGCCATTAACTAGTACATTCGAAAAGAATGTTGCTATAATGCATTTTCTTTATAACAAAACAGAGGTTTTTGAAAATGTATATTATCAATTTTAGCATATGAGGTGAAAACCCCCTTACAATTTACAAATAACGATTTGTGCTCAATTCCTTGTACTGGAAATCGAATTCGTTACATATTTGATATTGTGATTCTTGAGATGATGTCAACGACTGGATGGTTCAGACCCACAATCGGAACAACTTCACTTTTGCTGAATCCCAAATCTTTTAAGCTTCGTGCTTCTTTCGTCGAATACCCTCTTGCTAGCAAAATCATGGTCAGAAGTAAGTCAATTTATACATACATGTTTCTGTATCTATAATTCTATATATTAGAAGTGTACTTTTTTGGGTTCTTGATAAGAAGAGCAAGCTACAAAATTAGGGTTTAAATATGATTTAAGAATAACATTTGCCTACTCATTTTATAGTGTATTAACTGAAATTAAAGACTTGTTTTTATTGTTCATTTTAGGAGAAACTAATCCTCAGAACCTTTTTCAAGAATTCAACAATTTGTTCATATAAATATATATATATATATATATATATATTGAGTTATATCAGTTGAGCCTTCAGCCATGAATGAATATGTTATGATATATACTTAACTACATGCTATGTTTAGTTTTTTCTGGTCTTTTTCTTGGTCCTTTCTACTCTAATTTCAAGTTTTGTATTGTAGATTTATCCTACTCTACCAGTGAAACCTCTTTAAAGGAAGAATTTTCAAATTTTGGGCAGATAGCTGAAGGTATGCATTTTCCATATTCTTATAACCAAGAATAACATATAACTATATGATGATGATGATGATAATCTTGACTTGTGTATAGTTAAGCTTGTTAAGGATGAAACCACCAAGAAATCAAAAGGGTATGCATTTGTCCAATATACAAATCAAGATGATGCCATGAGTGCCCTAGAAACCATGGATGAAAAGGTTAAGTTTCTTTCTTTCTTTCTTTCTTTCCACATATATATAGTATGTATATATGCTTGGGTTATTTGTTAAGTCACATTTGGTTTATTTTTATCTTGCATTGCAGTATGTTGATGGCAGAGTAATATATGTTGAACTTGCAAAACCTGTAAAAGACAGACACACTGCATACCCCAAAACTTCTGGACCGCCCCCGCCCCTGCCCCAGGGACCAGCAGAGAAAGAGGAGACCGAAGATTAACGGCCACAGGAATTTATATATACACTTCTTTTTTTCTTGAGCCTGAGTTCTTGATTTGGTAGATAATTCCGGGTGTTACAAAGTGACATTATTAAGCAGAGGTATTGTAAAACACTAAAGATTTGATTATAGTAAAATGCTAGATAATTTCTTAATAAAGATGTGTGCAAGTAGTTGTATGCTTGGAACATAAGAATGTGTAACGAAGTGGATAGGATATATCATGAAAGAAATGTAGGCCGATCTCAATATGTTTGGTGCGCTAATGAAACATAGGGTTAGCAACCAGATATGTATGTTGCACAAATGTCCATCGACACTGAAGCAACTATATGTTGTTTCTTTGATTATTAGTTATTATCAAAATAAGGGCTTAACTTGAAGTCTAAGTCAAAACTTACCGAAAGGAGATCATGAGTGTTTACGTCTTACCTTTGGAATGCAAACAAGATTGAATAAGACCGGGATGATTGGACAAGTTGCCTTTAAATATTGTTTTAATGATTTTACATGAAGGTTACTAGTGGTGGTGGAAGAGGTTGTGATTGTACCGGTGGCAGAGGTGGTTGTTTTTAGTAGTACAGGTAAGAGGTGGTGTTTGATGCCTAACAATGGTTGTGGAGGAGGTAGAGTTGGTGATGGTCAATGGTAGATGGCGGACAGAGATGGAGGTGGTCAATGGTGGCAGTGGTGGACCAGGCAAAGGTAACGGTGACTGATGGTGGTGGAAGCGATGATTACGGAGGTGGATATGGTCAATGGTAGATGGCGGACGGAGATGGAGGTGGTCGATGGTGGCAGTGGTGGACCAGGCAGAGGTGACTAATGGTGGTGGAAGCGATGATTACGGAGGTGGCAACCAGTAGTGATTGTGACAATTAAATGAAATACAATACTAGAGTTGTATCAAACGAGGATAAATTGTTATTTTTTATTTAAATCCTATCTCATCCTTGTTTCATTTTGTTCTAACTGCTTTGGTGGAACAAAAAAGAACATTTTTTATCCCATCCAATCCCGTCTCATGTCACGCCAAAACATTGGCTATAAGAACCCATCTTATGCCAACATCAACACAACATAATTCTACAAATAGATACGTGTATAAGTACGTCGAATGCAACTAAACAAGGCAACAATTTATGACTTGATAATGAATACAATCCAAACGAAAAGCAGATCAAATTTCATCAAACACACCTATGTCAACTCTCATTAGCTTTACATATACTGTAAGTATGTAATCGTAACTGTAATTGTAAACCACCACCCTACATTCGCTTCAACAACTAATCAAACAAACTTCATTCATTGTGCTGTTGATGTTGCTTTTGGTGTTGCTGTTGCTGTTGCTGTTGGTGTTGGTGTCGGTTCCACTTCACCTCCTCCATCGGAGTACACTTCTTCCTCGGTGCTATAGTCGTAATAAAACTCACCTTCTTCAGCCTCATCGTCGTCATCATCATCGTCGTCCTTGTTATATGTGAGTACACCTGCATGTCCCTTGTTCTTTAATTGTTCTTGAATCCGGTCTCTGATTGCGGTTCCCTGAGAGAAACCATAGCCAACATGTTATTTGAGACTAACATCTCACATACCCCTATGTGTATCTGTTGTTGTAATAAGATCTCACCATTTTATGGCACCCTTCTTCAAACATTTCAAGAAAACCAGCAACCAAACGATCAGCATTCTCAACCCACAGGTTATGATTCATACCTGCAGTTTTCGCCACTATATGGATCTGCAATACCACACCAAATATGAAATCCAGAGGTCAAATTATTAAGGAAATCACAAGGGCCACACCACCTACACCCTAAACCCTTGATATATTTTTTAACCCCAAAAAGTAGGGCGTAATTTGAACCAAACAAAGTCACACGATCATGGAACTTTTGTTTGTGTTTTTGTTTTTGTATGCCTTTTACATGTTTATCTTGTGATACCAAGTATTTATACACCCAATTGTACTTGTCAGAAGCTCCTGCAACCCACAAGCCGAATAACAAAAAATATTGAACTTCCAAATCGACCCTAGTCAATATATACTTCCATAATTTAAGGTAATTTAGTGAATATTTTTATGCACAAGGTTCTCAAATCTGCAAATATACTTATCTCAGAACAATCAAGATGCTATTGTTCCCATAAACTATGTTAGTATTTTATCATTTAAAGAGTAGCTTAAGCCTTTGACTAATAGCAGCAAACCCCATAACTCTAATACGTTCCAAGTGCAAGCAAAGAAACAAGAGAATGCACCTTCTCTTCCACCTTTTCTTGTTGCTTCTTCACTTTTTCATGCAGCTTCCTTAAACTCATGTTCACTCTCAACCTCTTTTCCTGGTACATTTAAACAGAGGTAAACTCAGATGTTGACCTAAAACAAGATAAGAACACAATATAAGGTACGACTTGAAGGTAAGAGAATACCTTCACATAGCTGACGCCAAGGTCTTTTCTTGAGTAGCCTCGATCCAAATTGCGCATCACATAATCATTGTAATCTTTAACGATTCTCATGATTATATCTGATGTCGAGATACCTTCTGTCCTTCTCGTCTCCTTAAATCGTCCGATGGCTTTGACCTAACCAAGAAATTAATGCAAACATAATAAAGACTAACCAAAAATGCATCTGTCTAAGAAAAAGAGTGCACAACTAATAAACATGTCCTAGGAGGAACAAAAGATCCAAAAGTTCGAGAGATATAATGTAATTTTAAATAATCTGCATTTACGTGTTGATGTATGTATGAGAAAAATACTAGAGATTTCTACACAATTAATATCTATGTTTTAAACCTTATAAGATTTCTGTTGATTCTCAGTTGGAGAAGAAAAGACCAACTATAATCTACCTGTAAAATGTATGGCTTTGTTATCTATTTGGGAACTCCATAATGGGGAAGCATATATACAAAATACTAGACTGTATTGCATATTGTACTTCAATATATTGCCTTGTACTGAGATACCGCACTACCCACAAATCTTGCCCACTGAACCAACCCCATGCACTACATATTACCATTTAAACATGCAAAGCACCTGTAGACATCATGAACTCTTGTGTAGAATACCCCAAATTGCGTAACACGTTATCCTATTATATAACATTCCTACCATCCATCCTTCAGTTTTGAGCTGATCATCCGATATGGGATGTAAATAACAAATTCCAATTTTTCTGCTATGTGTGTGGTGGATGGCTCCATAATTACTCTCCCTTCCTATAAACATTTGAATTATTCATTTTCAAATTTTTGTATGAATTTTCTTTATACTCTAATAACTTTTATATCTTAAGGAACAATAAGAGTACTCGTTTGTGATAGGAGATCATGTGTCCAAGTCATTGAAACTATCTCTTTGCAAAGTACAATAGAAATGCAGCACACATGACTTCCTTCCACTATCATTGCACACCCGAGGCTTTGTGCAGCTTTATCATCCTTTCCATGTTAACCAGACATGGCAAAGCATCACCAACAAAACTATGATTCAACTTTATTGCACAATCTGTAAAAAGTATTCAGGTCCGGGAAGTCCAAAATTAGAAGAACAAAACCCTATATTCTTCTTCCTCATTTTTCAATTTCTTTCCCAAAATTGTCTTTTTTATGTCAATGATAAACTAATTGGCTTCTTTCCAGCCACTCCCCATTTTGATATTTCCTAATTGGAACATGTATGAGGATGACAAACAACATGCTGATAGTGATCATGAAGGGGCTTAATGCTGGTAATGGTATATGTTTGTTCAGTAAATGCCAGGTCCAAAGGTAATGTACTTGCATAGAGGATTCTCTATTGCTGCAATAAAGGTAATAAGTCATTCATTAGAAACCTAGATCTTTTATTTTGGCTTATGTTTTTCAGTTGGGGGGTTGCATCCTCCTGCACAAGAAACTTTTTTGCCCCATAACCAAGATAATGTAGTCATTTCATGGTTGGTACTTTAGTTGGGAATAATGAGCTTGCAAAGCCTGTCTCAGAGGGGGTATGGTTAAAGCAATGTCATAGACCAATAGGCTGGAAATGGACATTCCCATTTGAATTAGGAATGACCACTTTGACTGCAGGAGACAATATGCATGCCTAGTTTTCGAACAGATGTAGCATTACCCATCATTGTGGGAATACTTTTCTAAATTATAAATGATAAAATCTATAAGTATTTTATAGAGAATGGCATAAAAGATTCCTCAAACTTAAGCCCCCATATCTAATCTCCCATTGAATTTCAAAAGATGGTAGAAGAAACAATGAACCTCCAAAGTGAAGTGACCCAAAGGTCCTTTAAACCAGCCCAACCCAACCCAGTAAACCCCATCCAGAGGTCATCTCTGAGAAACCCACCTACTAGTGGACAAGATTAGGAAAGCTTGGACA
The DNA here is from genome assembly GCA_030169165.1 of Centaurea solstitialis. Lineage (NCBI taxonomy): Eukaryota > Viridiplantae > Streptophyta > Magnoliopsida > Asterales > Asteraceae > Centaurea > Centaurea solstitialis. Next base: position 29,757,461 of record CM058046.1, read on the forward strand.
GCGACTTCAGTCTTGAACATAACTTTTTTTAAACGCAGTTTTAGAGAGAGAAAAAAGACAGAAGAAAAACAGAGAACACGAGAAAACATGTTAGAAAATACTACTTCAACGCTTGCCTAGCTAGGCACTAAGGTCTCGTTTGGTTTGCAGGATTGGAATCCCGGGTTTTTGTAGAAACCCACAAACATGGGATTTAGAAATCCCATGGGGCTTGTTGGTGTTTCGTAGGATTTGTCAAGTAATACTGTTTTAAAAGTCGTTTTATTATAATCAGTTAATAAAAATGTAATTTAATTTTTGTATAATCATTAGTAACTTTAAAAAAAAAAAAAAATTCAATTCAATTCCAAGTCCTACAAACCAAACACACCATATATTCCAAATCCTTTCAAATCCTAATCCTTCCATGAAACCCAAATACTAATCTATGAGATTCATCCTAATCCTTCCACTATTCCTAAATGTCTTGTTTTAGATAGTTTTAAGTCATTAACAGGAGATGCTGATGTAATACCTGCCGTGACTGGGCTGAATGTAGAAAGACTATACGCCTTCCCATAATCAAATTGCAAAATCTAGGATCATCTAATTTTCTATTATGTCCCCACAGATTTTAAAATTCAGAAAATCTCATTTTGGCACCTCCAACAATGGCATGTAACCAACTATGCTAATTCCTCTTGTTCAAGTCCTCTTCCTTTGCTGTACAGGGAGGTCCCTACGGTAGATAACAGCAAGTTTTTTAATAAAGAGGTAAGCATTTCCATGTGAATTTTAAGGAGTAACCTGGCTTCATGAAGAGTTATTCACTTGGCCATGGGGGTTCATTTTACTTTGTACTATTGTGAAGTTCAAGCAATATTTTGATTTAGAGAGAAGTTAATTAGCTTCATGCCATTTTCTATATTGTTTAAAATCGAAACTTACAAATTCATAGACATCTTTTCCAGCCCCACTTGCATCAGCATAACTGAAAGTTTAAGAAAGCAAAAACAATTAACACATCACATATAGTGAACATTAACAGCCCTCAAAGATTAAAAAATAATAAAAAATATTTACTGCATTCCAGCAAGTAATAAACACTAGTTGCCTCGATGCCTCTTAAAGAGCATCCCTCAACAAAGTAAAGCATCTCAACAGAACCACATTACCACGATACTGTTTCACTGTGCACCTTATAAGCCTTAAAACACCAAGGAATCATCATATTCTTTGGAATATCTTAAATCAAATTTGACTTCACTTCAGATCTTAATGACTTGATATTGCGTTAAGAACTTTATGCTTAGACAAACTATGCATTTTCAACAGGTCAACATTATTTTTGCAATTTCTTCAACTTCTTACAAGTTATGCTACAAATGTTGCCTACAGCTGTATATTGAAGAGAAGTTTACCATGTCCCTATTTTGCTGCATTCAATGGACCCCTAGTGGATCCACCTTTGTTCATTACAAGATAGTGCATTCTATTAAGTTTGTATGTTCATCATACACATCAACTGCATAAAAGCACATGCTGGGTAGGATCTTCCAAGTATCTTAAACACTAAGAAGACTGTTAAAACTTTGACCAAAAACTAGTCTTAGGAGAACCCCAACCATACCCAGCTCAAATCGCTAAAAAGACTTATCCTTTCAAGTAAATAAAGATGTTGGAAAAAAGCACGATCAGATGTTTCATTTCGTTAAGTACTTAAGTTACCAAACTATTTAAATATATATGCATTGCTACTTAATCATTTAGTCATAAGTGTGGCCATTATAACATGTATAAACATATTAACTATACAAACAGGCAACGGCAATATAAAAAAAATGTGGAACTCAACAACTTCAAAGGTAACTAAGTCTGCTTCTAATGCTTCTTCTGCGATGCCATTTATCACTCCTCACTCAAATGTCTATTGACTGCTTCTCCTTCTCCTACCAATTTTTTTTACATTTATCTGCTTCTGCGATTTGATGCTTCTACTTCTGCGGTTCTGCCTGATTTTTTACATTGATCTACTCCTGTTCAATAATCAGAAATTTCTATTGACTGCTTCTCCATCTCCTACCAAATGTTGCTGAATTCAACATAATCAGATGTTGCTAAATTTCTATTGACTGCTACTTCTGTTCATTGATCTACGTAATAAGAGTTTTATGTGTTGAATTTAATCAGATTTTTGTGTGTTTTAGAATTCTGATTTTTATGTGTTTTATAAGTGTTTATGAACTACTATTAAAACTACTTTTGGTATTGATTGAAGTATTTTTGATATATAAGTATTTACAAGGTATAAAACTAGTTTAAAGGTACTTCTTTGCGAAAATTGGGTGCATCGGGTTCGTGATGTGAGCGCATCACGCATTGGTTCCCAAGACTCTAAACGCATCAGAGCGCATCCCGCTTTTTAAAACCAAGCTCAATGATTTCCCCTATGCAAATAACATGTTAATAGATAAAGGTAGTGGAGTTGGCAAAAGAAAGCAGTAACAAAAGGAGGTCAACAAAGTTTTGATTAATAACAAGGCATGTAGCCTTAATATGAGTTCTTGTTTAGCTATTTCCTATTTGGACCTTTTCCCTTTGAGTAAACTACAGATTTCATCCGTGGTTATATGAAAATTATGGATTGGGTCTTAACCCTAAAAATATGAATACAGTCCCTGTGGTTCCATTGTGGGTATGTATCAAGTCATTTGTCCTAAGTAACTAGTAACTACATTATAAAAGTTCGTCAAGTTAAGAGTATTTTAGTCCTTTTAACCAAAAGTCTCTAAACATAAAATGATTAGAGAACTAGATGCCCTTAAGAAGTCCCCGTTCGAACGAGTCACCCAGTTCTGCACTATTTAAGCTTAAGCAGTCATATGTCCTATAGAAGTTTCTAAACACAAGCATCAGCTATCATTTCATACTGATTTATAGAGAAATAGAGCTTTTTGGAGATTTTTTTTTATCATGTACCGTTTTCAAAACAAAGAACACCTTCAGAATTTGTAGGAACAAATTAAATATAGTTTAGGGCAGGTTGACCTTACGGTAGAGAGTCATGAGCCACATAGTCAATCTCATGCTTATCTATGAACTCCTGGTTAAGAACCCAAGGGGCATCTGGGATAACTTCATCAACCCACCTGCAAAAAAGTAGAAAGAAGAAAGTTTCAAACCAAGTTCATCAATAACCGAAACAGTTTAAAATCAGAACTAAAATACTTGAAACACATGTTAATATGCATGCATCATGACTCATGAGTAGGAAACTCACCTAGATAAAATCCTATCGATAACTCTCGTCAAGCGAGTTTTTGTTTACTCCCTCTTGTGTCTTTATCTCAAGTGCAATTTATCTTTGTAGTTAGTTATTATGTGAAATGCTTTTTTAGATTTCCCTGAGCTGTTGGTCTACCAAAGGTCCGTTGGGTTTTAAAGCTTCGGTTTAGCATCTATTTATTAAGGTTGCAATGAAGACAAAGGAAATGTCTTTAGAAAAAAAGAATATAACTTTTAGTTATATCACAATGGCACTTGCATTTCTGTAGTTCGACCATAATCAATTCTGCCTTTACAGCTTTCTGCTTTGGCTTAATTCTATACTCTGCATTTCTCTGAGTTAATATGATAATGGCTTTTGGTATTTACTCTCTTCTCTCTGTTTTCTTTATGTGTATTGCTAAGAACCCTTTTAGTGTAAGTATGAACAAATCCTATATTGTGAACTGTGAACATGTAGTAAGATCTGTCGTTTCCTATTGGCATTCTCATTATGTTCATTCATACGTTTTTATTACAGCACTATGCAGACAAGTGAATCGCTGAGTAGAGTGTTCAACTGTGTTGAGACCCAAGAATGAGTTTGACTTGAACAAACTTAGCAAGCGAATAGTAACGTTGGTGATCTTGTGTAGCTTAAAAGATTAAGAGTGTGTACCTTAATCTGAGTTAACAACTGCAACGAATATGATTTATCATTTAAAGGAGTTCTCTCTTATCTGTCCTAACAAAGTAGATTTATGCTGCAGAATGCTGTGGCTTCCTATTGTTGTGGCAATTCAGGTGAAGTTTGTACCCCATACTACTTCCCAAATATCTGAAATGGTGTTGGCAACAAAAACTACCATTATTCTTCAAATTCGTTCTCTAAAGTCTTTAACTATTTATGCTCATTTCTAACTTTTTTGTTCAATCCCTATGGAAATGGTATTCAGTTACTGCACCATTGTATTACTTGTTGAAGGCGGCAATTTAGGTACATGTATATTCGACAAGCTTAAATATTAATTTTTTGTGATAACAAACGTCTGAGTTCAACCCTCTCAGCAGTTACACCTGTGGCTACTTACTAAACTATATACAAGATGCTATTTATGGTTTTTTTTTCCGGAAAATAACAAATAATTCATACTTCCACAAATGACATCCAAAAGTCCATATGACTGCATGTAAAAAAACCACGGCTGCCAATGAAGAACAGAACTATCGTAAAATCCAATAGAGTTATAGATCACCGGTAGTCTGGTACCAGCAATCAGGATTATGATTTATAAAAAAGAGTACATCAAACGTACTTGCAATGACGAAGGGATTCATAGCGCTCCGTGTCAGTCATGACTGTTTTTCCCTTAAAGCTGTGGGTAACCTCATCATTGCAGCATCCAACCAAAAGATAAGTATTTGGAAACCTATTTTGGGCATCACAGAAAATTGCAAGTTAGAAGAAACATTAACATACACTTCACTTGCATATTTTATCTTAGCATGAGGCATTTTGTAACTAGCTAAAATCAGAAACTAACATCACTTTAATAAATACAAACATTAGTAACTGTCCCTTTAACATCAACAACACATACAAAAAGAAGTTTCTTCTAATAGATTATCCCTCAGAATCATAAATGTGTACCAACTTCAATGGAACAACTCAGTTTCCAATCAAAGCTACAATTTACATCAAGTAACATGATGTGTGTTCAATATCTTACAAAACGAAAACTATAAAAAACGGTTGCATTTAAACCTATATAGCTCCAACTTATTACAAAAATTTACAATTCTCTTTATACTAACTATCATTAGGGTAAAAAATCGCAAAACAAAACCTTCAAATCACTACAACGAGAAAACCAATAACAAACGGATCGATCACATAGAATTCATCAGATTGATACAAACCAAACATGCAATCAATCAAAATCATAAAACAGAAAATGAAACAATAAATCGATTAAGAATTACTTACGATTTCTTGGCTTGTTCTAGGGAACGAGCATGGCCGAAATGAAAGAGATCGTATATGCCATCAGCATAGACACGAACCGGCCTGTCTGTGGGGGGATCGAGCATCCAGATAGTCTGTTTATGCTCCTTTTTCTGTTCATCCTCCATTGATTCCGACATACCCTGAATCAGGAATACTGGATCGATTTGGGGAAAATGGAGACGAAGATGCAATTTATGTATTGGGAATTCAATTTTTACAAATTCGTTATGTCGATGGATCTATTCGGTTTCTAAATCTATGGGCACCGTTTTTCGATACGTAAACAATAATTAAATAAACGTCACGTATTTTTAAATAAGATAAAATTTTATTTCTTTTGACGGTTCTTTTGAAGAATGCCATGTTAATAATAAATTTATTGTGTGTTGGAATACAGAGTAAACTACAATTTTTGGGTTTTTATGACTTGTTGGATATGGATGTGACAATTTTCATCCTTAGGTCATCCACTGTCGACCCACTGCAACCCAATGGTTTCAGCTGCCACATCAGCTTTCCACAAAATTACCCAAAACTAACCATTTCATCCACTGTTGACTCACTGCAACCCACTCCATCAAAATTCATTTTAATTAATTTTAAAATATTAATAATAAAAATTATAAAATTACATTAAAATTGAAAATAAAAATAATACTAGCATTAAAAATTAAAAATAAAAACGCCACAATCAAATTAAAATTAAAATTGCGATACTTAAAATTAAAAACTAAAAATTGCGTTAAATCTAAAAAATTAAAAACTAAAAATCAATCGAGAGGCGCCCATCCGTATTTTTTTCGTAGCTCCTCTTTCATTTGCAACGTTGTATATAACGCACCGCCTGAAAGATGCGCATGCGGCGATATTTAAAACCTATAGTCTCGCCGTTGCTTCTTATCCTCCGCCTCCGATTCACGAAACCTCAAATCTCTTTCGCGCAAGTCCAAATCCCTTCGTTTTTGATCGAGTATTTCTTGAGATGTCGTGTTGAGCGTCGTTAACTCGCGAAACAACCCGGAGACGTATTCGCTCGAGGCGCCTCCCGTAGAAGCCGATGCCGAAGCTCTCGCCGCGTTTCTTCCGAAGGGTCGTGGACGCTCCTCTTCTTCTTCGTTTTCGTCCTCCTCATCGACATCGACATCGAAAGGACCGTGTGCGTCAGAAGCGTCGGTGGTGGGCGTCGCGGATTCGGAAGTCTTTGATCGTTTGGGACGAGAGGTGGCACCTATGAGAGGTGTGCGCATGTATTTCTTGCTCCCCTTGAGCACATCCCAAACATGTTCGTGATGAAAAGCCTTCTTGTGCTCTTCTTTGTAACGGAAACGAGCCTTTGTTAACCAGTCGTTGTCACCCTCGCCGCTTTTACGTTGCGATTTTACGTTGTTGTAGATGTTGGAAAATTGTAGGACAACTTTGCCCAACGATACACATTTGCTCCTTATTTGATGCACGGTGCGGTATTTTGGTGGGCATCCCGTGCGTTGCTCGAAAGATAGTCGAACCGTATCCCAAAAATCATCTACATGAAAAAAATTAAAAGTTCGTAAGTTGCGTTATATTGACAAAATGACACAATCCATATATAAAATACCTTGCGTACGATTGTTACCTATTACGGAATCCTCCGACGTCGCCACCCATGCCTTCGCCAACTCAACCTCCTCCACGGGTGTCCACGCTTTCGGCGCCGCCCGGTCGGGGAACTTTCTTTTCCCGTCTTTCAGGGAATTGGCTTTGCCTTTGCCTTTACCTTTGCCTTTGCCTTTGCCTTTGCCTTTTTTGTTCGTGCCCGATGGTGGTGGTGGGGATGGCGGTGTCGTTGGTTGCGTTTCGGGTACCTCATCAAATTCGGGCGAGCTTTCTTCCCTATCTCGGGGCTCGTTTATATTTGGCATCGTAGTCGGAGTTGGAGTTGGAGTTGATTGAGACGCCATGGGTTGAGTGAGCATTCCCGTAAAGGATTGAGCCATCAACGGTAAAAGATTACCATGGCTCATTCCGTATTGCGGAACGTTGGTGTTAAAAAAATTCGGATCGTATACGGCGGCGGATGGCGGGATGACCCAATCCGTATTGCGGGCGAGATATGTGGGACTCGGCATTTGTGGTATATATGAACCAGCGGAACTCAAAGTTTGGTTTGGGTTTGTCGGCATCGGTTGGGTTTGGGTTTGTCGGCTTGAACTTTTTCTTTGTTTCGGAGTCTTTTGTGAATCCATTTGGATGAAGAATGTGTAGAAGAATATGAGTTGTGTAGGAGATGAGTTGAATATAGAATAGTATATGAATGTGTAGAGAGTTGTGTGTAGGAAATAAGTTGATATAGTGTAGTATATATAATATTGAAATTTTAAAAAGAAAAAAAGAAAAATAAAAGAGCCGTTTTTTTTTTACCGTTGGGGGTGGGGGGGGGGGTAAATGTCATCTTTCAACAATCGGCTTGTGGAAACCGTTTTCTTCTACCCGAAGGGCATCCGCGGCGGTGTTCATCAATGTAGCCGACGGGTTCGAGCTACCCGAAGGCTACCCGCTGGCCTTAAACCGCTCCACAGCGGATGGCCTTAGGAAATTGCTATATGATCGTTATGATTTGTAATATTAGTTACAAGATTTGGTACTTTTTAATATGATTTTGTTAGTGACATTGTCATACGAGTGACTTGCACATGGCGGTAATATTTCCATGAGTAAATTACATTTGCGATCCATATGGTTTACAAATATTTGGATATGGTGAATAAAACGCGTTTATTACAGTGATCGTCCCTGTGGTATGTAAAAGCACACGTTCTAAGTCCCTCCGTTTAACGGATTTGTTAACCCAGTTAGGTATGAGGATAAATTGGTCTTTTTCCCTTGTTTCATTTAGTTTGTTCTAAATAACTTTTAATTTGATCATTGCACTCCATTAGATTAATGAATAACTAAATAGAGCACAAAAAGAACCAACTCAAAACCACAAGAGTGATGATGTGCTGACAAAAGGTCTATAAGGGATGTAGTGGAATGTTCTATATATCCAGGTTCGAGTCCAAACACTACCATCTTGTGACCAGATTTAGTCTCAAACGGGCGTATCTTAATTTTAACATTTTTCCACTCATGTGCTTTGAAATTGACTTATGCTTCAACTTTGCTTCAACCATCTATGACATGCATCGCATGTTCACAAAATTCTTGGTCAAGCCATCCAACAAATCCACATTTTGAAATTTGCAAAAAAAAAAAAAAAAAAAAAAGAAGTGGGGATGAGGTTAGGGTTTTTATGGAAAAAATCCACAGTTGGAACCTTTATTTTGTTGTTGGAAAATAGATTTTTGGGATGAAAGTTAGGGCTTTTATTAGAACAAATCCATAATTCTTCTTGCTTAGTTTTAACAACGACAAAACCTTTGACCTGGGTAGTTGTTAGTCCATGATTTTTGGACGTCTGATAAAAATGGAGGGAAAGGAAGATAAAAGGTATTATGACTTAACAATGATGTTACTAACGAAGTTAGAGGGAGATACGAAATTGAATCGTTTTTACAAACCATGTTGAATTGATGATCATATTGTAATTTAGATATTGTTATTAAAGGGGGCTAGTTTAGTTGGATAGGTAACATCTTTGCGGGTGTGGGATGAAAGCCACACTACCAGGGTTCGATTCACACGAGTGACACTTTCCTTAGATATACAGACTATGGATTCGGTTCTTTGGGGTCGGGTTCGGGTTGGTCCATAAGGCCCTAAAACCTGCCGGTCAGGTTCAGCCATAGGTTGGACCGAGTCGCAGCGGATTAGTGGGATTGTCCGTAAAGAGGCCTGATACCGCTGCAACGTGTGTGTGCATTAACTTGCCGTTAAAAAAAATATTGTTGGGACATGTTTTAAATTATTTTTTCCATAAATTATTAATATTAATGCATAAGTGCTTTGTACTTGCTTCCTCGTAAATGTTATACTCTTAATTTATGTTATACTTTTAATCTATCTTTTACTATTGATCAAGGCTGAAAAATATCTCAAAAGGAAAAAAAAAGTTCAATGTTAACAACATAAGTTAAAGTTACAAATAAACATGATTTAAAAATATTTAGAACTTTTAATAAAACATGTCATTTACAATTTATGGATTACATCATTGATAAATAATGATTCATGGTATGGAAGTATTCATTTCTAAAGGGAATCATGATACCTTCAAATGGAATATGCTTATTGCTTATCTATAATTGTAATATATATATTTGGTATACATTTCATACATGCATTGGAACTCAAAAGTTTTCTAAGCTCCAATATTCTAATTTAGATTCCAAATTCCTTATAAGTTGTTCAATTAGATATAAAAATTTTGATTTTTATCAAAATTTGTGTAACTTGATCTGGATGGAAGCACTGCTTCAAAAATACTAGGCCACAATTTTTTTAATAATCCATGTGTGATGTGTGTGTTTTCTATTATTAACAAGTGAGTTAGTAATATCAACCAATTTAAATTTGCATCATATACCTCCTTTCCTAAAATATCCCATAAAATTCAACCATCATTTCATCATATTATAATAAATAAAATAAAAATAAACACAAGCTTTTAAGCTTTCAAGTATTCTGGTCGACTAAAAACCACACGGTCCCATTCATTTGTTTTTCGGTCTCAACCACCACAACATTACCACTTATATTCGTCACAGCGTGACCCCCCACCCCTTCTAACCCCGCTCCTACATTATAAATCGAGTACTGAACATGCCTTATTCGGTTCGGAAAAACCAACAACGGCGAGAAGTCCGCCGTCCACACCGTCCCATTTCCCGTCACCGCCAGCTTCCCGACCGTTGATCTCAATCTCATCCCACCATTCACATTATTTTGATCGATCACAACTTGATCGATGCTCGTGAAATCCCCATTTATTTCCACAACATCTCTCGTGTCCCCAGAGAACATATTATTGACAATGTTAAGCCCCAATATTCGACCATTGACCGCTTTTAAAACAATATTCCCTCCACCAAGAAAAAACCCGTTAAGAATATGAACTTGCGACGGATCTTGCACAACTATCGAGTTGTAATCCATGTAACAATTATCGATGCGATTTTGTCCGGTTTTTACCAAAATCCCAATCCCACCAAAACCTGTCGCCTTATTGTAACAATGCACCCCGGTGATCATATTCGCCTGACCTCTTAGCACGATTCCCGTGGCCGCCGAGAAAACGACGACGTCCGTGACGGCATTGTCGTTACTGGCGAGATCAATGGCGGTCCCAACGAAATCACGCTCGTGTTGGTCCCCGCCGATGGTCGGGATTTGTCCGAGGAAAGTGTTAGATATGAAGGTCTCGTGTCCTCTCTCGACCAGGATCCCCTCGGTGACGAAATGTAGGAAGAAGCAGTTGTCGACACGGGTTCGTGCCGAGTCGACCACGAGAAGGCCTCCGCCTAGATTACTTGAATCGAAGAGGATGTCACGAAAGGTGATGTCTTCGTAGTAGATTGGTTCGTTTCTGTTTTTCATGTCGGAAAATGTGTCGTGGGGTTCGCTCGCTTGGCTTTTAGAAGATTTTGGGGAACTCGGCAAGCGTAATTCGATAATATACCCGTCGGACGGAAATGCATCGGATGCTCGTAATGTACCGCCCTGTAGCTATAAGGCAAAGTCTGTTACATGTCAATTTTCATTATATATAGATACAAACAACCAAATCAAAGGTTTCAAATAGATCCCATTACTATTTTGTAATTTATGTACTTATGGTAGCTTTGTTGTTAAAAGATTGAGTTTACTCTAAAAAGGGGTGTTTAATTTCAATTTAATGAGGTTAATGGATGATCAACTAAATTCGTTAAGCTATATTAATGTGTTTGATTTTCAAAATTAGCCATCTCCTACAATCTTTTAATTCCGCCTCTTATTTAGAAGAATAGTCTTATACCCAACCAATGTATAAAATAAATATTGTAATCAAACAATGATGCTAAATTATTTCAAAATAATAATTAAAAGTTATGTAATGAACTTTTGAATTTAGGTTATTTGAATTAATGAAGTAGGTTTGAATAAGAATATTTGGTATTTGTAGAAACAAAGAAACTTTTTTTAATCACGTATTAAATAAATCATATATTATTCAGTGGTGGAATCTACCTGAAATCATGTATGATTTATTTAATATGTAAAATCCATATAGGCCCACACGATATATAGTTCAAATTAAGTTCTTTTGGTCTTATAGATTAAGCCAATTGTTATATGAACCTGCCTCTCTTAACTAATATTGTATTAAGTTGTTGGATTTATTGGTCAAAAGGTCTAGAAGTAGAAGCATAAAAGAGGGAGCCCCACCCTTGTTAGCATGGGACTCCACCCACTACATCATTTCCCACATAAGCATGCATACATAGTAATGGGAAAATCCACCTAAAATCCAAGACCAAATAAATAGTAGTAGGCATTAATTCCAAATGAATGATGGCAACCAACGCCTTCAGAAAATCGGTTGGAATTTACTTAAATATATTATTTTCTATACATGAAAGTACAGTAGCGTGTCATTTGAAGCACCATGCACGGGGGCAAACAACAACTTTTTTAATTATATATATTTTACTTTAAATAATTATGAGTTTAAGACCTAAAAGTATTTTTTTTTCTCCAAAATTTTCAGATAGAGAAAAATGAGATTTTAGAGCTTTCAATCTATTTTTTCTTCTTCTAAAAGATCCTATGATATGCTATTTATGAATAAATTATGTTCGGAAAGAAAAAAAAAACTCAAAAGAGTATCTTGAGGTATATTAATTAATATTAATAAAGGGTATAATAGAAAAAAACTATTAAAAAAAACTCTTGAAATACTACTCTAATTAGTGTTTTAATAAGCTAGCTTATGGTTCATGCAAACATATACTAACATATCAACTAGCCTATTTCTACTAAACATGGGGTAAATAACAAGTTTAAAATAAGATTAATTTGGATTCACAAATCTAACTATATACTCCATGCCAGAATAAATGTCAATAATTAAAAGACACAACCTGTAATTATCATAACTTTAATTAATAAAACAATAGTTTTATGTTTAATTCTAGAGAAAGAAATTTTATCCATTTCGTAATGAAGAGTATAATAGAAAAACTCTTTTTTAGGAAAAGAAAAATATTTTCAAAAGTTACGTGTCCTGGTTTCAAAATGGAAGAACTTTAGTGCACATGGTGAAATGCATAAAGTTCTGATTGTACGAACGAGATAAGACTCCTCATTTATAAAATTAGCTAGATAACACATAACACTACACTACACATACGTCCTGATACGAAGTTAATGAGGTATTCGAGATTTATACGAACAACCAACTGGTCCCCGACAACCATGAATCGACCCGAAAGCCGATCATGGTCAGGATATCACTACATGCTCACCCCGTTAATCGAACTTGTGTGGAGAGTGATGTCATCCATTGTAGGGACTAAGAATGTTAACAAACCACTGGGCTACTAACTTTTTAATCAAAATTAGACAAGAAATTAAACAGCATTTAAAGAAGAGTAAAGGAGAATTTAGTAAAATACCACAAGATTGCCGGAGTTAGGAGGAATAACAATGGGCTTAGATATTTTAAAGCTGCCACCTTGAAGGTCAACAATGGCGCCACCCAAATCATTCACTCCGGCCAACAATTGCTGCCCGTCTTTGATCAGGGCAGCATCCGCCACCGCGCTCATAATAGCCTCCGTGCTATCCTGCGCACCGGTAGGGTCTCCGCCGTACCCGATCGGATAGAACACCCGACCGGCACTCTTAAACATCACAAAAAATCACAACCCATTAACTCCAAAATGCAATTAAGGGTACCACCATCTGATACACCCATGATCTGGATATCGTCACATATTTACCACGGGGTTCGAACTCAGGTAGTCAGGTATGCCATCCACTGACCTCAGGATACCTGACTACCTGAGGTCAGTGGATGGCATACCTGAGTGCTATAATAAGTTGTACATGAAGCATAAAATAATGTACAATGTGTGTTTCGTACCTTAACAAGATCGGAAGAAGAAGAAGAAGAAGAAAGCAGTCGAGAATGCCGATGAAGCTTCGTTTTAAAGTCGTAAAGCTTATGTTGCCTTTGAGAACAGTTTGCTAATTGGAACACCAAAAATAACAACATAAAGAAATTTTGTAAAGAAATGGGTCTCATTTTGAAGAAAGCTAGGTTTATGTTTATGGGTTAGAGTTTGGCACTTGAACCCTGAATGTGGGTGTGGACGTGGGGAAGATAAGAAAATAAATATTGTTGCCTTGTTGGGTTGTGTGTGTATTTATATGGGGAGAAATGAAGAGGGTTTATTTATGAAGGATTGAATTGAAGGTATTGCTGAATTTTGTTGTTGTCATTATTATTATTATTTTTTTTAATTGGTTTTCATTTTTCTTTTGCTTTTTCTTTTGCTTTATAGTATTAAACGAATGGATTAATTAATTTTTGGTTTTATTTGTATTTAGTGCATTCGTATCAATTAATCGATCTGTTAAAGAGAAAAAGATCACTTTCCCTTTGAAAAGATACGATTTTTTTTATAGATATACGTACGATGCAAATTTATATTGTTATTTTTGTGTTTTTGTGAATAGGTTTTAAATTATTTTTATAAAAATATAAATTCTTTTTAAGAATATGATTTAATAAATCATAAAGCTATTTGTAGCGCCACCGGCTAGGGATCGGCGGGATTGGCCATCGGGCTTGAGCGTGCTGTGTTACGACCCTAGCGGGATCAGGCACACGATTTCCACAAACCGTTTGAACTGTTCCTCTCTCTCTCTCTCTCTCTCTCTCTCTCTCTCTCTCTCTCTCTCCTTTCTCTCTACACTCTTTCTCTATCTATCTATCTCTCTCTCTTCTTCTTTTATTTAAAAAATATATATGTATTAGGTATTCGGTTTGATGGTTTATGGTAAAGCTGATGTGGCAGAGTGGGTTTGGGGGCTCGATGTGTTGCGCTACTGATAGCTTAAGCTATTTTTGAAAAACCACTTTAAATAGTTTTACAATACCCTATGGGGGCAGTTCAATTTTTCCAAATACTCTCATAATGTCTCCAACAACTTCTCTAAAATAAAGGAAATGTATATCTTGTTCAATTTTTTGCTCTAATAGATTTTCACAATTTTCTCCAAAATGAAGAAAGTGGAAAGTTCGGCTACAAACTCAGCTTTCATTGCTAACGTAAGAATAACCGACAACGCTCGCTATACATGTGTCACATTAAGTCTGAATAATACAAACATTAAGGTGAATAATATAACATTTAGAATGAATAATATATTGTTGTATTATTCATCTTGAGTAACGGATAATCATTAACCTTTATTATTTAGACTAAATATAGATACATGTCATACTCTCAAGTGTTCTTATATTTACAATGAAATGGTTTTCATATAAACCTACCCATGGATTTAATAAATCTCACAAACTAAAGCATAGGATATAAGTCGATCGTATCCTTCCTACGCTAAAAATACGGCCAAAAGGGGTGGTGGGAGAACCTCCCATGATAAAGCAATGTTCAAGTATAAAGCACCAAAAGTCATGCATAAAAGCAATATCAATGCCCTTTTTCTTTAGTGATTTGGCACCATTTTGGTTTTTCTTCATATATCAATTGCTTTCTCAAGCTTCCTTAATAAATTAAACCGGTCATCGCCTTCTGAGTTCTGAGTATGGCCTTAAAATCAACAAAAACCAAAAGATACCCCAGTACAATATGAACATGTTATATGGGTGAAGGATGAAATGAAGTATTGATGTTTACGCTAAACATGTACATTTTAACCAAAAATAAAATACGAAAAGCATCTAATATAATAACAAGCTAACAATCACAAACCACGTTCCTTAAACACGACTATACGGTTTCCAAATTTTCATGGGAAAGGTTCAATTATGCCCTAAAAATAAACCATTCACTTCTCACTTCTTTGAAAAAAAAACTATTTGTTCTTCTAGATTTATCTGTGATTGAGTCTTGCACTTCACATATACTATAAGTCCCACTTGTTTAATCTTTTGAATAATCTTGCATTTTAGCCTCAGACTTTCTTTAATGCTGAAATTAAGTCTTCTTTTTTTCTTCCATTCTTTTTGATGAACCTCCATTTTAGAACTCGAAATTCATCAACTCCTGTAAAGTTTTGAAGGCAAAACTTAAAAAACTGTTGTTTTAAAAAGGGTTCTTTTAGAACTTCCCTCTTGTGTTGGTCAGTTTTGTTAAGATTGATTTAATTAAAATAGACATCTATTAGTCACGTTTAATGTGAACTTGTTTTATTCTTTAAAAATTTTACATGTGAAAGGATTTAGTTTTAAAATATATGATGCTTCCAAATCATTTTTATTATATGCCAGTTTTGTGATCTATCATTAAAAAAAACAAATTGTGTTAAAATAAGTCTATTAAAGCAAAGACATATTGGATTCATATTTAATACGAACTTGTTTTATTTATCTAAAAGATATGATGCTTTGCGAATCATTTCAATCATATAGCAGTCTCATGATTATCTTGAAAATATGAATCGTGTTTTTCAAGATCGGTGGTTAGTGTCTAAAATAGAACCCCCAAATGCATCATTTTTTGAAGGCAAAAATCACTTAAGGAAGTGAGATTGGTATTGTATATAAAGAATTATTGTACCCTCTTTGCATGTATGATTCTAAGGGGTTATGTGGTTCATTTTCCATTAAGTTTTGTACAAATAAAGTTGTTTGTATAGATCAATTTGTCTTATTTGTATAAATCAAGATTTTTTTTATGAGTGTTTTATGTAATACCCTTAATTCCTAAAAAAACGACTAAATTAAAGTTTTCTATAATATATCAGTTAAATGGTAAGTCCTTTTGTACCATTCATTACTTGAATTACCTCGAGTAGAAAATCTTTATTTAACATCATAACATCAATAACCGATAAACCAAACCTTACAAAAGAACTAGGTCAAGGTCGGGTGTTACCCCTCTCGTGCATCTAACTAGTACTTGACTCTTCAAGATGTAACTAGTAATAGCCCCAACATTGACTAGATGTACATGGCAACAAATAAAAAGGGTTAGGCTTATGCCTAGCGAGTTTAAGAGTGTTTGACAACTTAGCTTATGTGAAAGATTAGGTTCAACCACTACATTTAAAAAACTTGTGTTTCACCGGTTGGAGAAAACTAAACGACATGACTTTTATTTATTTATTTTAAGCAATTTAAACGTTTATTTTATTGTTTTTAGAATATCTTTTATATGGTTTGTATATTTTGATCAATTTATGTAATTTATTAAATATTAATAATAATAAAATAATTGGATCAAGTTCAAGGGAAGACTTAAAAAAACAAAAAATCGAGGAACACCATTGTAGCCCCCCATTTGGATCATACATATTTGTGCATAGACATAATTTGTAATACGCACATGTGCATAAAAACCAAAAAACAACTTAATTTACTGTTATGCACAAACATATATGGTCCAAATGAAGGCCTAGAAGGGTGTTCCTCGGTTTTTCGTTGAACCTTCCTCTAAAATAATATAGAAAATGTATAAAATAAAACTAAAAAGTTGCATAAACGTTTTATTTTGGTTTTATTTTAATCGAGTTAGAGAAAACTTTCTAATGATATATTTTGTTACAATATATATATATATATATATATTATAATTTAATAAATTACATAAATTAATAAAAATATATAGTAAGTGTGAACAACTATATATTATGTCATCCTCTATCATGTTTTTTTTTTTTTTGATAAGGTTCACCTAAGTTTGCCCAGACTACATCCTTGGCAATTTTTACTAAGAGCTAAAGCATGCTCCCCTGGGATTAATACTCAGTGGCCCCTGGTTGCTCACCCCCAGATTCGAACTTGGGTGGGTTTTTTCCCAACACCAAGCCTTAACCGGTAGGCTACCCCATTGAGGTTCCCCTATCATGTTTTGTCCTCCATAGATACCAAACGCACATTCGGGGATAGATTACCAAACGATTACTGGAGGTCAGTTACTTTTACCAAATTAACATGACAATGACCAAGATTTTTGTTCATAAGCAAGGGAAAAAACTTACAAATTAACGTAAACCGGATAAGAAACGTGCACCAACAATTCATTTTAATCAGCGAAAATGTTAGCGAATAAGGTGTAAATGATGATTTTTGTTGGTAAATCGCTTACAAGTACTAATATATATTTATTATAAGACAAATTAAAACCAATGGGGTGTTTTGGATTGCTTTTTTAAAACAACTTATGTTTCTTTTGTATAAAAGTATTTATTAACTTATATGGTGTCAAAAAGTATATATGAAAGATGATGGATACATGTAGGGTAAAAAGGTAATCTAGGTTCCAAGTCTAATAAGTTATTTTAGATAAGTTAGAATTGAATCACTTATTGCTTATCAAAAACTTCCTTATCATCGGTGTTAAAATGATATAAACATTTTTTTATCCATTTTCCATCCAAACACTGAGTGTCGTTTGTTTTTTTAAATGTCTAAAGCCTGAATTCTGATTTCACGTCTACAAGATAAGAGGCAGATGGTGCACCTCTTAAAAATTTCAAAGGACAGTAAAAGGTTTTTAGACATTTTCTTAAAAATAAAATAAACAATCTTAAATCTGAAAACCTCTTAATTTTTAGACTTAAGGTTTTTCAGACTTAAGGGGTTTTAAGATGTATCTTAAAAAAACAGCCCCTAAAGTGTTATTAGTTGTACTACATCGGAATACGTTAGCTTAGATTAGCAATCACAAACACCCCCACACTTTGAAACTTAATTTATGATGTTATCATTATAAACAAAATACTTGTTGGGTACCTGGGTATATATGTAAGATGGTTTGTTGTTTGAATTCTATGTGTTATTTGTGGGGTTAAATCTTTTTTTACTTCCATTGTTTTTCTTTTGTATATTGTAAAACCCATTAGGCCTTCTGTAGCGCCTCGAGTAGGCTCTTGTGTGGGCTGCTACTAGTGGCGCGGGTTCGGAATACGGGTTTGGTGCCTGTGAATGTTAGTAATTATTTGCATAAGTTGACAAACCAGTGATTACACATCCAATGTTATAAGTCACTTGAGGGTCACACCTGTGAGGACCTATAAGTCAAACAAGTAAATAATCCCAGTTTGGAGAGATTGAATTTATAATAGTTAATTATAAATCAGTTGGGTAATTTCAGTGAGAAATCCCAAAGTTAAAGGGTTATTAATTAATTATGTGGGTTATATATTTATTCAGTAAATAAATATATAAACAGATTAAAATAATTAATTAAGTTGATTAATTATCCAGTTAAATGGAATAAGGAATATTCTTTTCTTGAAGGAAAAGAAAAGAATAATTCCATTGAGATAATCATTATAGAAATAAGGAAGCTTTATTATATGGAAACTCTTCCATATAAATAAAGGCTTAGGCCTTATTAGTTGATATGAATTTTTCTCATTCAACCAACTAGCTTTTAGAAAACCCTATCTTCTCTCTCTTCATAAAATCGGCGCCAACCATATTCGGGAAAAACCAGTCGAGTTTTTTTTAAACACCTCGGGATTACATCCAACTAGAAGGAAGTTTGCATGGTCGATCATCGGTGGATCAAACTCAAGCGATCCAGGTAACAATCCTGTTATTTTTGTTAATAATTAAAACGAAACGAACTGTGGATTTTCGGGTTTTTATCCAAAATCGCTTCCGCCATAATCGAACCTGTTTGGTCTGATTTGATAAGTCTTTGATCAGTTGGTCATTAGGTTTATAGTATATCTCAATCTAGTTAGGTTTGAGATTAACAGTGTTTCTCGTATCAGTTTGATTCGGGATCACAGAAAAACCCAACAGTGAAGCCCGCTCTCTCTCTCTCTCTCTCTCTCTCTCTCTCTCTCTCCTTTCTCTTTTTTTATCGATATATATATATTATATACATTGGGTATTCGGTCTTATGGGTAGTGGTACCTCAATTGCAAGCTTTGTAAAAACTTGCATTTAGGTAAAGCTAGTATGACACTGATATGATAGTTCGGGCTTATAGACTTATGACTTGGTGCGTTCGAAGGCTTAATCACCAAGTTATCTGTTAAGAAAATCGATATATGTCAAGTCAAAATTTCCAAGCTACATTCATTTATTTATCATGGGAAGGAAAAACGTAATTATGCTCTATAATTTACAAGTCAAAATTTACAATCTACACCGTTCGTCATTTATAATTAAGAAAATGACTATGGTTTCCAATTTATCACGGGAAAAACGTAATTATGCTCTAAAAAAAATAATTGACTTTAGCCTCCGACTTTCTTTTACAGTGAAAAAGAAACCTTGATGTTTTTTTTCTTTGTTCTTGTTGACGAACCTTCATTTTAGAAATTGAAATTTCATTAACTCTTGCAAAAAGTCTGATAAAAGGCAAAGAGTAGAAAATTATCGTTCTAGAAAGGATTCATTAGGACTTTCCTCTTGGCTGATCAGTTTTGTTATAATTTATTTAATCAAAGTAAAGATAAATTAGGGTTATATATAATATGAACTTGTTTAAAATTTTAAATATATAGAGTGAATTTTGGATTTGGTACTTGTGTTTGAATAATTTTTTTGACTATGGTAGGTATTGTATGTTTATTTTGGATTTGATCCTTGAGGTATTTACTTTGTTTTGCTCATTGATCTCTCTAACTAACTTCTCTTTTAATTTCGTTAAATCAAGGACCATTTTAACATTTGTTTATCCTTTGTGTTTTTTTTTTTTTTTTGTAAAAGAGTAAAACCAGTATTCTTTACACACACACACTCACACACATACATATAGACAAAAGTTCAAATGAAAACTCATTTTTCATTGTGAACGTGAGGATAGTCGAGAGCGTGTCACATGACATATTCACTCTGAAAATCATTATTATTCAGAGTGAATAACATAACATTCAGTGTTATTCAGAGTGAATAATACAACATTATATATTATTATTAAGTATTATTCACTTTGCATAACACTGAATGTTGTATTATTTATGGTTTGAATAATACATGATTATTCAGAGTGAATATGTCTTGTGATGCGCTTTCGGCTGCACTTAAGTTCGCAATCAAATTTGAGTTACCATTTGACCCTGACCCCATATATATGGGTATTGCTATTCCTACCCCGCTTAACTGATTTCCACTCATATAAATTCATACCCCTTCTACACTTCTACTCATGGCCTACCTCCTCACTTATATGCATCTAATCATACCCCTTAGGCTATGCGTAGCAGAACCCTTCCAACCCCACAGTCATATCAATACCACATCAGCTTTTCCATAAACCCACAATAGTCCTATGGAGCCCTTTCTGATTAGTACCCGAACTCTCTCAAACCAAATACCCAATACAATTAAAAAAAGAAAAATAAAGAAAAAGTCTGTGAGAGAGGAGAGAGCGGTTTATCGGTGTGGAGACACCGCCCCTAGCCGTAGCCCGTCGACAGGTGTATCAGAGCCCACCCTACCCCGGCAGCCCGCCATGCCAATCCCGCTGTAGCCTAGCTTGTTGCTACGCATGGCCTTATAGGAGGTATGGGTATGGATAGAATACTCCACAAGAAATACCTTTTTTGCATATTACTCTCTCGATACATAATCTAATGTTTTGAAAACAAAATTTCTTATATCGAATTCAAAATGCCATGCTATTATTACTTAATATTCATATTTCATACGGCGAAGGCATAATTTTCTTTTTTCTCTCAAATAAAAGCCTCATATGTATATGTATATATATAGGGTGGGTTCAAACGAGAACGCCGTCAATTTAAGAGAATACGAGAATGATTTTTAGCTACCAATTTTTCTTTTCAAATACAATACCCACACCACTTCTATAGCCACCAACCACCATCCATAGCACCTCCACCACCACCGACCTCCACCACCACCGCCATGGTCACAGTCGTCGCCTCTGCCTCTCGCCACCAGCAGCACCACCACCCACAACACCTTTGCCGTCGCCACCACCACCTCCACCACTGTCGCCGCCACCACCACCATCAACGGCACCGCTGTCGGCACCACCGACACTGCTGCCGGTACCTCCGGAACCACCGCCGGTACCTCTGGCACCATCGGCACCACCACCGGTAACTTTGAAACCACCACCGGTACTTCCAAAACCACCGCTGGTACCTCCGGCCACCATCGGTACAACAAGACCACCTCTGTTGGAGGTGGTGCCGGAGGTGCTACTGCTGCTGCTGGTGGTGGCGGGGGTGGTGGTGGTGGTGGTGGTGGTGGTGGTGGTGGTGGCGGTGCTGGTAGCGGTGGTGGCGGTAATGGCAGAGGTGGTGTAGGTGGAGGAGTGGTGTTGGTGGTGGTGAAAGAGGTGGTGGCGATGGTGTTGTAGGTGGTGGCGGAGATGGTGTGGGTGGTGGTGGTGTAGATGGTGGTGTAGATGGTGGTAGCAAATGTGGTTAACATGTGATTTCAATGTAAAATCATATGTGATCTAATACAATTTTGATTGTTTAACATGTGATTTCAATGCATAATCATGTGTGATAACAATATCATATGTGATTTCAATGAAGAATCATATGTAATTTCAATGCAAAATCATATGTGATTTAATATAAGCTGATGGGTTAAGTTGTTATTTCAATGCAAAATCATATGATTTAATATAAGTTGATGAGTTAAGTTGTGATTTTCATGCATAATCATGTGTGATCACAAGATCATATGTGATTTCAATGCAGAATCATAGATGATTTCAATGCAAAATCATATGTATAATGGCGCCGACAAAGGTGGTGCTGCTGCTGCTACCGACGGCAAAGGTTATACTAGTGGTGGTTTCAAAGGTACCGATGGTGGTGCCGGAGGTACCAGCGGTGGTTTTGGTGGTGCCGGAGGTACTGGCGGTGGTTTCGATGGTGTCGGAGGTACCGGCGGTGGTTTCGATGGTGTCGGAGGTACCGAAGGTGGTTTCAGAGGTACTGGTGGTATCGACGGTGGTTTTGAAGTTACCGATGGTGGTGCCGATGGTGCTGGAGGTACCGGCGGTGGTTTCGGAGTTACCGACGGTGGTTTCAAAAGTACCGGTGGCAGTGTCGGTGGTGCCGACAGCAGTGCCGTGATGGTGGTGGTAGTGGAGGTAGTGGTGGTGGTGGTGGTGGAGTGATGTGGTGGTGGTGCGGCTGGTGGTGGCTGCTGCTGTGGGGTGGCGGGTGTGCTGTGCAGCGATGGTGGGCGGTGGTAACGGAGGTGGTAGGGGAAGTGGGGGAAGTGGGTGGCCAAAAAGGTGGTGTGGGTGATGTATTTGAATTACAAAAATGGGTGACTAACAATCATTTTCGTATTTTCTCAAAAAGATTTCATTCTCGCATGAACCTTTCACTACATTATATAATGATATCAAAATAAAATATAACAAAATATTATTTTGTGATTTGATTTTTTTAATTAACAAATTAATTATATCACATGGAATTTATTTGTTTTTTAATTTAAATAAATTAAGTCATAAAACCATCTCTTATTTTGCTTGCTCTAAATAAAATAAGATATAGTTTTATAATTTGCTTTGAATAAAATAATAAAATTAAATGTATTTAATATTATTAATAATTTAAGTTATAAGTTATAAAACAAGACATCATTGTATGATTTGATGTCACTTTTTTTCTACAAATAGCGAGAGAGAGAGAGAGAAGCTAGGAGGAGAGCTTCGGCTCGGCCATCACCCTCCCCAAGCAACCTGAATTTATTCAATAAAGGCTCAAAGCCTGAGACTTCTAGAAAGGAACAAAGCGGACTAAAGAACCAATTACATAAGAGCACTTACTGGGTTAGAGCACCAGCCATCCAAGCTTAAAATTCGGGAAGGAACTCCTACTACCTAACCAAAGGGCCGACAACCTATGAATGCTAAGGAAAACCGAATCCTAATTGACCTTGTCTACCTCAAGAGGTTCAACATGAAGAACATCATTTCTCTGCTTCATTTCGTATGATTTGATGTCACTGTCATGTTAATATGTATGTATGTGTATCTACATGTTTGTTTACATGTTATAATTAAATTGATAATAATTTATTTTATATCTGATTATTTAAATTTTTAAAAAAACTACCTTTATTAATTATTAGATACATTTAATTCTATTATTTTATTCAAATGGTAGAAAATGATGAGGTTTTATTGTTTTCATGTAACTAAAATTTTAATTTAAACAAATCAAATCAAAAAACCGTTTCTTATTTCATTTGGATCGAATAAAACAAGATTTATTTTTATGATTTGATTTGTTTAAATTAATTAAATTATTTATGATATATTTAATTTTTTAATTTATAAAATCAAATAGTAAAATAATATCTTACTTTATTTATTTTGATATGATTTTGGATCAGGTGAGACCAAACTGTTTCCGTGAGACCGCGTGACAGCAATGCCTAATGTATGAAACTTCACAAAAAAGCACCGTGAAGGTAAATAAAACTCGAATACGCAGACCTAAAAATCACTTTCGATGCAAAAAAATATCCAAAACAAGGTAAAAACGAAACCTTCACAACTCAAATGTTGTTAAGGTTACAAATATATAATGCGAACCTTCTCAACGGAAATGCTGTGAAGGTTTCGTTTTTTTACCCTTTTTTTGGATTTTTTTTCGACGGTATTTTTTAGTATGTTATTACGATGAATGTTCAATTTTTTTTACCTTCACTAATGTTTTGATGTGAAGTTTCATGTAAAATATGTTGGTCTCACCGGTCTCATGAAAACAGCTTGGTCTTAACAGAACTTAACCCATTTTGATATCATTATGTGTGTGTGTGTGTGTGTGTGTGTGTGTGTGTGAGACAGGTTCATACAAGAACAAAAGAACAAATTATAGTCATACATTGATGTTGACCTATGTGACAGTCCCACATGTTAAAGAATCATATATGAATTAGTGGTTAGGATTCATCTAAATCATATATGATTTTTTATTATAGGGATTCACATGGGCCCACATCATATGTGATTGTGGTTAGTTTTTTTGTTTTTGCATATTGGATAAGTATAATAAATTTGCGTGTTTAAAAATATTATTTTTATTTTTACAAGAAAAAGATTAGAAAAATACAAATATTATTTTAATAAATGAGTTAGTTAAAGAGATCATGACTAAAATAAAATTAAATGCTACAAAGACCAAATTCAAAATAAACATATAATTAAAAACCTTAGTCAAAAAAATTATCGAAACATAAAACCAAATCCATAATTCGCTTAGAAATAAATGATGCTCTATGAATTGAAACATTTCCATCATACGTCTTATCATCATCATTGAAAAGAAAAATCGTGTGTTTCAAGATTGGTGGATGGTGTCTAAAATAAATGTATCTTTTTTTTCGGCCTCCAAGGCTATAATGATCGTGTTCTGTCACTGCTTATCCAGTAAACGTTTATCGGATATATTGTTGCATACGATATTGTTTTGAGAGCGTAACACCCAATTTCATGAACATAATTAACTAGGAAAATAACCAATTCATATAAAAATGCGGAAGCTTGTCCATCATTTAGAAAAGAAACCGTAATCCAACTTCGTAAATACCCACTGGGTTTAAAACTAAATACCACCAAAACATAATTTAATCGTTTACGAAAAACAACATGCACGTCAATTTAAAACAAAAGTAGTTTGCTGCCTAAACCAACACTCCTTCTTTTCCATCCCTGAGAACTGAACCGACGGAGCCTCGAAGCATCAGACCTTTTCCTTTCCCTTACGGGATGTGCCTGCAACTAAAAGAGTAAATAACAACGGGGTAAGCGAAACGCTTAGTGAGAACACACCTAAACCACTTACCATCATACATTTACAATCATGCAACACATAATCACGTACGTGCCATCTTTGCACTATCTTCCCTTTGGCTAAACCCAAAACAGGAAGAAACATCATATCCCCGAAGGGAACTTATATCGTCATCATAGCATAATCACATGCACACAATTATAAGCATACAACAACAAGTAGCTAGGTAGTGAACTCACCTTAGTAATGATCACCCTTAGCTCACAACACGTACAACGATCACTTTGTGGCACCTAAACACATTACACATTCATACTCATCAAACAAAACCCCATAATGGGTCCCTAACCATAACTCGACTCTCGATCGAGAAATGACTTAGCTATGCTCGACTATTTTCCACAAAACTTCCTAGAACATCTAGTTACATAAGCCCCTAGGGGTATATAAACCAAAGAACCCCAACCGGACCCGAAACGGAAAACTCAAAAATTTGGACAGCACAAACGGAGGGTCGAACCGAGGGTCACCACCCGCGGCTTGACCCGCCGATAAACGGAGGGTCATCCCGAGGTCACCACCCGCGGATTGACCCGCGGATACCTGCAGACCCAAAATCTTCAGTCGCAGGATGCGACTGCAGATGGGATTTCAACCCCAAAACTCCAAATTCAACTAATACACGACCAAAACTTGTTTCCACACTATCGAGGGTCGATTTTCAACATTAAACCGTAAGCAATTCGACCCCGAATCATCGCAATTACACCAATTGGCAATTCCATGATCACCAAATTCAATCATCTAACACTACCCAACTCTATACCACACTTTAACCGCAATTAACATCAATTAAACATAAGCAAACGTAGGATTCTTACCTCGGTTACAAACACCGCGATTCCTACTTGAATTCCTCCGAAATAAACCACTTAGGTCTCCAATTGAACTTCCCAAAATCGCCTCCTCTTCTCTAGTGGTCGTTCTCTGGAAACTGACTAGGGAAATAGGGTTTGAGGCTGGCCCACTACCCTTATATACATACTTAAGTTATACCCCTTGAGTTGCGAAAATAACGCGTTAGCCC
Source organism: Centaurea solstitialis (assembly GCA_030169165.1). Lineage (NCBI taxonomy): Eukaryota > Viridiplantae > Streptophyta > Magnoliopsida > Asterales > Asteraceae > Centaurea > Centaurea solstitialis. The sequence goes on from CM058046.1 coordinate 29,783,644, forward strand.
TCAAACTCTATAAAACACAATAAATCTACCGTTAGTTAACTTACATAACAACTTAGGATTAACTTGGAAATCGGGATGTTACAACTCTCCCCCACTTACCAGGATTTCGTCCCCGAAATCGCTCAATCTCGAAACAGCTCTGGATGGTTCCGTCTCATCTCGTCCTCGGGTTCCCAGGTCCACTCCGAGCCCTTCCTATGCTCCCATTGGACCTTCACAATCCCTACCTCCTTGTTCCTTAAGGCCTTGGTCTTTCTTTCCAAAATTGCTACCGGTCTCTCGGCATAGCTAAGTCGCTCATCCACTTGAATATCATCTAGTGGCACGTGAGCTGACTCGTCTGCTAAGCACTTCCGAAGCTGAGAAACGTGGAAAGTGTTGTGTATCTGGCTGAGTTCTGGCGGTAACTCGAGCCGGTACGCAACCTTCCCAACACGAGCAATTACAATAAATGGCCCGATAAATCTTGGCCCCAACTTCCCTCGCTTTCGAAAGCGAATCACCCCTTTCCACGGGGACACCTTGAGAAGCACTTTGTCACCAACCGCGAACTCTAGGTCAGACCGTCTCTTGTCTGCATAGCTCTTCTGACGACTCTGTGCCGTCCTCAGTCTATCGCGAATCAACTGGACACTCTCTGAGGTCCTCTGCACAATCTCGGTGCTCCCTAGTTCTCTCTGTCCAACCTCTCCCCAACATACGGGAGTCCTACACCGCCTCCCATAAAGCATCTCGTAAGGTGGCATGCCGATACTGGCATGGAAGCTGTTATTGTACGAGAACTCTACCAACGGAAGGTGGGAATCCCAGCTGCCACCAAACTCGAGCACGCACGCCCGAAGCATATCCTCGAGAGTCCGAATAGTCCTCTCACTCTGCCCATCCGTCTGCGGGTGGAAGGCCGTACTGAACTGAAGGGTAGTGCCCAACTCCTCATGGAAGCGATTCCAGAAACGAGATGTAAAACGAACATCCCGATCTGAAATCACTGACACTGGCACCCCGTGCCTCGCCACAATCTCTCGAACATAGATTTCTGCCAACGCCTCCGAAGAGGAAGCCTCTCTGATCGCTATGAAGTGGGCACTCTTCGTCAGCCGGTCTACCACCACCCAAATGGCATCGTGCTTCCGGACCGTCGTCGGTAATCCGGTAACGAAGTCCATGGTCACATGCTCCCACTTCCACTCGGGTATCTCCAAAGGTTGGAGTTTCCCGTGTGGTCTTTGATGTTCTCCCTTAACTCTCAGGCACGTCAGACACTTCTCCACATACTTCGCTACATCTCTTTTCATGCCAGGCCACCAGTAATCCGTCCTCAAGTCTCGGTACATTTTCGTGGCACCGGGATGAATCGAGAACTTCGATTTGTGAGCTCCATCAAGTAGAGTCTGCCTCGCCTCACACGAAACTGGGACCCACACCCGGCCGTATCGAGTCAATAACCCCCGACTGTCGGCCACTAGCTTATCCACTTGCCCCTTAATCCTTTCTTTCCGCTGGTTTTCCTTCTTTACCGCCTCCTCTTGAGACTGCCGTATCATCTCAATTAGGGAAGCTGACACGGTCATCCTCATACACGGCACACGAAGGAGTAAACTGCTCCCCTTACGACTCAAAGCGTCCGCCACCACGTTCGCCTTTCCCGGGTGATAGAGGATTTCGCAGTCATAATCCTTTATCACCTCCAACCACCGACGCTGCCTCATATTGAGGTTCCGCTGATCCATGAAGTAGTGGAGACTCTTGTGGTCCGTATAGATGGTACAACGAACCCCATATAAATAGTGTCGCCACAACTTAAGCGCGAACACAACCGCCGCCAGCTCAAGGTCATGGGTCGGGTAATTCGCCTCATGCGTCTTTAACTGGCGAGACGCATAAGCGATTACCTTTCCCTTCTGCATGAGGACGCAGCCTAACCCGTGATAAGAGGCATCACAGTAGACTGTCATGCCCTCAACTCCCTCCGGTAAGGTCAAAACCGGAGCCTCACAAAGCTTTCTCCTCAGTGTATCGAATGAAGCCTCTTGCTCCGCGCCCCACACGAACTTTTCATTCTTTCTCGTCAGCTTGGTCAAAGGAACGGCTATCTTGGAGAAGTCTTGGATGAACCGTCGGTAGTACCCGGCCAATCCAAGAAAACTCCTGATCTCCGTAGGAGTCTTCGGGGTCTCCCACTTCATCACCGCCTCTACCTTGGCCGGATCTACCTTTATGCCCTCCCGGTTTACAAGATGCCCGAGGAATTGAACCTCTTGTAACCAAAAGTCACATTTAGAAAACTTCGCGTACAATTTCTCCTTGCGCAAGACTTCCAAAACTTCCCGCAAATGCTGCACATGCCCCTCCTTTGACTTTGAATAGATCAGTATATCGTCTATAAATACGATTACCGATCTATCCAACATCGGTCTGCAGACCCGGTTCATAAGGTCCATGAAAGCTGCCGGCGCATTCGTTAACCCGAATGGCATCACAACAAACTCGAAGTGACCATAACGAGTGCGGAATGCCGTCTTGTGCACATCCTCCTCTCGAACCTTCAACTGATGGTACCCGGAGCGAAGGTCTATCTTCGAGAACCATGCGGCTCCCTGAAGCTGATCGAAGAGATCGTCGATCCTCGGCAGTGGGTATCGGTTCTTCACCGTGAGCTTGTTTAGCTCACGGTAGTCGATGCACATCCGCATCGACCCATCCTTTTTCTTCACGAACAGAATAGGGGCTCCCCAAGGTGAGGCACTCGGGCGAATAAACCCCTTGTCCAAAAGCTCTCCCAGTTGCTTTGACAACTCCAACATCTCCGGGGGTGCTAGCCGGTATGGAGCCTTGGCTACCGGCGTCGCTCCCGGAACCAACTCGATCCGGAACTCTACCTGCCTCTCGGGAGGGATACCAGGCAAGTCATCCGGAAATACATCCGGATACTCGCTGACTACGGGCACCTCTGCCACCGTCTTCTTCCTCGCCTCGACTTGGCTTCCGATCACATAAGCCAAATAACTGCTGCCTCCCTGAATAACGTGCTTCATTGCTTTCGCCAAGGTACACATCTTCGGTAGTCTCTTCTTCTTTTCGCTAACGACGACTATCTCTCCCCCACTAGGGTTCCGGATTACTACCCGTTCATTCTCACAATCAATATGAGCCCCATTACGACTCATCCAGTCTACCCCAGCTACAACATTGATCTCCCTCATAGGAATCGGGATGAGATCAATGTTGAACTTTACATCTCCAATCTCTATTACATTGCCCCTATACACATCTCTACACAACCGAACATCCTCGGCCGCTATCTCTACCTCTAAGGGTTTATCTAGTCTACCCTTCTCACTTACAAAATTTTTACAGAAAGAAAGAGATACAAACGACTTACTAGCTCCCGAATCAAATAACACAAGCGCGGGTGCAGAATTAACAGAAAAGATACCTGTAACCACATCTGGCTCCTCTTTCGCCTCCTCTGCCGTCAACTGGTACACACGTGCTCTAGTGCGGGGTGGCTCCACCTTCCTTCCGGTACTTGCCTCCGCGGCCTTTGCAGACGCCGCCCCCGAAGGCTGAACCGGACCGGCCTTAGGGCACTGGCTCGCGATATGCCCAAACTCAAGACATTTGTAGCACATACGGGCACTCTCTTTGCAATCTCGACTCATGTGACCTGTCTGTCCGCACTTAAAGCACGTTCCCGAACCCGACCGGCATGCACCCCAATGCGTCCGACCGCAAGTGGCGCAACGCGGGACCTCTTTCTTCACCTCAACTCTCGGCCCGAGCTGCTTAGGCCTCTTGGCTTGCTGAGCTGATACTGGCACCGACTCGGTCTTCTTCTTCCTGTCTGGCTTCTCAAGCTCTAACTCTCTCATGCGGGCCATCTCATACGTCTCCTGAAAGGTCTTGCACGAAGAAGCTGCCACAAACTCACGTATCTCCGGCTTTAAGATCTCTAGGTAGCGGTACTTTTTGGTCCGCTCATTCTTCACATAGTCCGGGCAAAAGACTGAGCGTGCCAAAAACATATCGGTGATTTCATTCACCGACTCAGTGGTCTGCTTCATCTGTAGGAACTCGTTAGTCAACCTCTCGATTTCCACTTGAGGAACGTACTGCTCCTTAAACAGCTTCGAAAATTCCTCCCACGACATAGCTGCGACCTGTTCAGCGGTTCGGGACTGACTAATGATGTTCCACCAGTCCTTACCAGCCTTCCTCAACAGGTTCGCAGCATACCGAACCTTCACTCCCTCAGGACAGGCGCAAGTCAGAAACGCGCCTTCGACATCGGCCAGCCAACGAGTGCTGGCAATGGGGTCCTTCTGACCGTCAAACTGCGGTGGCTGGCAAGCCATGAAGTCCTTGTAACTGACACTTCTGGCCTGCCCGCCACTCGTTCCTCCAGAACCACTAGCCCGATCCCCCACGACCGCCTCCACTTGCGATCGAATCTCCTTTTTCAGATCATCCTTCATTTGGGCGAAAAGCCCCGGCAGCAGATCCTGCAATGCCTCACCGACCTCTGAGGATATCAGCTCTCTCAGGTCGGGGTTTTCCTGCTCCCCCACTGCTGCAGCTTTCTTACCGGTTTTTGACGGTCTCACCATACTGATTCAATAAACATGTACACATCAGTCTCACACATTTCCTCTACACATGCTTCTTAAGGATCCATCTATTAGTCTCAAGGACCTATGGGCGTCCTAACATGCCACTACCCCCAGACGCAACTTGGTTAAGTATGACACTCCCGTAACTATGTTAATTCCGTGATATGTACAATGTATTTGCAATGATACGGGCCCTTGTATCCTTGTAAATACACCCTACATATCCAGCCTCAACAACATCACTACGATGTCAGTCCCCAACCAATTGCTCATACATATCCTCATACTAGAGCCTAATAGCTCTCTCATCAAGTAATCACATATTAGTCCATACATCTTTCTACTCATTGCTAGGTGCTAATAGTCTATATAAGGCTTACAAGCAATCTTTACGCCTCTACTAGTGCCAAAGTGGTTCATGTTGTCTAACATGCACCTTATGTTCATCACTAACATCATGCATCACATATAGCCTTTACATGCATCAATTACAACTACATACATCTCATACTCAACAAGTTAAAGTAAGGTCTAGTGTGCTCACCCCCGTTCTGATGCTCCGGCTCACAGTTCAGTCTCTTTACCTCGTCTCAAGAAACATTTTTGGTTACTTTTTATTTTAGAAAACAAAAGCTTTGGTTTAAGTTCAAGTATCCACCTCTCGTGAATACTCGAATCCCTCAAACCTAGGCTCTGATACCAACTTGTAACACCCAATTTCATGAACATAATTAACTAGGAAAATAACCAATTCATATAAAAATGCGGAAGCTTGTCCATCATTTAGAAAAGAAACCGTAATCCAACTTCGTAAATACCCACTGGGTTTAAAACTAAATACCACCAAAACATAGTTTAATCGTTTACGAAAAACAACATGCACGTCAATTTAAAACAAAAGTAGTTTGCTGCCTAAACCAACACTCCTTCTTTTCCATCCCTGAGAACTGAACCGACGGAGCCTCGAAGCATCAGACCTTTTCCTTTCCCTTACGGGATGTGCCTGCAACTAAAAGAGTAAATAACAACGGGGTAAGCGAAACGCTTAGTGAGAACACACCTAAACCACTTACCATCATACATTTACAATCATGCAACACATAATCACGTACGTGCCATCTTTGCACTATCTTCCCTTTGGCTAAACCCAAAACAGGAAGAAACATCATATCCCCGAAGGGAACTTATATCGTCATCATAGCATAATCACATGCACACAATTATAAGCATACAACAACAAGTAGCTAGGTAGTGAACTCACCTTAGTAATGATCACCCTTAGCTCACAACACGTACAACGATCACTTTGTGGCACCTAAACACATTACACATTCATACTCATCAAACAAAACCCCATAATGGGTCCCTAACCATAACTCGACTCTCGATCGAGAAATGACTTAGCTATGCTCGACTATTTTCCACAAAACTTCCTAGAACATCTAGTTACATAAGCCCCTAGGGGTATATAAACCAAAGAACCCCAACCGGACCCGAAACGGAAAACTCAAAAATTTGGACAGCACAAACGGAGGGTCGAACCGAGGGTCACCACCCGTGGCTTGACCCGCCGATAAACGGAGGGTCATCCCGAGGGTCACCACCCGCGGATTGACCCGCGGATACCTGCAGACCCAAAATCTTCAGTCGCAGGATGCGACTGCAGATGGGATTTCAACCCCAAAACTCCAAATTCAACTAATACACGACCAAAACTTGTTTCCACACTATCGAGGGTCGATTTTCAACATTAAACCGTAAGCAATTCGACCCCGAATCATCGCAATTACACCAATTGGCAATTCCATGATCACCAAATTCAATCATCTAACACTACCCAACTCTATACCACACTTTAACCGCAATTAACATCAATTAAACATAAGCAAACGTAGGATTCTTACCTCGGTTACAAACACCGCGATTCCTACTTGAATTCCTCCGAAATAAACCACTTAGGTCTCCAATTGAACTTCCCAAAATCGCCTCCTCTTCTCTAGTGGTCGTTCTCTGGAAACTGACTAGGGAAATAGGGTTTGAGGCTGGCCCACTACCCTTATATACATACTTAAGTTATACCCCTTGAGTTGCGAAAATAACGCGTTAGCCCTCAAACTCTATAAAACACAATAAATCTACCGTTAGTTAACTTACATAACAACTTAGGATTAACTTGGAAATCGGGATGTTACAGAGAGATTATAATATTGTCAATAATGGTAGGTAATAGTGTTAAATTTTGCCGATAAACGTTTAACGAGTAAGTGTTTAAGTAAACTTAACGGCCCTTAACGTAACTTGTGGAAAACCATGAAATATATGTAAAAACTACAATTTAATTTTATAGTGTAAAAGATAGATCTTCGACTGTTGGTATAATTTAAATCCAAAATTGTATAACCATTAAGAGTTATGATTCAAAAGGATGTGGTGATATTTAAACATCAAAGGATCATTTACCAAACGGTTAGTATATGCTAAGATTTTAATTAATAAATGAGTAAGAAGACTCTTATCTGGTGTCTATTGGATAGGAAGCGCTTACCAATAATCCATTTTAATAACGGTAAATGTATTTAATAGGACAAGTTTAAAATGGTGACTTTTTAACTTAGGCCAACTCCGACCATCCTGTAAAATCACCAAATTTGATATTATATAACACGAACAAAAATACTTAAGGCCAAAGTCGACAAATGAAGACTTTCAAAAGTCAAAACTAAACAATAATTTTGGGACGGAGGTAGTAGTTTTTAGGTTAGATTTATAATATTTTGTGTTTTTTTATATGAGCCACCTACTTGGTGTTTTTATTTTTGAAGTATGGTTGGAATTGAAATTTGTTTTGGTGTGAAGGGACCCACATGTTTTGGTGTTTTAGTGTTTTTTTTTTATGTGTGTTATGGTTGGAGTTGGCCTTACAAGTCTCTTCCCCCGTCTCTCCCTCTCCATAAATTAATTTGCAAAAAGTAATGTTGACCAGATATTTCATCATAAAATATATGTAACAACTTGATTATAAGCTTCTTATCACATATGATGATTTGTTGGATGACTATAGCAATATGTGAAAATTGTAGATTCTTGTTAATAACATGTGATTTTGTGTATTTACATTTATCCTAATTTGCAAAACTATATACATATATATACAACAGGTTCAAACAATAATAGTCAATTTGAAAGAAAACGATAAGGAATATGAGGTACATAATAAATTAATTAAAAAATAACTATATATACGAGAATGGAAGATAATCTTATTCATAGTTTAGTTTATCACGTTTTGTTATAATTTTTTGTTTAAATGTATTCTTGATTATAAAACTCACAATTTTTTTTTTTTATCAAATATCACATATGATATCTATAACTAATTCATATGTAATAATTGTATGCCATTTATATTCACACCTATATTATCATATGTGATATGTACAAAAGTTAACATAGTTAACCATACTGTCCATACGTGATAGTAATAAATCATATCTTAAATAAAGTTAACCACATAAGAAAAACTTGAATCCAGACTTAGAGAAAAAATAGTGAAAAAGATAATAAGTTAATTATAGATATCCCTTATGATATTTAATGAAAAATTTAAGCTATTTTTCTTTTATAAAACTTTATGAAAATTTATAAATTAATTAAAATATAAAGAAGAAATAAATTTAAAAGATTTTTTTTTAAGTTCATCTAATTTAAAAAAATAATTATCCTAATATATATATATATACATGAGACTGGTCATTGTGATTAACTAGTTATTAAGAACCCGGGTTTCGCGCCGGGTTATAAACTGTGATAGATTTTATCATTTATGAAACATAAAGTTTGTACGTATGTTGTTATATTAAAGATTAGTATAGCGGACTTCATACATTGTGTTGAGTATTTAACTATATGCTTACAATCAAAAAGAAATATATGGTGCAAGTGATGTCTACTTTATATGACTGTCAGCATGTAGATAATGTGTGTGTGTGTGTGTGGGGGGGGGGGGGGGGGGGAGGGGTATTTAAAATAAATAAAAAGATTTAAATAGTCAATAAATAAAAAATATTAATTTTAAGAAGTTTTAACCTAAAATTTGGAAGAAAAAAACTCATGTACTTATCCATAGTTTAATGAAATTATTTGATTATTTATTTGCTTAAAGGTATAATAGTTTATAATTAACCAAGAAAACAAAATGTCTTAGTAAAATAAATAAATAAAGTAAAAACTAACAATATATGAATTATATAACTTGAGAATAAAAAATATAAAGATGGTCTACTATAATAACCAAATATGTAAATTAATCAAGTATTTTTAGATAAGTTAATTACTTAATTTAACAAAGTTGGATGAAAGAATGAGAATAAAAACCACATAGATGAACAAAGCAGTTTTTAAAAACTAAAGACAAAAATTGTTATATATGTAAAATTAGAGGGACTAAAGTTGTATATTTATATATAACTTTACTATTCATAATTACTAGTAAATGTTACATAGTTGAAGGTTGTACTTTCTTTTTTCTTTGTATAATTTAATACATTATTTATTTCGAATAAGTGTCGAATAAGTTCCTATGACTTTAGTTGAAGGTTGTACTTTCGTTTTTCTTTGTATAATTTATTACATTATTTATTTCAAAAGCAATAAAACTTTATAGAAAACTAAACAAATATAACAAAAGTCATCAAAACTCTTTTGTAGGATGTAAATAAGACCCAACAAATCTACAACGACACGTAAAACAAACAAAAAACTAGATTCAAACAAATATAAGTCAAAAAAAGCTCGTTATTAGATACAAGAACATATATCTTATCAAATATCCATAAATACTTGAAAAACATGTAACAAATATTATATGAAAGTGCTATATCTTTTATCAACTTAGGCTATGGTCCCTGTGGTTTGCTAAAAATTATGATCATGGTCCCTAAACCCTAATTTTCATGAAGGGGTCCCTAAGGTTTCATTTTAGTTACGGTGGAGGTCCCTGGCCCTAACGTACGTTAACTGGCTCCGTTAAGGCAGATGTATTTTGGTCTTTTAATAATTTCCTATTATTTATTAATTTTTTTTCCATCTCCTTCATCCATGAAATATTTGAAAAAGAACCTAGTGAGTGAAAAAACACAATCAAAAACCATTATCAAAAACCCAAATGAAGCTAAAGGGACATAGGTCGGGTTGTGTATTCAATCAAACCCAGGACCCTAATCATTCTAACCCAGCAATCAATAATCCAAACCCAAAACCCGTATAGAAATCGACTCGAACGAACCTAAGATCTGCTTTTTCTTCAATTTCATCTCCGTCTCGTCTTCCAGATCTAGCCATGGAGTCTTTGAGATTGAGAACCATGGATGCATCTAGGTTAGACGGTTGAAGGGTTCCAGATCTAGCCGGCGACGGTTCTCCTTCAACATTCAGATCTGGACGACATCTGGGTTAGACGGTTCTCCGGCGACGGGTCACGACTAGATTTGCAGATGACCGTCGACCATTTTCAGATGGCCGGCAATGGTGTCTCTTCGATTTCCAACGTCGGCAACGATGATATCTCTTCGACTTTACAGATGACGACGACGGCTGGTTTCCAAAAGGGTTAAAGATGACGGCGACGGTTGGGGTTCCAAATGGGTTGAGATGACGGCGACTTTACAAATAATGGCGATGGTGGGTTTCCAGATCTCGTCATGGGGGTTTTAGATGGCCGAAGATTGATTGATGTTGAAGGTGGGTTTCCAGATGACGGCATGCGATGATATCCCTTCTCTTTCATTTAGGTTTTTTGGATCTTTGTATATGGACTTGAAGATGGATTTGTGCAGATGAAGATCAATCTGGATATTTAGTTGAAGAAGATGGTTGAAGAGGATTGAACATCAAATAATTTAGAAAAAAATAATAAAAAACAAAAAAAAAACTAAAAAGATGAAAATGTCCCTGCCTTAACGGAGCCAGTTAACGGACGTTAGGGCCAGGGACCTCCATCGTAACCAAAATGAAACCATAGGGACCCCCTTCATGAAAATTAGGGTTTAGAGACGACGATCGTAATTTTTAGCAAACCATAGGGACCAAATTCGTAATTTACTCAATAATTTATATTAATTGTATACTTGGAAAAGGCTACAAAAACTACTCAACGGTCGACGACCCCCTTCGACGACCGTCGACGACCACCGACGTCTGCGAAGACCTCCGATGACTACCTACGACCTTCGACGACCGCCTACGACCACCTCCGACTATCAACGGCGTCTGCGACGCCGATTGCCGACAACCACCTCCGACGACCGCCGACGTTTGAAACACCCGCCGATGACCCCCTTCTACAGCCGCCAACGTCTACGACTCCTGCCGCCAACATCCGATGACTATCGGCGTCCACCGCTGTCTGTGACGACCTCCGACGACCATCGACGTCTACGACGACCACCTCCAGCGACCCTCGGCGTTTGCAACGACTGTCGGCAACAACCGTCGATGACCTGCGCATCTCCGACAACGAAAGTAGCCATCGAGAGTTGTTGCCCGATGTTGCCGTCCGACGACACGAGCCATCATTTTTCTGATTCATTTGTTTTATGATATCAAACAAGAGAATAATTCAAATTCTCCGCCCCATTTCTATTCCTCCCTATTTCTATTCCTTTTTGTTGGTTCCAAGTAGGTGACCTTCAAGTAATAAGGATTATAGGGGGGGTTGAATATAATCACACAATTTTTCACTTTAAATTCTTTTGTATTAACAAACTGAATTTACAAGATTGTTGCGGAATAGATAAGGATAAACCTAATCTAAATAATTTTAAGTTACAAATCTTTCACTATGCACTAGTGACTGAGAATAGAAAAGAAAGAACTTACAAGATAAGAGAAAGGATTTTGGGTGCAAGATTGAGGAAGAAAAAGTATGTAGAACATCTTCTTCACGTCGATATATACCTTGTACATTAAATGCATGACAGAACCACTTTGTACACGTGTTGTACTCTGAGTGGCCTTTGTGTACTATTTATTATAAACAAATACCTTTGTATGTTGGACAAAAAGATGCTTATAGAAACAGTTGCCTTATGGGTTGATAACTACGGAGGAAACAATAAAATGACTGTTCTTTTATACTTTGTGTCAGAAAGGCGTGTAATCCTTTTATGCATAGGATAAAAGACAATCTTCATTCTTCAGGATCAGGTTACTGATCAATGATAGAATCTCTGATACTGATTGTTGATCCAGCTCTCCTAAGACCTGATGAAATGATAATGATCCTGAATCTTTACTTAGTGAATAGGTTTTTACTTCTGTTATAGCTTGAGGAATTATCACTGAAACTGTTCTGTGTTATTCCATGTTACTTATGCTGTAACTTAATTTTATAGTAATCAGGATCAGGATCAGGAGATGAACGAGTCTGTTCTGCAGTCTACTGATCCTATCCACTGAAGTGAAGACCTCCTGAAGACATTAAGATCATACACAAAGAACCATCAGCGACGTCAAAGAAATAGCTGATGACAGGAACAGCATGCTCGTGATCTGAAGACGGAACTCAGTGATAGCAGGCTGCTCAATATCGTATGACATCCTGAAGGCTCAACAGGATACAAGTGACCCTGAACTTCATCAGTATCAGGACCCTAGTCACTGATCAGTATCCTGATCCTGAAGGATTAGAAAAGTGTCTTAGTCTAATGCACAAAAGGATTATCCGCCTTTACTGACACAAAAGTACATAAGGACAGTCTCTTTACTGTTCCCTCCGTACTTATCAGACCTCAAGGCAACTGTTTACACACTTCCTCTTTTGCACACCATGCTAAGAGTAATTGTTTATAGTAAATAGTACAACAGACCAACTACAACGTGACACGTCACAAAAGTAGGTCTGCATGCATTTAATGCATGGAGTATAAATTGGACGTGGAGAAGATTTTCTCCATAACCCTCTTCTGCATCCAAAAATACTCAAGTCCTTTCTTTCTTATTACCCTCTATCTTCTTTCTTACATCTTCTCACTTAGTGCATAGTGAAAGAACTTAGATTGTTTAGTTTAGACTATTTGTCTTTTCTATTTCCGCAACAATCTGTAAATTCATATTGTTAATATAACAAGAATTTAAAAGTGAAAAATTGTGTGATTATATTCAACCCCCCCTTTCTATAATCCCAAACACTATCCTAGCTTGAAGGTCACCTACTTGGGACCAACAAGTGGTATCAGAGCAGATACAAGCTCTCATTTTCTTCTTAGAAAAATCTTGTGATCCTCTCTTCTTATTCTATGGCTCTTCAAGCTAAGGATAACTACTTTGATACCGGCTCTGCTGGAAAGCCTCCTCGGTTCAACAAAGACAACTTCTCTCTTTGGAAAACCAGGATGGAACTCTTTCTCTCTGGTTCTGATCCCCAGATTCCATACTTTCTGGAAAATGGACCACATGTGCCTACACAAACCGTCCACCCCATTCCTGCTGCTGCTGGCCAACCAGCTGTACCTGAAAGGCAGCTGGTGAAGCCCGTAACTGACTGGAATGATGAAGACAGACGCCTGGTCAACATTGACACTAAGGCTAGGTCTCTCATTGCCATGTCACTTCCTGACGATGTATTCCACTCTGTCTGTCACCTTCGCTCTGCTAAGGAGATATGGGACACTCTGTGTGTTCAATACGAGGGCACTGCTGTCCTCATGGAATCAAGAAAGATTTTATTGGTTCGACAGTATGAAAGCTTTATTCATCAAAAGGATGAAACTCTCTCCCAGCTACATCAGAGATTCAACTGTCTTCTGATTGATCTGAAGACTATCCGTACTACCTACTCTAACTCTGAGGTGGTTACCAAGTTCATGGAAGCTCTTCCTGAACATTGGGAAATTTACACCTCCTGCTTAACTATGTCAAAGGACATAAAGACACTCACACTAAGTGAGCTGTACGGTATTCTTCTTAACCGTGAACAACAGAAGAAACTGAAAAAGAATCTCATAAGAGATTCTAAAGATACCAAAAGTAACTCTGTTGCATTGGTCTCTGACTCAGTTCCTGCTGTTGCCACTTCTTCTTCAGTAACTATTACTGAATTAGAATCTTCTTACTCTGACATGTCAGAAGATCCTGAATTCAATGAATCTCTTGCTCTTTTAACCAGATCTTTCAAAAAATTTGCCAAAAAGGGAAACTTCCACAAAAAGAAACATCTTGCTATTACTGACAAGCCTAAATCAGACCCTATTGATAAGGCTACTGCTATCTGCTACAACTGTCAGGGCAAAGGACGCTTTGCTAATGATTGCAGGTACAGGAAAAGTCAGTTTGCTCCCTCCTCTGCTAAATCTTCTTCTAAGAATCCCAAATACCAGCGCCTGAAAGAAAAATACAAAAAGATGAAAACTCAGCGCAAAGGCAAAGGTTTAATCGCAGAAGACTGCGACTGGGATGATGTCTCCTCTGATGACTCATCTGATGAGGAAGACACTCAAGTGGCACTGATGGCCATTATTGAGGAACCTACCTTAGCTCTCATGGCTAAGATAGAAGAGGTTCCTGAAGAGATTCCTCCTCAGGCTCCTGAAGCTTTTTCTTCCACAACTCCTGAAGCTTCCACCTCTGCGACTGATTCTTCCAGTCAGGTACCTATTCCTCTCATCCCTCTTGAAAGCTTAACTCAGTTGGACCTGGTCACTCTCGATCTTTACAAAGCCCTTAATGGTAAAACCTCTGCTGAAAAAATGAATATTGATCTTAGAGGACAACTCAAAGAATGTCAAGAAAAAATAAAACAGCTTACCATTTTGGAAGAAAATTATAAGGACCAGGTCACTGTAAACAAAACTCTCTGTATTGAAAGAGAATTGGCTCTTGCTGCCAAAGAAAAAGCCCTTGCTCAATTAAATGCTGAAAAAGTCACCATCAAAGGATGGAGTGACGCCTCTGAAAAAGTTGATGAAATATTAGCTTCAGGGAGATCTGACAAAAGCAAAAGAGGTCTTGGATTCACTCATAGATATACGTATGAAGAAACTAAGTATGAAAGTTCCATGCTCAAATTTGGAAAATTTGTCTCTTCTATTCCCATTCCTAATGCTTCTGAAAATATCCCTTCTTCTCCTAACACACACTCTGAAGGTGCTCCTAAGAGCAAAAAGAACACAGTCAAGGAAAAATCTAAGACTGTAACACCTTCAAAGACCAAGAGTCCTAAACCCAAGAACAAAGTTCTAGGTGGTGGTCCTTCAGTCTCAGGATCAAAATCTTTCTCTCAAAATCCTACTCCCAGACTGAAGATTGACCTGAAGCAAAAGACTCAGGAGAAGAAACCAATTCCTCCAATGTCCAATGCTAAAGGCATACTTGGTGCTGGTCCTGCTCACTTAAAGTTTAAAAACTTTCTGGACCACACTAAACGCTTTCAATATCGCAAATGTTATCACTGTGGATTAAATGACCATATTGCGAGTAAGTGTCCTGATGCTACCAAAGCTGAAAAATCAGCTAAGGTAAAGAAGATTCCCATGACTGAGAAATCAGTCAAAGGAAAGAAGGTTGTCAAGACTGTTCCTTCAGTCAAGACTCCAGCCTCCTGTACTGATACTTCTGTAAAGGCTGACACTGACTCAACCAGTCCTACTGATACTTCTGGATCCATAGTTCTATGGGTACCAAAGAAAACTTAAACTCTAAATTTTACAGGATAAGGGCATCTGGTACTTGGACAGTGGATGCTCTCGACATATGACTGGTTCGAAATCTGTCCTCTCTAACTACCGTGAAGAAAGAGGTCCTGCTGTGACCTTTGGCGGAAACGGTAAAGGCCAAACCCGAGGGTATGGCACACTGACCAACGGAGTAACTACTTTCAAAAGAGTTGCTTATGTTGAAGGCCTGATGCATAATCTTCTGAGCATCAGTCAACTGTGTGATAAGAATCACAAAGTTTCTTTCTCCAAGAAAAAGTGCAAAGTCAAGAACAAAAGAAAGGAAGTTATTCTTACTGGAGTGAGACATGCTGATATCTACATCATTAACATGAATACTTCCACTGACAACTTCTGCTTTGTATCTCGTGCTTCCACTGATACCAATTGGCTATGGCACAAGCGTCTATCTCATCTCAACTTCAAGACGCTGAACCAACTCTGCATCAACAACCTGGTCATTGGTCTTCCTGACTTTCGCTACACAAAGGTGTCTCTTTGTTCAGCATGTGAAAAAGGAAAACAGACCAGGGCTAGTTTCAAGTCCAAGCAAATTTCCTCCATCAGCTCTCCTCTACAACTTCTCCACATGGATCTCTTTGGACCAGTCAACGTCCAATCCATTGCTGGAAAGAAATACACTCTGGTAATAGTTGATGAATATTCCAGATACACTTGGGTATTCTTTCTTCGTGCCAAGAGTGATGCTCCTGAAGAAATCATCCTGTTCGTCAGGAAGATGGAAAGACTCAACAACCTTACTGTTCGATCAATCAGGAGTGACCACGGAACTGAATTTAAAAACAGTACCCTGGAAACCTTCTTCGAGCAGAAAGGTATCACTCAAAACTTCTCCTCTGTAAGAACTCCTCAGCAAAATGGTGTTGCTGAAAGACGAAACAGGACGCTGATTGAAGCTGCGAGATCTATGCTGAGTGAAGCAAATCTTGCCACTCAGTTCTGGGCAGAAGCTGTAAATACTGCTTGCTATACTCAGAACAGATCTCTGATAGTCAAACGCTTCAGAAGAACTCCTTACGAACTCTTTCGTAACAGGAAGCCATCAATCGAACATCTTCATATCTTTGGTTGTGTTTGCTACATCCTAAACAACAAAGATAATCTTGGGAAGTTTGATTCCAAATCTGATGATGGAATTTTCCTCGGATACTCATCCATTTCTAAAACCTACCGTGTGTTCAACAAACGAAGACAAGCCATAGAGGAAACGATTCATGTCAAGTTTGATGAATCGGGTCCTACTTTCCCTCACCCAAATGATAATTCTGAAATCAATCAGTGGGCTGATTCTTTCTTTCAAGTCCCTGAACCTCCTATTGCTGATCCATCTCCTCAAGACCTTCCTGATGGTTTTGAAGAAGATCCTCCTATACCACCCACTGAAACATCCTCTCCACCTCTGATAAATGCCACTCCAATCACCCAAATCATACCATCTGAACCTGATCAACCCACTAACAGTGAAGACTTTTCTCAAACCACTATTAGTGAGCCTACTCCTACAAATCTACTCCCTGATCCATCAATAAATGAAGCTTCCACTTCAGGACAGGTGTATCAGCCACCTGCTCTTCGATGGACCAAGGATCATCCCATTGATCAAGTTCTTGGTAATCCCTCCTCTGGCATTAAAACTCGACGCCAATCTGGTAACGTCTGTCTTTATGTAAATTTTATCTCTGAAAATGAACCTAAAGAAATAGATGATGCTTTGCGTGATCCTGCCTGGGTCTCAGCCATGCAGGAAGAGCTAGCAGAGTTCATCAGAAACAATGTCTGGCTTCTCGTCCCTAGGCCTCGAAAACGTACTATCATTGGTTCCAAGTGGATTTTTCGAAATAAACTTGATGAGATTGGTACGATTATTCGAAACAAGGCTCGCCTTGTGGCTCAGGGATACAGGCAGGAAGAAGGCATTGATTACGATGAAACTTTTGCTCCTGTTGCTAGGCTCGAAGCAATTCGACTCTTCCTAGCTTTTGCAGCACATATGAACTTCAAGGTTTATCAGATGGACATTAAAAATGCCTTTTTGAATGGAAAACTTAATGAAGAAGTCTATGTGGCTCAGCCTCCTGGCTTTGTAGATCCTAAGTTTCCTGATCACGTCTACTAGTTAAACAAGGCTCTCTATGGGTTAAAACAGGCTCCTCGTGCCTGGTATGATACCCTCTCAACCTTTCTTCTCTCTAAAGGTTTTGTGCGTGGAAAGATCGATAGCACCTTATTTCTAAAGAAATATCCTAAGCATATCCTTCTTGTCCAGATATATGTCGATGACATTATCTTTGGATCCACAAATCCCAAACTCTGCGAAAAGTTTGAGTTGCTCATGAAATCTGAATATAAAATGTCTATGATGGGCGAACTAACATTCTTTTTAGGACTTCAGATCAAGCAATCTGAAAAGGGAATTTTCATCAATCAAGGTAAATACGTACATGAGATGCTGAAGAAATTTGATCTCACATCTTGTACACCAATGAAGACTCCAATGGCTCCTCCTCTGACACTTGACAAGGATTCCAAAGGGAAATCTGTCGATGTGACTCTCTACAGAGGAATGATCGGCTCTCTGCTGTATCTCACAGCT
Organism: Centaurea solstitialis; assembly: GCA_030169165.1. Classification (NCBI taxonomy): domain Eukaryota; kingdom Viridiplantae; phylum Streptophyta; class Magnoliopsida; order Asterales; family Asteraceae; genus Centaurea; species Centaurea solstitialis. The sequence continues at coordinate 29,801,577 of CM058046.1, forward strand.
AGCCGCCCTGATATCATGTATTCCACATGCTTATGTGCTCGTTATCAGGCTGAACCCAAAGAATCCCATCTGACCGCTGTAAAGCGGATCTTCAGATATCTGAAGGGAACTCCTAATCTGGGTCTTTGGTACTCCAAGGACTCAGGGTTCGATCTAACAGCTTATTCTGATAGTGACTTTGCAGGATGTAAGATTGACAGGAAAAGCACCACTAGTGGTTGTCACCTGCTAGGTGGCAAGTTGGTGAGTTGGACTAGCAAAAAGCAGAACTCTGTGTCCACATCAACTGCTGAAGCTGAATATGTTGCAGCAGGAATCTGTTGTGCTCAAGTCCTGTGGCTGAGAAATCAACTTCAGGACTATGACATACAACTTTCTAAAATTCCTATCTACTGTGACAATACTTCAGCGATAGCCATCGCCAACAATCCTGTCTTACACTCCAAGACAAAGCACATTGAAGTGAGATATCACTTCATCAGGGATCATGTGATGAATGGTGATATTGAACTCCATTTTGTCCCTACTGAATATCAGCTTGCTGACCTCTTTACCAAACCACTGGATGTGACGCGTTTTAATATGCTCATCAGTGAACTTGGGATGTTAAATCCTGATGATTGAAGTTTATCAGGACAAACAGTTGTTAAATCCTATAGAATAATCATTCTCAGGACTATTTCTTTAACAACTCCTGAACTAACTCTCATCAGAGGATGACTCTATTCAGTACTTACAAAATCTTTGTTCAATATCCAAATACTGATGATTCTCAGGTAAGTATTTCTTCCCTCTGCTCCTGAAACCTTATCGCATTAAATGTGATAAGAGGATTTTCCCAAAACAGTACTTATCTGATAAGTACTCTGATTCCTATAAAACATATCTTTCACCAAAATGGAATCATCCCCTGAAAAGGCGGTTTTTATCTTTTCAAATAAAACAAACTTTTCATCTGCACTGACACGTAATGGGACGTTTCCTGTTCCCCACTACGTGTGTCAGGCGCGTGAACGCGCGTAGAACCTCCTTTATTCATCATTACGTTTGAATTTAGCCGCTCTTTTCTCTCTCATCCATTTTCTCTCTCCTACCACGAGGTATAAAAACCTCACTCGTAATCCTTCACACTCTTTACGCTCACAAATTCTCTCTAAGCAATCAAGCAAGAAAAAGCAAGAATTTTTTTTTCCTCAAGAACACCAAGAACACTCACTACTTTTCCTTAACAAGATCATCGTAAGTGTTTCTTTTCTCTTGTTCTTTCTACATTGTAAGTTGGCCTTCTTCACCTAAACAACTTATTTTGTTAATCGTTTTTCCAAAAACCCTAAGATCACTCCGTTTGATCTTAGCTTTTCCAAAATCTTCTAAGATTTTTGTTAAAACAGTTAATATGGTGTTCTTATTTCTTTTAAGAACAATCATAAACTCTTATTTTGATATGTACTCATCAAAATAAAAGTTTCTTTTTAATACCAAAACACATTCCTTTTGTGAATTTTGGTATCTAATCCATTCCAAGTATAAAGGATTTCACCATTTTTATGAACATATTCTGTGTTCATTGAAAAATGAAGAAAAATGCATATTTTGGATCTTTAATCATCCACATATGTTATTTTTGTGTTTAACAGGATGGCTGCTACTACTTCCTCCTTGGACGCCCAACTCTCTTCCGAAGCTACACCTCTGCAAACCGCCACTGAAAGCCTGCCGATCATCATTCCGCAGCACGACGTACAGTTCAAACAGAACAACGTCATTGGCCTGTTTGACATTCCAGAAGGCAAAGAATATCTGCTGCCTGCTAAGAACTTCCTCCTGAGCAGCCCCCTGAAGACGGCTTTTACAATAGACCCAAAGCCGAACAAACCGATGCTGCAACAACTATGGTCTACTGCCACTGTTGCTAAGGAAAGGAACTCCAAAGGTGTCCTACGGGAGGTCATCAAGTTCCAGATCAAGGAAAACATAATTTCCTTTGGCTTCGGAACTCTGAGGAACGTACTGAACTTCCCTAAGAAGAAACGCTTCCCTCCTGCTCCTACCTCCGACGAAATCATCGAGTTCTTGGACGCCATTGGCTACAGATGGCCTGTGAAGGAGGGCATCATGCTTCCCAAGACTGCTGCTACTGTCCATAAGACAGGCCTAAACGCTACATTCTATTATATATGGAATACGTTTGGCCTGTGCTTATCTGGCAAGACAGGAAGCACGGAGCAGTTCCCCACCGTGATTCAGCACATGGTCTTCTCAGCGATCAAAAATCGCGAGTTTGACTATGCTCGCTGCATATGGGATGACATGGTCAGGAAGGTCAAGAACACGAAGCGAGTCGTCAACGTCGCCTTCACCAGATTCTTCTCGGCAGTCCTGGAACTGCATATGGGGCCAAACTACCCCAAAATCGGGAACTCCAACAACTACGCCCTCGGGCCTAAGTTCCTGGATCAGGTGGCTCCAAAACCTGACGACGTCCCTCTCTCCACTGTTCTGGTTGTTCCTGAACCAGTTCAGGCGGATGAAGAGCACTCCACCTCTCCCACTGAAGGTATGTACTCTCTCTTCTCTTCCAAACCCCATTCTTCTATTTCTCTGCATGCTATGTCAGTAGCTAACCCCATACTGACTTCCCCAGCTGCAACCACTTCATCTGCGCTCCAGAAGCGCCCCCAACCTTCTTCTGCCACTCCTCCACCTCCTTCAAAACGCGCCAAGTCGAAGGCGCAGAAGAAAAAGAAACAGGCGGCCGGTAAGAAATACTATATTACCCTGCCTCAACTCTTTAATAAACCATCTCCTTTATCTAAAACTTCTTCACCTGCAGATGCTTCCATCTCTGCTCCTGTACAACAAGAACCTGAGGTTGTTCACCTCGAACACTCAGAGAACATGGGGGGTAATCGCTCTGATACCCTCCTAGCCTCAGGTAATACTTTTAAGCAAAATATTACTGTCTCTTCTTTTATGAAAGCTAATGAGTCTTCTAGTACTCACTTAGCTACTCTGTCTACAGGTTCTTTAGGAGCAGCCACTGAAGGGCATCCCCAGCTTCATCAGGATGACCCCTTCAATGACTTTGTCTTCACGGACGCCGAGCATCAGCTGAACGCAGCTGAGCTACGTAGGCAGTCCGCTGAACGACAATTGCAGGAGGCACGCACAGCTCTCCAACAGAAGGAGGACGAGCACCAAACACGCCTCCAGGCGTTGGAACTGGAGCTTGCCGCTGCAAAGGCTGCTGCCAGTACCGCTGAAGCCGCCGCCGCAAATGCCGCTGTCGCCGCCGTCGCCGTCACTCCGCCGCCTACGGCTGTTACCCTCACGATTCCTTATCTGGATAACATCCATGACAAGGTCTCACAAGTGGCCACCTCCTCCAACAACCTTCAGGCATCTATTGATGACCTGAAGGCCTCTGCTCTGCCTGCACTCTCCACCACCATCAACAACAGCACCAACTCTCTCACCACTTTCCAATCAATAGTGGTTCAGAGGTTGGATGCTCAGGAAGCAGGCCTCCGCGCCCTCCAGGAGCAGGTGACTAGCCTCACCACTGCTGTTAACGCCCTCACCTCTGCTCCTGCACCGCCTCCATCATTCACCACTGCAGACAGGGATGTGTTGCATTCCCTGATCTCCTCTTCATTCATCTCGCGCAAAGTCCTTAGCGACATGGCCTCTCTCCTCCAGAGGAACCTATCAACAGCCGCCTTAGTCCAGGCACCTGTTGAGGGGGAGAGACAGCCTAGAGACCAGTCCGTTTATTCCCCCTCCACCAACTGGAGAACCAACGAACAAGGGGGAATGAACGAGGAAGATGAAGAAGATGAAGATGATGATGAAGACGACGATATCTTCGTCGAGAAGGCTGCAACCCCAACGCCCACTCCAGGGCCTGCACAATCTCAGGGGGAGAACCTCGGTGCACCTGGTACGTTACTATTACCATCCTCTCCCTCATCCTCTGATAACCAACCAATCTCTTCTCTCCTTAAACCTAAACCTGCACCTGAAACCATAACCCTCGACACCTCCTCTGATGACTCTCTAATAAACAACCTACAAATGGTTGTCTACCAACCACCAAAACAACCTACCCCTGAACCAACACCCCATTCTTCTCCTAAACAAACCTCTGAGCCTGAAAACCAAGAAAACTCTGACTTTCAGGATGTGAACTTTGGTTCTGTCACTGGTGAGATTATTCGCCTCATGGAGAATAGTCCATCAGAACAGATAAGAGCCGAATTAAGCAGAATGACTTTCAGAGTAACTCCTCTTAACCCTGAATCCATTCCCTCTAAACCAACCCGCTTTAACCCTGAAGCATCCTCTTCTAGAACCCCTGAAATAAGAGCCCCTCCTGAAACCATATGCCTATCATCAGATGATGAATTCATCTCTGACGACTTCTCTACCCCTGCTTCTTCTCCCAGATCTCCTCCATCTAACTCCCCTAGATCTGAAGGTGAGAATTACCCTGACAACTCTGCTATTGTCAACAGGGATGGGCGTTTAAACGCCGTGATAGAGCGACTCGAGAGTACAAGAGTAAAAATTCCTCTTCGTACCTCTTGTGACTCCGAGTTCGCCTATCTTTCGCAGGAGGAATACAACGCTGCTGTACAGGCTCAGGAGGAGCATAATAAGAAGCAGAAGGAAGCCTTCCTCTCTGCTCAAGCCGCTCGAAGGCTTGCATCAGATTTTGTGGATGAAGATGCTGAAATAAGTGCAGATCCTATTCTTGCACAGAAGGCTGCTCTGAAGGTCTTCAACAAAAATGCAGAGGAATAGACTGAAGAAGTAAACACTGAGCTTGACTGGTGCAGAGATCGTCTACACCTAAGAAAACATGGTGCTGCTATCTCTGGAATCCATCTCAGCCGAACTCGCGGCAAAAGAGCAAAAACATGGATCACCGTCAAACGCTCTGGAGTCAAGGACGTGCAACACACTCTGGACAAGTTAGATCGTTACAACTTGTCAGAGTGGAACGAAATCAGATCCCTACTTCCCAAAGCCAACAAAAACTATCGGGCTGAAGTAGAAGAAGTCATCGAAGGACTTATTGCACGCATCAGAAGGACAACGGAAATACCTGATGACCTGCTCCACTACTCTTCAGTCCTACCTCAGCAACCTATTCGAAGATCTGCAGGCACCTCAACAAGAAGACCAACTCCCTGCATGCCCAGGGTGGTGGTCAAACCTCTGGATCTCTCGATGCTTGATCTTTCACTCTTTTTAGGAGTCTTGTTGGTCCCAAGTAGGTGACCTTCAAGTAAGGATAGTGTTTGGGATTATAGAAGGGGGGGGTTGAATATAATCACACAAATTTCTCACTTTTAAATTCTTGTTTTATAAACAATATGAATTTACAGATTGTTGCGGAAATAGAGAAGACAATTAGTCTAAACTAAACAATCTAAGTTCTTTCACTATGCACTAAGTGAGAAGAGAATAAAGAAAGAAGATAGAGGGGATAAGAGAGAAAGGACTTGAGTAGAATTAGGATGAAGAAGAAGTATGGAGAACATCTCTTCACGTCCTATTTATACTCCATGCATTAAATGCATGCAGACCTACTATTGTGACGTGTCACAATGTGAGTGGTCTGTTGTACTATTTACTATAAACAAATACTCTTTGCATGGTGTGCAAAAGAGGATGTTTGTAAACAGTTGCCTTATGGGCTGATAAGTACGGAGGGAACAGTAAAGTAACTGCCCTTATGTACTATTGTGTCAGAAAAGGCGAGTTATCCTTTTGTGCATTAGACTAAGACATTGTTCTAATCCTTCAGGATCAGGATACTGATCAGTGACTAGAATCCTGAAACTGGGGACGTTCAGGGTCACGTGTATCCTGATGAATCTTCAGGATGTCATACGATAGTGAACAGACTGCTATCACTGAGTTCCGTCTTCAGATCACGAGCATTCTGTTCCTGTCATCAGCTATTTCTTTGACGTCGCTGATGGTTCTTTTTGTATGATCTTAATGTCTTCAGGAGGAGGTCTTCACTTCAGTGGACAGGATCAGTAGACTGCAGAACAGACTCGTTAGCCTCCTGATCCTGATCCTGATCTATAAAGTTAAGTTACAGCATAAGTAACATGGAATAACACTGAACAGACTCAGTGATAATTCCTCAAGCTATAACAGAAGTAAAAACCTATTCACTAAGTAAAGATTCAGGATCATTATCATTTCATCAGGTCTTAGGAGAGCTGGATCAACAATCTCCCCCTAAATGATAATGATAAGACAACAGAGTAATTGTCTAAGTCTAGAAAGGTTAGAAATAAATCTAAGTCTAGAACTAAACAGTAGGAAATGGAACTCATAAAGGTACATGTCCCATTTACTGTTTTGAGGGATCTTTTTCAGTACTATGATGGAATGAAGTACAATGCACTGAATTGCATTCTCATTAATCTCATTAAGATATTACAAGAGTAAGGAAAATACAATAGTACATGATAGACGTACTGAAAGAAAAATTACAAGACAACTAACTATCAGATTCTTCGCTAATATATTCAGTCTTGACGCAAACAGGAACAGGAGTTTCGCTGAAGGCAAGTCTGTGATCAAGTATAGCTCTGACAGTGCGGATGATCTCTTTGTTGTCTGGATTTTTCTTATCTTGTTGTGCAGTGAAGAGAACTGTCAGAAGATGTTCATAGGGCGCTATGTGTAGCTCACTGAAGCGTTGAAAGCGTAGAATTGAGTTATTGCTAACACATATGCCATGAACAGGTTCTCTGATTACTTGTCCTTCAGATAGAGAGATTCCAGGAGGGAATGAAAGATCAAGCATCGAGAGGTCCAGAGGTTTAACAACCATTCTGGGAAGACAGGGAGTTGGTCTTCTTGTGGAGGTGCCTGCAGATCTTCGAACAGGCTGCTGAGATAGGAGTGGAGAGTGTTGGAGTAGGTCATCAGGTATTTCCGTTGTCATTCTGATGCGAGCAATAAGTCCTTCAATGACTTCTTCTACTTCAGCCCGATAGTTCTTGTTGGCTTTGGGAAGCAGGGATCTGATTTCGTTCCACTCTGACAAGTTGTAGCGATCTAACTTGTCCAGAGTGTGCTCTACGTCCTTTACTCCAGAGCGTTTGACTGTGATCCAGGTTTTACCAGGATTACCTTTCTTGCCTCTTGATCGGCGAAGATGGATACCTGAGATGGCAGCACCATGCTTTCGGAGGTGTAACCGATCTCTGCACCAGTCAAGCTCAGCATTCACTTCTCCAGTCTGTATCTCTGCATTTTTGTTGAAGACCTTCAGAACAGCCTTCTGTGCAAGGATAGGATCCGCACTTATTTCCGCATCTTCATCTACAAAATCCGATGCAAGCCTTCGAGCGGCTTGGGCAGAGAGGAAAGCTTCCTTCTGCTTCTTATTGTGCTCTAGTTGAGCCTGTACAGCCTCGTTGTACTCCTCCTGCGAGAGATAGGCGAACTCAGAGTCACAAGAGGTACGAAGAGGAATTTTTACTCTTGTACTCTCGAGTCGCTCTATCACGGCGTCTAAGCGCCCATCCCTGTCAATGGCAAATGAACTGTCAGGGTAGTTTTCACCTTCAGATCTAGGAGAGTTTGAGGGAGGTGATCTGGGTGAAGAGGCAGGGGTAGAGAAGTCATCAGAGATGAATTCATCATCCGATGAGAGGCATATGGTTTCAGGGGTGGCTCGGATTTCAGGGTTTCGGGATGAAGAGGCTTCTTGGTTGAAACGGGTTGTAGGACGGGTAGAAATGGTTTCTTGGTTAAGGGGTGTGATCCTGAAGGTCATTTTAGCTAGTTCAGCTCTGGTCTGCTCATTGGGACTATTCTCCATTAGGCGAATAATGTCACCAGTGACAGAGCCAAAGTTGACATCGTTAGTTTCAGGATCGGCTTGGTTAAAGGGTTCAGGTTCAGGGGCAGAGGTGGATTCAGGAGTTGGTTCAGGAGAGGGTAGTTTGGGAGGTTGGTAGATAACCATTTGAAGGTTATTAGGAGGGGAGTTTTCAGGTGAGGAGTCTAGGGTGATGGTTTCAGGGGTAGGTTTAGTTTTAAGAAGAGAAGATATGGGTTGGTTATCAGATGAAGAGGGAGAGGATGGTGGTAGAGACGTACCAGAAGCATCAGGGTTCTCCCCCTGAGGTTGTGCTTGCCCTGGAATGGGCGCAGAATCAGTAGGGATCTTCTCGATGAAGATGTCGTTATCATCATCATCATCTTCATTATCATCATCGTCGTCTTCATTATTCCCCCCGTCTTCAGCGGTTCTCCAGTTGGTGGAGGGGGAATATGCTGAATGGTCTCGGGGCTGTCTCTCCCCCTCAGCAGGTGCCTGTACTAAGGCAGCTGTTGTAACACTCCTTTGGAGGAGAGAGGCCATGTCACCCAGGACCTTGCGCTGGATGAAGGACGATGTGATCAGGGACTGCAACACGTCCCTGTCCGCCGTGGTGAAGGACGGAGGTGGCGCAGGAGCAGTGGTGAGGGCGTTGACAGCAGTGGAGAGCCCTTGCACCTGCTCCTGGATGGCGCGGAGAGCAGCTTCCTGAGCATCCAACCTCTGAACCACCGTTGTTTGAAAGGTGGTGAGAGAGTTGGTGCTGTTGATGATGTCGGTGGAGAGCGCAGGGAGTGCCGTGGCCTTCAGGTCATCAATTGATGCCTGAAGATTGGTGGAGGAGGAGGCAACTTGAGACACCTTGTCATGGATATTATCCAGACAAGGGATGGAGAGGGTGACGGCCGTGGGCGGCGGAGTCGCGGCGACGGCAGCAGCAGTGGCACTGGCGACGGCGGCTTCAGCAGCGGCTGCAGCAGCTTGGGCAGCAACAAGTTCCTGTTGGAGGGACTGGAGCTGTGCCGAGTGCTCGGCCTCCTTCTGCTGGAGGGCAGTGCGGGCCTCAAGCAGGTTCCTTTCAGCGGACTGCCTGCGGAGTTCAGCTGTGTTCAGCTGATGCTCGGCATCCGTGAGGATGAAGTCGTTGAAGGGATCATCATGGTGCCCTTCAGAACCTGCTCCTAAAGAACCTGTAGACATAGTAACTAAGTGAGCACTAGAAGACTCATTAGTTTTCATAGAAGAAGGAACAGTAATATATTGCTTAGAAATATTACCTGAGGCTTGGAGGGTATCAGGATGATTACCCACCAGATTCTCTGAGGGTTCGAGTTGAACCACCTCAGGTTCTTGTGTAACAGGGGCAGATGTAGAAGTATCTGCAGTGGAAGAACGTTTAGATAAAGGGGAAGGTTTATTAAAGAGCTGGGGCAGGGTAATGTAATATTTCTTACCAGCCGCCTGCGTCTTTTTCTTTTGCGCCCTTGCTTTGGCGCGTTTTGAAGGAGGTGGAGGAGTGACAGATGATGGTTGGGGGCGCTTCTGGAGCGCAGAAATTGTGGTTGCAGCTGGGGAAGTCAGTATTGGGTTAGCTACTGACATAGCATGCATAGAAGTAGAAGAATGAGGTTTGGAAGAGATGATAGAAAACGTACCTGTGGTGGGAGAGGTGGCTTGTTCAGCATCCTGTTCCTGAACTTGTTCAGGAACGACCAGGACGTCGGAGAGAGGGACGTCATCAGGATGGGAAGCAACCTGGTCCAGGAACCTAGGCCCGAGGGCGTAGTTGTTGGAGTTCCCGACCTTGGGATAGTTTTCCCCTAGATGCAGCTCCAGGACGGCTGAGAAGAACCTTGTGAAGGCAACGTTGGGGACCCGATTCTTGCTTCGGACCTTTCTCACCATGTCGTCCCAGATGGAGCGAGCATAGTCGAACTCGCGATTCTTGATCGCAGAGTAGACCATCTGTTGGATAACCATCGGGAACTGCTCCGTGCTCCCTGTTTTGCCCGATAAGCACAGGCCAAACGTGTTCCATATGTAATAGAACACGGCGTTGAGTCCTGACTTATGGACAGTAGCTCCTGTCTTCGGTAGCAGGACGCCTTCCTTGTTGACAGGCCATCTGTAGCCGATGGCGTCCAGGAACTCGACGATCTCGTCGGCGGTGGGGACAGGAGGGAAGCGCTTCTTCTTGGGGAAGTTAAGCACGTTCCTGAGTGTTCCGAAACCGAAGGAGATGAGGTTGTCCCTGATTTGGAACTTGATCACCTCGCGCAGGACGCCCTTGGAGTTCTTCTCCTTGGTAACCATGGCTGTAGACCACAGTTGTTGTAGCATGGGCTTGTTCGGCTTGGGGTCCAAGGTGAAAGCCGTCTTCAGAGGGCTTCGTAGCAAGAAGTCCTTGGCAGGAATTAGATATTCCTTGTCGTCAGGAATGTCAAACAGAGCAAGAACGTTGTTCTGTTTGAATTGAACGTCATGCGCAGGGATGACGATCGGCAGGCTTTCAGATGTTTGTAGTGGAGTAGCCTCGGAGGAGAGTTGAGCGTCCAGAGAAGAAGTAGTAGCAGCCATCCTGTTAAAAACATAAAAATAACATATATGGATGATTAAGAGTCCAAAATATGCATTTTTCTTCATTTTTCAATGAACACAAAATATGTTCATAAAAATGGTGATATCCTTTATACTTAGAATAGATTAGATACCAAAATACACAAAAGGAATGTGTTTTGGTATTAAAGAGAACTTCTATTTTGATGAAAAGATTATCAAAATAGGAGTTTATGACTGTTCTTAAAAGAAATAAGAAAAATCATGCTAAACAGTTTTAACAAAAAATCTTAGAAGATTTTGGGAAAACTAAGATCAAACGAAGTGATCTTAGGGTTTTTGGAAAAACGTTTATCAAAATAAGTTGTTTTTAGAGAAAGAATACCAACTTAGATTGTGGAAAGAACAAAGAACAAAAGGAGACTTACGTTGATCTTGTTAAAAGAAGTGGTAAGTGTGTGTTCTTGGTGTTCTTGAGGATGAAGATTCTTGCTTTTACTTGCTTGAATGCTTAGAGAGTATTATGTGAGCGTAAAGAGTGAAAAGGATTACGAATGAGGTTTTTATACCTCGTGGTAGGTGAGAGAAAAAGGATGAGAGAGAAAAGAGCGGCTAAATTCAAACGTTATGATGAAAAAGAAGCTCGACGCGCGTTCACGCGCCTGACACACGTAGTGGGGAACAGGAAACGTCCCATTACGTGTCAGTGCAGATGAAAGGTTTGTTTTATTAGAAAAACTAAAAACCACCTTTTCAGGGGATGATTCCAATTTGGTGAAAGATATGTTTTATGGGAATCAGAGTACTTATCAGATAAGTACTGTTTTGGGAAAATCCTCTTATCACATTTAATGCGATAAGGTTTCAGTAGCAGAGGGAAGAAATACTTACCTGAGAATCATCAGTATTCGGATATTGAACAAAGATTTTGTAAGTAATGAATAGAGTCATCCTCTGAAGAAGAGTTATTCAGGAGTTGTTAATAAAAGAGGTCCTGATGAAATATAAGGACTTTAACAACTGTTTGTCCTGAGAACTTCTATTCTTCAGGATTTAACATCCCAAGTTCACTGAGGAGCATATTGAAACGCGTCACATCCAGTGGTTTGGTAAAGAGGTCAGCAAGCTGATATTCAGTAGGGACAAAATGGAGTTCAATATCACCATTCATCACATGATCCTGATGAAGTGATATCTCACTTCAATGTGCTTTGTCTTAGAGTGTAAGACAGGATTGTTAGCAATGGCTATTGTTGAAGTGTTGTCACAGTAGATAGGAATTTTGGAGAGTTGTATGTCATAGTCCTGAAGTTGATTTCTCAGCCACAGGACCTGAGCACAACATATTCCTGCTGCAACATATTCAGCTTCAGCGGTTGATGTGGACACAGAGTTCTGCTTCTTGCTAGTCCAACTCACCAACTTGCCACCTAATAGGTGACAACCACCAGTAGTGCTTTTCCTGTCGATCTTACATCCTGCAAAGTCACTATCAGAATAAGCTGTTAGATCGAACCCTGAGTCCTTGGAGTACCAAAGACCCATGTTAGGAGTTCCCTTCAGGTATCTGAAGATCCGCTTTACAGCGGTCAGATGGGATTCTTTGGGTTCAGCCTGATAACGAGCACAGAGACATGTAGAATACATGATATCAGGACGACTCGCTGTAAGATACAGTAGTGAGCCAATCATTCCTCTATAGAGAGTCACATCAACAGGTTTCCCTTTGGAATCCTTGTCAAGAGACAGAGGAGGAGCCATTGGAGTCTTCATCGGTGTACAGGATGTGAGATCAAATTTCTTCAGCATCTCATGTACGTATTTACCTTGATTGATGAAAATTCCCTTTTCAGATTGTTTGATCTGAAGTCCTAAAAAGAATGTTAGTTCGCCCATCATAGACATTTTATATTCAGATTTCATGAGCAACTCAAACTTTTCGCAGAGTTTGGGATTTGTGGATCCAAAGATAATGTCATCGACATAAATTTGGACAAGAAGGATATGCTTAGGATATTTCTTTAGAAATAAGGTGCTATCAATCTTTCCACGAATAAAACCTTTAGAGAGAAGAAAGGTTGAGAGGGTATCATACCAGGCACGAGGAGCCTGTTTTAACCCATAGAGAGCCTTGTTTAACTTGTAGACGTGATCAGGGAACTTAGGATCTACAAAGCCAGGAGGCTGAGCCACATAGACCTCTTCATTAAGTTTTCCATTCAGAAAGGCATTTTTAATGTCCATCTGATAAACTTTGAAGTTCATATGTGCTGCAAAAGCTAGGAAGAGTCGAATTGCTTCGAGCCTAGCAACAGGAGCAAAAGTTTCATCGTAATCAATGCCCTCTTCCTGCCTGTATCCCTGAGCCACAAGGCGAGCCTTGTTTCGAATGATAGTACCAATCTCATCAAGTTTATTTCGAAAAATCCACTTGGAACCAATGATTGTACGTTTTCGAGGCCTAGGGACGAGAAGCCAGACATTGTTTCTGATGAACTCTGCTAGCTCTTCCTGCATGGCTGAGACCCAGGCAGGATCACGCAAAGCATCATCTATTTCTTTAGGTTCATTTTCAGAGATAAAATTTACATAAAGACAGACGTTACCAGCTTGACGTCTAGTTTTCACACCAGAAGAAGGGTTTCCAAGAACTTGATCAATGGGATGATCTTTGGTCCATCGGAGAGCAGGTGGTTGATACACCTGTCCTGAAGTAGATGCTTCATTGGATGATGGATCAGGAAGAAGATTTGTAGGAGAGGGTTCACTAACAGTGGTTTGAGAGAAGTCTTCACTGTTAGTGGGTCGATCAGGTTCAGGGGGTGTGATTTGAGTGATAGGGGTGGCATGTATGAGAGGTGGAGTGGTTATATCAGTGGGTGGTATAGGATTTTCTTCAAAACCATCAGGAAGATCCTGAGGAGTTGGATCAGCAATAGGAGGTTCAGGGACTTGAAAGAAAGAGTCAGCCCACTGATTGATTTCAGTGTTATCATTTGGGTGAGGAAAGGTAGGACCCGATTCATCAAACTTGACATGAATCGTTTCCTCAATGGTTTGTCTTCGTTTGTTGAACACACGGTAAGTTTTAGAAATGGATGAGTATCCGAGGAAAATTCCATCATCAGATTTGGAATCAAACTTTCCAAGATTATCTTTGTTGTTTAGGATGTAGCAGACACAACCAAAGATATGGAGATGTTTGATTGATGGTTTCCTGTTACGAAAGAGTTCGTAAGCTGTTCTTCTGAAACGCTTGACAATCAGAGATCTGTTCTGAGTGTAACAAGCCGTATTTACAGCTTCAGCCCAGAACTGAGTGGCAAGGTTGGCTTCACTCAGCATAGATCTCGCAGCTTCGATCAGCGTCCTGTTTCGTCTTTCAGCAACACCATTTTGCTGAGGAGTTCTCACAGAGGAGAAGTTTTGAGAGATACCTTTCTGTTCAAAGAAAGATTCCAGAGTACTGTTTTTGAACTCAGTCCCATGGTCACTTCTTATTGAACGAACAGTAAGGTTGTTGAGTTTTTCCATCTTCCTGACGAACAGGATGATTTCTTCAGGAGCATCACTCTTGGCACGTAAGAAGAAAACCCAAGTATATCTGGAATATTCATCTACGATCACCAGAGTATATTTCTTTCCACCAATGGATTGGACATTAACAGGTCCAAAGAGATCCATGTGGAGAAGTTGTAGAGGAGAGCTGATGGAGGAAATCTGCTTAGACTTGAAGCTAGCCCTGGTCTGTTTTCCTTTCTCACATGCTGAACAAAGAGATTCCTTTGTATAGCGAAAGTCAGGAAGACCAATGACCAGGTTGTTGATGCAGAGTTGATTCAGCGTCTTGAAGTTGAGATGAGAGAGACGCTTGTGCCAGAGCCAATTCATATCAGTGGAAGCACGTGATACGAAACAGAAGTTATCAGTGGAAGTATTCATATTGATGATGTAGATATCTGCATGTCTAACACCATTGAGAATGACTTCCTTTTTCCTGTTCTTGACTTTGCACTTTTTCTTAGAGAAAGAAACTTTGTGATTCTTATCACACAGTTGACTGATGCTCAGAAGATTATGCATCAGGCCTTCAACATAAGCAACTCTTTTGAAAGTAGTTACTCCGTTGGTCAGAGTGCCATACCCTCGGGTTTGGCCTCTACCGTTTCCGCCAAAGGTCACAGCAGGACCTCTTTCTTCACGGTAGTTAGTGAGGACAGATTTAGAACCAGTCATGTGTCGAGAGCATCCACTGTCCAAGTACCAGATGCCCTTATCCTGAAAAATACAGAGTTTAAGTTTTCTTTGGTACCCATAGAACTATGGATCCAGAAGTATCAGTAGGACTGGTTGAATCAGTGTCAGCCTTTACTGAAGTATCAGTACAGGAGGCTGGAGTCTTGACTGAAGGAACAGTCTTGACAACCTTCTTTCCTTTGACTGATTTCTCAGTCTTGGGAATCTTCTTTACCTTAGCTGATTTTTCAGCTTTGGTAGCATCAGGACACTTACTCGCAATATGGTCATTTAATCCACAGTGATAGCATTTGCGATATTGAAAGCGTTTAGTGTGGTCCAGAAAGTTTTTGAACTTTAGGTGAGCAGGACCTGCACCAAGTATGCCTTTAGCATTGGACATTGGAGGAATTGGTTTCTTCTCCTGAGTCTTTTGCTTCAGGTCAATCTTCAGTCTAGGAGCAGGACTCTGAGAAAGAGACTTAGTTCCAGAGACTGAAGGACCACCACCCAGAACTTTGTTCTTGAGTTTAGGACCCTTGGTCTTTGAAGGTGTTTCAGTTTTGGATTTATCCTTAACTGTATTCTTTTTGCTCTTAAGAGCACCTTCAGGGTGAGTGTTAGAGGAAGAAGAAGAAGGGGTGTTTTCAGAGGTATTAGGAAGAGGAATAGAAGAAACAAATTTTCCAAATTTGAGCATGGAACTATCAGACTTAGTTTCTTCTTTCTTGTATCCACGAAAGAATCCAAGACCTCTCTTGCTTTTATCAGACCTCCCTGAAGCTAATATTTCATCAACTTTTTCAGAGGCGTCACTCCATCCTTTGATGGTGACTTTTTCAGCATTTAATTGAGCAAGGGCCTTCTCTTTGGCAGCAAGAGCCAATTCTCTTTCAATACACAGAGTTTTGTTTACAGAGACCTGGTCCTTATAATTTTCTTCCACAATGGTAAGCTGTTTTAATTTATCTTGACATTCTTTGAGTTGTCCTCTAAGATCAATATTCATTTTTTCAGCAGAGGTTTTACCATTAAGGGCTTTGTAAAGGTCGAGAGTGACCAGGTCTAACTGTGTTAAGCTTTCAAGAGGGATGAGAGGAATAGGTACCTGACTGGAAGAATCAGTCGCAGAGGTGGAAGCTTCAGGAGTTGTGGAAGAAGAAGCTTCAGGATCCTGAGGAGGAATCTCTTCAGGAACCTCTTCTATCTTAGCCATGAGAGCTAAGGTAGGTACCTCAATAATGGCCATGAGTGCCACTTGAGTATCTTCCTCATCTGACGAGTCATCAGAGGATACATCATCCCAGTCGCAGTCTTCTGCGATTAAACCTTTGCCTTTACGCTGAGTTTTCATCTTTTTGTACTTTTCCTTCAGGCGCTGGTATTTGGGGTTCTTGGAAGAAGATTTTGCAGAGGAGGGAGCAAACTGACTTTTTCTGTACCTGCAATCATTAGCAAAGTGTCCTTTGCCCTGACAGTTGTAGCAGATAGCAGTAGCCTTGTCAACAGGATCTGACTTAGGCTTGTCAGTAATAGAAAGATGTTTCTTTTTATGGAAGTTTCCCTTTTTGGCAAACTTTTTGAAAGATCTGGTTAAAAGAGCAAGAGACTCATTGAATTCAGGATCTTCTGACATGTCAGAGTTAGAAGATTCTAATTCAGTAATAGTTACTGAAGAAGAAGAAGCAGCAACAGGAGGAACTGAATCAGAAACCAATGCAACAGATGTGCTTTTGGATTCTTTAGAATCTCTTATGAGATTCTTTTTCAGTTTCTTCTGTTGTTCACGGTTCAGAAGAATACCGTACAACTCACTTAGTGTGAGTGTCTTTATGTCCTTTGACATAGTTAAGCAGGAGGTGTAGATTTCCCAATGTTCAGGAAGAGCTTCCATGAACTTGGTAACCACCTCAGAGTTAGAGTAGGTAGTACCGATGGTCTTCAGATCAATCAGAAGACAGTTGAATCTCTGATGTAGCTGGGAGAGAGTTTCATCCTTCTGATGAATGAAGCTTTCGTACTGTCGAACCAAGAAAATCTTTCTTGATTCCATGAGTACGGCGGTACCTTCATATTGAACACAGAGAGTGTCCCATATCTCCTTAGCAGATCGAAGGTGACATA
Source organism: Centaurea solstitialis (assembly GCA_030169165.1). Classification (NCBI taxonomy): domain Eukaryota; kingdom Viridiplantae; phylum Streptophyta; class Magnoliopsida; order Asterales; family Asteraceae; genus Centaurea; species Centaurea solstitialis. The sequence goes on from CM058046.1 coordinate 29,818,351, forward strand.
CAGAGTGGAATACATCGTCAGGGAGTGACATGGCGATGAGAGACCTAGCCTTGGTGTCAATGTTGACCAGGCGTCTATCTTCATCATTCCAGTCAGTTACAGGCTTCACCAGCTGTCTTTCAGGAACAGCAGGTTGACCAGCAGCAGCAGCAATGGGGTGGACGGTTTGTGTAGGCACATGTGGTCCGTTTTCCAGAAAATAAGGAATCTGGGGATCAGAACCAGAGAGGAAAAGTTCCATCCTGGTTTTCCAAAGAGAGAAATTGTCTTTGTTAAACCGAGGAGGCTTTCCAGCAGAGCCGGTATCAAAGTAGTTATCCTTAGCTTGAAGAGCCATAGAATAAGAAGAGAGGGATCACAAGATTTTTCTTAAGAAGAAAATGAGAGCTTGTATCTGCTCTGATACCACTTGTTGGTCCCAAGTAGGTGACCTTCAAGTAAGGATAGTGTTTGGGATTATAGAAGGGGGGGGTTGAATATAATCACACAAATTTCTCACTTTTAAATTCTTGTTTTATAAACAATATGAATTTACAGATTGTTGCGGAAATAGAGAAGACAATTAGTCTAAACTAAACAATCTAAGTTCTTTCACTATGCACTAAGTGAGAAGAGAATAAAGAAAGAAGATAGAGGGGATAAGAGAGAAAGGACTTGAGTAGAATTAGGATGAAGAAGAAGTATGGAGAACATCTCTTCACGTCCTATTTATACTCCATGCATTAAATGCATGCAGACCTACTATTGTGACGTGTCACAATGTGAGTGGTCTGTTGTACTATTTACTATAAACAAATACTCTTTGCATGGTGTGCAAAAGAGGATGTTTGTAAACAGTTGCCTTATGGGCTGATAAGTACGGAGGGAACAGTAAAGTAACTGCCCTTATGTACTATTGTGTCAGAAAAGGCGAGTTATCCTTTTGTGCATTAGACTAAGACATTGTTCTAATCCTTCAGGATCAGGATACGGATCAGTGACTAGAATCCTGAAACTGGGGACGTTCAGGGTCACGTGTATCCTGATGAATCTTCAGGATGTCATACGATAGTGAACAGACTGCTATCACTGAGTTCCGTCTTCAGATCACGAGCATTCTGTTCCTGTCATCAGCTATTTCTTTGACGTCGCTGATGGTTCTTTTTGTATGATCTTAATGTCTTCAGGAGGAGGTCTTCACTTCAGTGGACAGGATCAGTAGACTGCAGAACAGACTCGTTAGCCTCCTGATCCTGATCCTGATCTATAAAGTTAAGTTACAGCATAAGTAACATGGAATAACACTGAACAGACTCAGTGATAATTCCTCAAGCTATAACAGAAGTAAAAACCTATTCACTAAGTAAAGATTCAGGATCATTATCATTTCATCAGGTCTTAGGAGAGCTGGATCAACAAGTCTCTCTCTCTGAAGGACAAGTCATCAGAGAACCTGTTCATGGTATTTGTGTAAGCGACAACTCAAAGATCCTACGCTTTCAGCGTTTCAGTGAGCTACACAAAGCACCATATGAACACTTGGTTTCAGTCCTCTTCACTGCTCACAAGGATAAAGAAAACCAAGACAATAAAGAGATCATTCGCACTGTCAGAGCTATACTCAATCACAGACTCGCATTCAGTGATACTCCAGTTCCAATACAAGTAAAGACTGAATATGTTAGCGAAGACTCTGATAGTTAGAATATTTTGTAATCTTTTCTTTCAGTACTTTATTCATGTACTCGTGTATTTTTCTTACTCTTGTAACCTTTATTAAGATTAATGAAAATGCATTTCAGTGCATAGTACTTCACTCTATCATAGTACTGAAAAAGATCCCTCAAAACAGTAAATGGGACATGTACCTCTATGAGTTCTATTTCCTACTGTTTTATCTAGACTTAGAAATTTTTTTCTTTCTAGACTTAGACAATTTCTCTGTTGTCTTATCATTATCATTTAGGGGGAGATTGTTGATCCAGCTCTCCTAAGACCTGATGAAGTGATAATAATCCTGAATCTTTACTTAGTGAATAGATTTTTACTTCTGTTATAGCTTGAGGAATTATCACTGAAACTGTTCTGTGTTATTCCATGTTACTTATGCTGTAACTTAATTTTATAGTAATCAGGATCAGGATCAGGAGATGAACGAGTCTGTTCTGCAGTCTACTGATCCTATCCACTGAAGTGAAGACCTCCTGAAGACATTAAGATCATACACAAAGAACCATCAGCGACGTCAAAGAAATAGCTGATGACAGGAACAGCATGCTCGTGATCTGAAGACGGAACTCAGTGATAGCAGGCTGCTCAATATCGTATGACATCCTGAAGGCTCAACAGGATACAAGTGACCCTGAACTTCATCAGTATCAGGACCCTAGTCACTGATCAGTATCCTGATCCTGAAGGATTAGAAAAGTGTCTTAGTCTAAGGCACAAAAGGATTATCCGCCTTTACTGACACAAAAGTACATAAGGACAGTCTCTTTACTGTTCCCTCCGTACTTATCAGACCTCAAGGCAACTGTTTACACACTTCCTCTTTTGCACACCATGCTAAGAGTAATTGTTTATAGTAAATAGTACAACAGACCAACTACAACGTGACACGTCACAAAAGTAGGTATGCATGCATTTAATGCATGGAGTATAAATTGGACGTGGAGAAGATTTTCTCCATAACCCTCTTCTGCATCCAAAAATACTCAAGTCCTTTCTTTCTTATTACCCTCTATCTTCTTTCTTACATCTTCTCACTTAGTGCATAGTGAAAGAACTTAGATTGTTTAGTTTAGACTATTTGTCTTTTCTATTTCCGCAACAATCTGTAAATTCATATTGTTAATATAACAAGAATTTAAAAGTGAAAAATTGTGTGATTATATTCAACCCCCCCTTCTATAATCCCAAACACTATCCTAGCTTGAAGGTCACCTACTTGGGACCAACACTGATGATGATCAGAGGTCGTTGTAACATGATGTCTTCAGATGGTCGTACATATGTTGGACAGGTTGCTATCACTAAACCTGTCTTCAGATCACGAGCCATGATGTCCCTGTCATCAGCTATTTTTACGACGTCGCTGATGGTTCTTTGAGTATGACTGTTATGTCTTCAGGAGAGGCTTTGCTTCTGATCAGTATCAGTGGTCTCTTGAACAAACTCATTCAACTATTGACCCTGATAGTGATGTTTCTTTTCGATGCTTGAATAAAAGATAGGAAGATCTCTTAATAGACTCAGTGATAATTCCTCAAGCTGTAATGAAAGCAAAGTATCTATTTACTAAGTACAGTTTCAGGATCATTATCATTTCATCATGTCTTAGGAGAGTTGGATAAACAATTTCTCCCTAAACGATAATGATTAGACAATAGAGAAATTGCCTATCTCTAGAAACAAAGAAAAAAAATTCTAAGTCTAGGAAAAACAGTATGTCTCATTTACTGTTTTGAGGGATATTTTTCAATACTATATTGGACTAAAGTACAGTGCACTTGAAGTCTTCTCATTACACTTTGATACTTTTTAATATATGAATTATCAAACTTTGATTTTTTAAATTATAAGTCTTATGATACATAAAATTGTATAATATTTCAATGGATATTAGACACAAATCACACAGATCATAGTATTTTGTGATACATTTTCTTATTATAAAAAGGCTCATTTTGGATATGTGTAATGATTTTGAGTTTAGTCATATTACAACACATTGCAAGTGATACTAATAAAAAATATGACAAAAATACGAACGCTTCCATATATGACTCCTAATAAAGAGAATTATATCTTGTCAAACCTTTAATTATGAGTGTTTGGGTTTGGACAATTTAATCCCTTAAATCACAAACCATACCACAATGGTGGTTTAGAAGATTTCCAAGTTGATTGGTTTGGCAACAAGTGAGCAAACTAGTGAAACAGGACAATTATAGGGCTCTTATGAACTTCAAGCTATAAAAAGACCATTTATATCCAAAGTTAAATTTCTATAACTCTAAAACTATAAAAAAAACAGTATAACTGAAAGAAACGTAACTCTAAATTCAAAAAAAAAAACGTAAACAATTTGAAAATAGGATAAAAAGTACATCAATAATAATTGGAATTTTGGACAAAATTTGAGCAAGATGATGGACGATTTAAAATTTTGGACCTTATGACGAAATTTAGAATTCTGCACATTTAGATTACACTCTCAATTGAAAAATGGAAACTAAAACCTAATGTATTTGACAAACTTTTTTTAATTGGACATAAAAATATAACTTATAACAGGAAAACTAAATATGATTCATAAATTTGTATATGTGGCGCGTTTGGCTCGATCCAAATCACTCAAAGAAATTTCAAACTGCAGACATGAATGAATCGAGAGGCTTGTCTAATTATACCTTTATATCAATTTACAAAATGAAATGAATAGTAAAAATATGAAATAAAATACATCTTTGGTCCCTATAGTTTAATAATTTCCAAAATGAAATAAATAGTAAAGATATGAAATAAAATACAATTTTGGTCCCTATAGTTTGATATTTAGAATGTTTTTAGTCATTGATCTTTAAAAATTGTATTTTTCATCCTTAAGAGTTTTTTATTCCATTTTCATCATTTCATCCAACTTTGTTAAATTAAGGCTATGTTTGGCAAGCGTAGCTTATAAGCTAGCTGGTAGCTGATAAGCTAGCGGATAGCTGATAAGCTAGCTGTTGATTGATAAGCTTGCTAGTAGCTGATAAGCTAGCTGTTGAACAAATTATGTTTGGCAAAAACTAGCTTATGAGTATGTAAAATGACCAAAAAGGGTATATTTGAATTTAATAATTAATATTAATAAGGGTATAATTGGAAAAAGCTACAATAAGCTCCTCATAAGCTACTCAAAGTAGCGTTTCAAAAAGCTAGCTTATAAGCTAGCTGATAAGCTAGCTTCCTGGTACATGTTTGGATGGATTAGCTTATGCTTGCCAAACAAAGCCTAAGTTGGTTAACTTATCCAAAACAATGTTTTATTAAACTACGTATTTGGTCCTTATAGTATACCATCTTTATATTTTTTATTCTTAGATTACATAATTATACCCTTATATCAATTAACAAAGTAAATGAATAGTAAAGTTACACTTTAACCCCCTATACTTATAATATTTATTCACTTTATACATTTTAGTTTTTTATATTTCATTTGACGTTTTAGCCATATATCGTATATTCGCCAACATATGTTAAAAAATACGTTTTAAATTTAACAAATTACGCTATTATAATCGTTTGATCGATACCTTCGAAATGAGCCTAATATTGAATATATTTTGATCTAATTAATGTATTATATACCATATATAATTCGATTATATATGTATTCAAAAGTAGTTGAGAAGCTTATAAAAACGTCATTTCATCAAAGTGTTCATGAAGGAAATGAACAGTTGAAATGAATGGTTTTTTTCTTTTGATGTAACCTACCCAAAGAAAAGGAAAAGTGAAAGTACTTTTCCCCCCTTTTTTAAAGAGGTGTCCCAGACCACATTGGACCCAGACTAATCATTTGCAATTTTTGTGCTGAAGCCCGACTGCTAAAGCATGCAGCCCGGGGTCGAAGCCCCCGTCCGTACCTCCAGAATGCGTCCCCCAGGGCTTGAACTTGGGTTCACCACTATCTAGTGCCCAAGCCTTACCACTAGGCTAACACTCCTTTGGGTTTTTTTCCCCTTCTTTCTAGCAAGCTTTCAACAAAAACAAGGAAAATGAAGTGATTTTTTTTCTACAAATTGAAGAGCACACACACACCCAACATCGGGTGTGTGTGTGTGTGTTTTGTTTTTCTCTGTTAGTTGATTGCAAATGATACATAGAGAGATGAAAGAAGTATTACTAAATACGTGACTGGTTTTGGGGTGTGCACCTGATAGAGAGATTTTTGCTATTGGATCTTCCTAATCATTAGAAGGTTTTCTAACCTTCATGCTTTCAATCATGTTTATCTTATTTGTTGATTGCATTTAATTGTTGTTTACTATCTGTATGAATCTCGCTAAATTCGTTAGAGAGAGAGAGAGTTATGAGAGAAACTATCACACACTTTTATAAAAAATGATGGAAACCATATTCATGCACCCCATAAATAACAACCGTATCATGATCTTCAAAACCCACATGAAGGCCACGTGCATAGCATATACGAAGCCATGGGACCGAAAGGAATTTGGTAAGAGTGTAAATATGTAAATTACATTCAATTTTTTCAAGGGTCTTAATCTTTTGGTAAGGGAGCAAATATGTCTCCTACAAACTGCAACAACTAATATTAGTTTGCTTAACTACTTTTGAAAATATGGTTGGCTAAAGAAAAGCTGTATTGGTCCTTCTTAGAGGAATGACAATATAAATCATGTAGTATTATGTACGTAAATTCAAATCTACTAAATGCTTTGTAAACTAATATTGTCTACTTTAAAGAGTCACTTTATCTACAATATTATATATAAATCGGATTACTAAGAATGTGATTGTTTGAATATTACCCGACGCAACGCGCGGGATCTATACATCTTGTTTTCAAATCAATCAGACTACTGAACCCTTCAAATCACTACATGTAGTTCAGCATGACTTGACCGGTTAAAACTTAAAACGGTCTATTATTTTCTTGACCAACCCTATTGTTGATATCAAATGATGCGTTCCAATCCATTCAAACTCGTTTTCTTCCTTTCTTGTTGCCAACCATATTTTAATTCGAGGCCCCCAACTTTTGTATATATTTATTTAGCCACGCCTACATATTTATGGTTTATTTTAGATTTTTTCAACTTTAATATTAACTAATTAAATTTGTATTTAGTGCACTTCAACCACCTAATCCATCTGTTAAAGGTTCCAGATTCGGTTTTTGTTCTTTAGTTTTCATAATTTATGTTTCAACTTTTTATTAAATGATCTCATTCACATCTAAGTAGATACATCGTATTATCATAATATAATCAAATATCTAATGAATCATGATAAAATAAATGGACGGTGTCACCCTGATCAGAGAATACAAAAGTAAAGGAAAAACGACAATTAAAAAAAAAATATGACCGAGATATTTGGGATCATATGAGACGAAATAGTTTTTATGAAACCGGTGAAACTAAGATTTTACAGTTGAAACTTTATAGCAAAATATTGTGAATGTAACCTTTACAATATTTTTGCTGTAAGGATTTAGATTTTTTTTTTACTTTCATTGTATTTTGCTTTGAAGTTTCAAGTATAAAATTTTGGTCTCACAAGTCTTATGAAATCAGTTTGGTCTGACGTTAACCTAACTCTAATTAAAGTGGTAGAAAACTAAATGTTACTGCAATTAACATCCCAATAAACTAGCTTACGACCATTTAAAAATAAGTTTTATAAGCTTTGCTAGCAAGCAACACGATGTCGCCCTCCTTGGTAAAGGACCGGGCCTCGTAAAGACTGGGCTTTTCGGGCATTTGTTTGACCGGGCTTTGACCAGACTCAAGCCAGGCCTTGACCTGGGCCCGTTATTTGTGGAAAAAAGCTCTGATATTAAAGACCGGGTCTTGAACAGGGCCTTGAAGAACCAAATGTTTTTTTCTCTTTTTTTTCTAACTAATAAAACTACATTTATTTTATAATTCCAATAATAATGATAATAATATACAATATAAACTAGATTTATTTTATAATTCTAAAGTCTAAACTATAAATTAAATAAACCTAAGTCATAAACAAGTTTATTTTAAACCACTAAAACTAAACTATATAAAACAAATATATATACTAAAAGTACATTTATAATAGTAATTTAAGATATATCCAAATCAAATAACTCAATATAATAAGTTTCAAATATTTGAGAAAATTACGATTTTGCTATTGAACCGCGCCGGGACGGGCTCGGGCCTTGAACCAGGCCTTCTGGGCTGGTCACCGAAATCAGAATAGACCGAGGTTTTAAATCATCCAAAACACAGCCCGGGCTTGGACTGGCGGGCCATACCCAGGCCTTGGTCTGACCGGGCCGGGTTTTTCATCGGGCTTGGGTCGAGTTCGGACCGGGTGCCCATCTCGTTTAAATAAGAAATGAGGTAAACTAAAATTTTAACCTTTTAACCAAAGATTGTTTCAAAACAAAATGCAAATGATAGAGATGCTAATTGTAGTATAGGGACCAATTTCAAAGATTCATATAAACGCATGGACCAAAATTATAGTATACTTCTTTTTATAACTATATTAACCTGTACATGATTTCAAAGTTTGATATTGTTAGCTTGACTTTATGAAGTCAACCTTTTGACTAAAGATCCAAGAATAATCGAACACTTTTTCATTGTATAATATTGAATCTATCAATGTATACACTTTTAAGAATTAAATGTCAAATTTAACAACAACAAAAAAAACGTATCCTTCTATAACTTAGGTCTAGATAAACCTTGATCAACCGATACATAAACGCTTCCGTTAACTGCCATATCCGATTCGATAAACACTCTATTGTTCGAGATGTTGCGTAGAACGTATTTCGGGAAAACGTTAATATCACTCGTCGTTAACGTGTATTGCACAAATTTTATGTGTCGTGGGAACAAGAGAATTCGGTTAAAATCTACAGTCCACGAGGTACCGTTACCGTGAATGGCACCTTTAGCGACTGTAGCCTTCAAATTCATCCCGTTTACATTGTTATTATTAACAACAATTTGATCGATCGTGTTGAACGCTCCATTTCTTTCATCCAGTTGAACTATATCAATCCCTTTGTTTGATCCCGAAAACATGTTATCTACAATGTTTATCCCATTTATAACGCCACGAATTGATTTCAAGAGAATAAATGCATCGCCAAGAAAAAAGCAACCGGAAATGTGAAGTTGCATCGGGTCTTCAGTCACGATCCCAGTGTAATCGAAGTAAGAATTGACGATTCTGGTTTGTGTAAGGCCGGGTAACTTTAGGTATATTCCCGTGCCACCAAAGCCGGTGGCCTTGTTGTAGCAATGTACGCCAGTAATAATGTTGGCTTGGCCGGAAATCATGATTCCAATGGCAGCCGAGAAAATGACAACATCCGTGACGGCATTGTCGTTTCCGGCTAAATTAATGGCGGTTCCGGTGAAATTCCGTTCATGGGGGTCGGCCCCGGCAGTGATATGTTGCCCTAGGAAGGAATTACGAATGTAGGTCTCGTGACCACCTTGGACCAAGATGCCGTTGGTGGCAAAATGGGTAATGTAACAATTGTCGATGCTTGTTCTCAAAGCGTTGATCGCTCGAATACCTCCTCCACGATAACCGCAATCCAACATTATGTCTCGAAACGTTATGTATTCGTAGCTATATTTATTGTTTGAGGAATATGATGTCGTTGATAGATCTATCAAATAACCACCGGTTGTAAAATTATCAGATGCTCTGAGCGTCCCACTCGATATCTGATACATAACCATCAAAACATTTATCAGTTAACACTTAGGATCATATGAGTCCAAAATGTTTTTACGAGACCTATCACCTATGAGACCGTAATAACACTGAAAAGGTAAATCTTCATGATGTATTTACTGAAATGTTTTGTACCTTCGCAATATTTTCTTATAAAATTTCATTGTTATTTTTTTTAGTTAACCGAACCATACTAGTTAACAAAATAATATAATAAATTTGATTATATTTCCATTATGATTTATTTAATAGGAAGTAATTTTGATCTTTCAATTAGGAAAAAAACGTTTTTTTCCCTTCCAATTTCATTTGACTAATTGAGTTGTAATGGTCAAAAAAATTGACAACGTGTAGAATACTTGAATTTAGTCTATATATGTGCCAAACTATTATTTTCAACTTCAAATTAATCACACTTACCACGATGTTTCCAACTCCGGCCACCGGAAATTTCACCGGCCGGCTAATTTTGTAAATCCCACCTTCAAGATTTAATTGAACACCGCCGTGGTTGGTGATCCCCTCCATCAACAACCCATTTCGCTCTTCGGTTACCGCATCCGACATCGCTCTAAGGATCGCGTCCGTGCTATCCGCTTTCCCGGTCGGGTCCGCCCCATACGAGCTCACAGCAAACACACGTGGACCCGACACCTGAATTTAAGTTATTTCGACATGTTAAAGATTTACGAACAAACAAAATAAGGGCCGCAAACATATATATACACTTACGGGTTTCGATTGGGAGATCGATGACCTGAGTTCTTGGAGTTTTCGTATTTGAAGGTCGTGATCGTGGGCTCGATCGGGGTTTAACGGAGACGAATATCCGACGTCGATATGGTTAAAGATGATGAAAACAAGAAGTGGTAGAAGGTTTAGGGGTTTATAGAAAAGAAGAGCCATTTTGTGTTTGATTGAAAACATGAAACCCATAGCGTCATATATATATATGCACACATAAAGTGTGTGTATGTATATATTATGTATTATGATGTCATATATATGTTAAAGATTTGGACATGGAAAGAGGAAGGGCTAACTAAGATTTCAAACTTTATAACCAAATGATTCATGCAGATGCCACCCACGCATAAATGTACGTATATACTTACATACATACTATATGGTTGGGGTCTAAAAAATATAAAAAGAAAAGAGGAATTTTATATTAATCATCCATCTATTTAAAATTAAAGATTATAAATAATAAGAGCGGTTACATTTTCTATATGTTTAAATTAAATCCATGTTTATTGGAAACCCAACAATTTCTTCAATTCATATGGGTTTCTTTTTCTCTAATGAATAGGTAGATAATATGTATATAAACAAAGAAAAACTAAAAAATTTTAAAAATTTAATTGTATACATATGATCATACCATCTAGATAAATAGTTAGTAGAGTATTTCTTAGTTTTTCATTTTTTTTGAAACTTGTCATAAGACCGGTGACTTTCACAGTCTTACACTTCAAACCTCACAACAAAAACATTGTAAATGTAATTTTCACAGTCTTTTTGCCGGGAAAGCTTGAATTTTTGTTACCTTCGGTGTTTTGCTATAAAATTTCAATTGTAAACTCATGGGTGCTACGAAAATAATTTCACTATTAAGGTGACCACATTTGGATTTTGAATGTGAAACAAGGAAAATTTTAATTATTTCATTTGAGTCGTGTTTGGATTAACTTGCACACCTCGAATAATGTCAACGAACTTTTAAGTTAAAATCAAAAATACATTATTTGGTATTAATGAGACTCAAACTAAAGACCAATGAAGAACAAACACGATCGATACCTAATTGGTTGAGCTAGTCCTTGTATCTTTTAGTTATTTAGTTCCTAGAACATTTGGTTTGGTAAGTCATATGTTGTGAGGGTGAATTAAGATATGACTATGAATCTTATTTTCTTGAAAACAAAAGAGACTAAAGTCAGAGAATTTAAGCAAAAGGTTGATTTTATATCCATATACAACAATAAATATACAATGGTTTTATAAATTTTCTAAACAATGTAACTTTAGAGCTTCCCTGTATATGATGTCATGACGACCAACAATCAATAGGTTACGACGCTTGTATCGTAAGTTCGTAACGTCACCTCATAGCCACTCGGTACTACAACCAACCACATTGCTTTCTTTTTATAGATTTTGTGAATAAAAAAAATATCAACTTACAAAAAAAACACACCCATGTGTAACGATTTTTTAATGGATTGTGTGTTTGTTTGTGAGGGTTAACAAGTTACTTTAAAGATTGCAAACAAAAAATGGAGATTGTGTAAAAGGTATCTTCATTTGTAACAACACACAATATTTGTGTCTTACGAAAACTAAAATTAGTGAAAAGGGTTTTAATTTATTAACGGTTTTTGGTTGATTCATGATGGGTTTGGTGATCGATTCCTTTCTTCCAACGCCATTAAAATCTTCATCCCTACGCCACCAAATTTAATCAAAAAGGAGCTTTATTTTCTTTTCATTATAATCTTTATTTTGTTTAATTCAATTACTTTTTCTTGCCACTCTTTTCATTTTCAAATGAAAATATAAATGCCTATAATAAATTCTTTTGAAACTTATGATATTCAAGAAGCGTATAAAAAAGTACATACATAATTATTAAATGGTTTTGTCTTTCAATGGTGTGGCAGATTGGTTATTGTTCGGGGGTTCATAGCATCCCAACCAAGTTTGAGCCTTTCCATGCGCATGTCTAGAGACATTTAAGTGGGGCCATGTTTAGTCCTTTAAATTACCGAGGATTAGTCGGGTTTTGGCCCGGACACCCTTAAAGAAAAAGTTTATTAAATGATTTTCATCGTCAAAATATCTGTTGACTAAATTTAGCAGAGAAAGTCCATCATATAAGTCATATTTTTTCCTTTTTTCTAAAGAGAATTAAAGTAGATGAAAGAAAAAGTTGACGTATAACTTAGTTGAATACCCAAATAATAAGAGCGTCTATACGACACAATATAACAAATTAATGCACAATTAGACATCCCTTTGGGATTGCTTATAATCAGCCTTTTACTTGAATAATAAGAGGGTCTATAAGATTGAATCACAAACAATTTTTGTATGTAAACCCTGGCAAACCTTCATTCACCCTTGTCCAACTTGAAGAAGCAATCACTTACAAGTCTAATTAAATGTTTCCATCAGTGTTAAGTGTTGTTTACCAAAAGCTTACTGGTAAGTGTTTATCGAGTCAAATTTACCTTTTGGATAAATGAATATGGCAAGAACCAAGAATATTGCACGGTAAGATCGAAGACAAGGATTGAGAGTCTTACTTAGTAAGTGAGGGTGAAGACTCCAACCATGGTCATCGCTTACCCATAAAATTGTTGCATAGGGATATAGGATACCGTTTTGGTGAACTAAAATTATACCTATGTAAGTGATAATTTTGATTTTTATCGATAAACATTTACAGGATAAGCGTAGTAAACGACCCCTTAGGCTGGTCGCACCTGGTGAAATGTTTGGCAGCAGGTTGGCCCGCCAGCTTCAAAAACACCCGGCGGGTTGGCTGCGCCCTTTCAATTACCGGCGGGATAGGGTGGAGACGGCTTCTCCAACCCGCTATACTTTGTGTGTGTTTGTGTGAGAGGGTTGAGAGGGTTGGGTAAGGGTTGTAGAGGGTTATGGGAGGGTAAAGAGATGGTTGGGAAAAAGCTGATGTAGCAGCTGATGTGGCATTAAAAAGTGAAATGTTTGGTAGGGTTGGAAAATACGGGTGTTGGTAGCCTTAGTGTGGTCAAATGGTCCAAGGGCGGACCCACTCTATTGGAAATGGTGGCACGGGCTATCTCTTCAATTCACTCGTCCATCATAGTGTAAGAAACTAAAAAGCCGTGAAAAGTGTCATTATATTGTTCTATTCCACCCTATATAGTTTAAAACTATAATAATGACTAAATTTCTTTTGGTAGAGCTGACCTATATAACCTTTCTCACACCTTAGGTGCAAGTTAGATTCTTGTATGTGCAATTTTCTTATTTTGTAGCTTTTAATTTCAGATTTATTATGTTTTGAAAATATTTGCAATAAAATAGTCGAACACTGAAAATCACATATGAAAAACAAAGAATTAACTAACAAACCAATAATAATTGTGAAAATATAGATATATCTTTTTTTAAGTCAAATAGCGTCATGACATTTTTTTCTAGGCCCACCTATGTAATGGTGTATAAAGTACAAATATTACCAAATTAGCCCTATCTCATTTTGAAAATGAAGCTCGCTTGGCATGAATATTAGAACATTATATCTTAATATTTGGACCCTTTTTTATAATTGTCCTCGATAGCTAATAATAATATCAAGAGCGTAACAATCGAGAGAATGGGGGGGGGGGTCTCATAATTTACCCTCTAGAGTTCCAATCTTCTTTTTACGATTATGTCTAAATCATCATTCGGTGATGACTTGGTGATTTTCTTTGATTACCCCTTTTTATGAACATTTAATGTGATGGTGGACTACAGTTGTACAGAAACGATCTTCATTCGTTGGATGTAATCACCTTCACGATGGGATGTCTTCATCTATGGACATTTTTGATGATGTCGTGATTTTCATACCCATACATTGGGTCTCTTGGTCGTCACTTAGACTCAATCGTGAAATCTGAATTTGACACAAAAAGGAAGCAAACTCGACAACCAATTCAATCAAATACCGAAAGTTTGTCGATGACAAGCAACTATGTACTACAACCATTCTTATAGGGATGTGATTTGGACATTGTTGGTTTTCAACTTTTTGATATTTATGATTTTAGATACATGTTTTCTACTAAAAAATTTAGATACTAAATCAATAGTTAATAGTTTTATAAAATTAGCTAGAAATTATTATTATCTATATGATAAATGACTTATTAACTCTAAAGAGAAACAACCGAGTTGTTTCGTGATTCTTATCGACCATCACTACCATGAAGACATAATAAGTACCAAGTACTCGTGCCACTTCACGCTTTCTCTTCTTTCTTTACTCTTTTTTCTTGAATTATGATATAAAATTATTTATAGAAATAATTTTCCAGATTTTTTAAAAGCCCAACAATTTAATTAAAAGAAAAAAAGGTACAAAACATGGGCCTAGGCCCAAGGTTTCTGCAAAACTTAGAAACCACCCCAAATCCAACACGAAATAATAACCGTAGGACAACGTGCAACAAAAACGACTTTGTGATTTACTAAAATAGGTGGAACAACATAAAATAAAAATGAAACAAAAACTAAAATAGTATTAGTTAACTCTCGTTATGATATACAACCTTAATGTTATATTTGTTCTAGTGGTCATCACTGTTAATCATCGTAGCCGCCGGTAGCCACTGTAGGCCACCTCCACCTCCTCTTTGCACTACATCAACCTCCTCCATCAACTTGACAATAACTACCTTTGCCACTACCCATCTCCTCCTCTGTAACCACCATCAGCATAGACCACCTCCGTCTATTATCTTCGCCACCACTGTTGGCCACCTCCAACACATCCTCTACCACGACACCCTCCTCTACCACCTCCACAACTACACCACCATTATTGGCCTCCTCCAACTCCTCCTCCACCACAATAACTTTCTCCACCACTTTCACAACTACTGTCGACCATTGACCACTAGTATTGTCGCCACCATTACCACTGTGGGTAATTGTCACAACTAGTCACTGTCACAACAACTAGTCATTGTTGCCACCATTACCACTAGTCACTGTCACAACTACTAGTCATTGACCATTGACCATTGACCACTTGAACCACTGCTGTCACTACAACGATCACAACTACATCCTCCACCATTGTCTAATACCACCACCACCATCTTCACGTCCTCTACAACCATTGCCAGCTACTGACCACCAACACCCATCGTCACCACCATCAGTATCGTACTATCGTCAGCCGCCACCTCTACCATAACCAACAATACTTCCACCTCTACCATAACCACTGCCATCAATTATTTCAACATTTCCATCCAAAACTATTATGTATGTATGTATGTATGTATGTATGTATGTATGTATGTATGTATGTATGTATGTATGTATGTATTTATCTTTATGAAAACTAGTGTCGAAATCGTGCGTTGCGCGATAGCTTGGGTAACTCTAACAATAATATGTAGATTGTATAAATAATACATGTTAATTGTTAAATATAATATTCAACAAACAATATATTTAAAACCGTTTTAAAATACATAATTCTCATGACGCTGATTCCAGACACGTTTATTCTTCTTAGAATATATATAATGATGATGATTTAAAAGATTTTTTTCGCAAAAGATAGCCATTCAATATATGACAATGCTTTAAGTCAACTTATTATTATTTATTTATTTTGTAAAAAGTGGGTCATATAAAATAGACAACCCTATGAGTTAAACCTCATGAATTGAGAGAAATGCGTTCCATGAATCTACTTTTTTACACACACCACATTGTTCCAAATTTTCTATTTTTCACCGATGCGAAACAACTCCAAAATAACCATAATTCACTATTTGGGAATACTTGATACTCATGGTGCCACCTCAACACTCAAAGTATTTTTTATTCTATATATATATATGTATATATATAATGAATCATCTAAATTAAACAATCCGTTAAACCTCATGAATTGACACAAATGCATCTCATGCATCCACCTTCTTATACATACCATAGTATTCTAATTTTTCAACCTTACACCAATGTGGAACAACCCCAAATTTACCAATGTGAAACAACCCCAAATTTATCATAATTTGCCAATTTCATGACCGTGAATGTTACTCGACAAGGTAATTGAGGGGGTGACGACTCTTGTCTGTAAACACTTACCCTAAGTATTTGGTGAATGCCAGTTATTATGCAAGGTAACAATTTCATCCCCTCAATTCTTTTTTATACATATTACTTTACTTCATCATTTTAATCTTCCACCAATGTGGGGTATCTAAACTCAACAACAATTCACTAATACCCTAATACTCAATTTCATGATGTCATCTCGATGCATTTGCTTTATCTGTTATTGTCCTCACATTCGCAATGAACTTTGTGTTCGCAACCGAGCTTTCGTCTATATATATATATATATATAATATATGTACACATACACATATAAACACACACACACACACATTGATGTAAAGATCTTTTAAAGTCAAATTCCTTCGAAAGTTGGATGAAATTTGGATGAAATTTATAACAAAAAAATGATCAAAAGTTGGATGAAATTTCAAATCATATTTTATCCTTTATATACTTATTTTTATTTCCAACTTTTTAGTTTTGTCAACCAATGTGGAAGAAAAAAAGTTTTCACCACAATTCAATATTTGATAAAAGTTTATATCAAAATAATAAAACCAAAAGAAAAAAATCATGAGATTCTTGCATATAAAATGAAAATGAAATATTTTGTTATTTATATTTTGTTATATAAATAATTATTAATTATTTAATCCAAAAGTGAATCAAAAGTTAGATGGACTTTTTAACCATCTTATCATTTATATAATTACCTCTACTTCTAATTTTATGCTTTTACCATCAATGTGAGATAAAGAATATTTCACCACAATCCAATATTTGACAAATACTTGCTTCTCATGGTGTCACCTCAACTCTCTTAGGTTGTTACTTTTAAAATTATAAAGATATATATATCTATATCTATATAGATTAAATAATAAAGCTAAATTTCCAAAATTAGAAGAAAAAAAATATTTTTTGTGAACCGTATTAACCCATGTCATCCAATAAGAATGCAAAGATTTTGGTGGAAAATAACCAATTAACCCATGTGTTAAATGATCAATGGTTGTGATGGAGACTTTTCCTTAATTCATGAAAGACTTCTTATATATACAGAGGTACCTTATTTTGTTAACCCGGTATTTTGTATGAACCATATTAACCCATGTTCATCCAATAAGAATGCAAAGATTTAGTAGAAAATAACCAATTAACCCATGTGTTAAAATAATCAATGGTTGTGATGAAGACTGCTCCTTAATTCATGAAAGACTTCTTATATATACATAGATAGAATTTTACATCTTATGGACAACAATGAACTCTCTATATATACACACTCATTTCTAAAATTTACATTCCACTACCAACGTGAGACAACCTAAACAACAAAGATAAATCTTAAAAAATAAATCAAAATTAGAAAAAAAAAAAGATAAAGGTGAATAGAGGTATTTCATAATGTCAATTAAGTAACCTCAAGGTTTTCCTTTAATATATATCAAAATTAATAGAAAAAAGATAAACCTTGATGGAGATTTTTCTTTAATTAATGAAAACTTCTTATACATATACATACATATAAACTTGGGTTTAACTATACTTAGCTTAACATCATTTCACAACTTAATGATAACAATAAACTCTTTATATACACATAGTCACTTCTCAAATTTACATTCTACTATCAATGTGGGATAACCTAAATATCGAAGGTAAAAATTTTAAAAAATAATTCAAAATTCCAAGAAAAAAGATAAATGAGAATGTAGTCTTTTCATGATGCCACCTAAGCAACCTTTAGGTTTTGCTTTTAAGTATATATATATATATATATATATATAGGGGTGAGTTCAAATACAAACCACTTTTTTGTTGTGAACGTGAGAACAACCGAGAGTGCGCCATGTGTCATTCTGAATTTTTGCGACTTAGTGTTATTCATACTGAATAACGCTTTATTCAGACTGAATAAAGCGTTATTCAGTATGAATAACACTAAGTCGCCGAAAATTCAGTGACACGCGCGACTTGTAACCAAAAAGCCCGCAACTTAGTGTTATTCAGTCTAAATAACACTATTTGTTGATCCAGCTCTCCTAAGACCTGATGAAATGATAATGATCCTGTAACTTTACTTAGTGAATAGGACTTTACTTTCAGTTATAGCTTGAGGAATTATCACTGAGACTGTTCAGTGTTATTCCATGTTACTTATGCTGTAACTTACTTTTGTAATCATCAGGATCAGGATCAGGAGATAAACGAGTCTGTTTTGACGTCTACTGATCCTGACCACCGAAGTGAAGACCTCCTAAGACTTTAAGATCATACTCAAAGAACCATCAGCGAAGTCGAAGAATTAGCTGATGACAGGAATAGCATGCTCGTGATCTAAAGACGGAACTCAGTGATAGCAGGCTGCTCAATTTCGTATGACATCCTGAAGATCTATCAGGATACAGTGACCTCTGATCAACCTTAGTATCAGAGCATTCCTCACTGATCAGTATCCTGATCCTGAAGGATTAGTTAATGTCTTAATCTAATGCACAAAAGGATTATCCGCCTTTACTGACACAAAAGTACATAAGGACAGTCTCTTTTCTGTTCCCTCCGTACTTATCAGACCTCAAGGCAACTGTTTACATAAACCTTCTTTTGCACACCATGCAAAAGATATTTGTTTATAGTAAAAAGTACATAGAACCACTTAGAGTGTGACACGTACACAAAAGTGTGTCTGCATGCATTTAATGCATGGGATATAAATAGGACTTGAAGGGAAGTTCTCCACACTTCTTCTTCACCTATCTTACTATCCAAATCCTTTCTTTCTTTATCCTTCTACTTTCTTTTCTAATCTTCTCACTCTAGTGCATAGTGAAAGAAACTTAGATTGTTTAGTTTAGACTTGTAGTCTTTTCTATTTCCGCAACAATCTGTAAATTCATATTGTTAATACAACAAAGAATTTAAAAGTGAAATTTGTGTGATTATATTCAACCCCCCCCTTCTATAATCCCATACACTATCATTACTTGAAGGTCTCCCCTTTGGGACCAACACTATTATTCAGACTGAATAACACTAGGTCGCGGGAAAAGTCGTGTGTGTCAGAAAATTTGTTGCCACGTGTCGCACTCTGGGTTTTCCTCACGTTCACAATGAAAAAGTGGTTTGTATTTGAACTTTCACCTATATATATATATGGATAGATATAGTTTGTTTGAAAATGTTTACGAAATTTGATTATTTACTTTATTTATGTTAATTATAACTATTATAAGATATATAAAATCATCAAATAATTTTTGAAATGAACTTGCCTATTTAAGTCTTATCCAATCCAAGTCATATCAAACACCATACAAACATTTGTTATGTCAAGTCCAATCATACCCTCTTGTTTTATCCTATCATGTCTTATCCAATTTAATTATGTTTACGTAACAAACACTACCTCATCAATCACATTAGTATTTTTGCTCATATAAAAAGTGTAAATATTTAACCATTAATGAAGTATTTTTGCTGATTATTGCGATTAATGTTTCAGGTATATTTTTATTTATTTTGTTAAAGTAAAGAGAAATATGCATGATTTTAATATAGTTTATTTAAATAGATATAAAAAATTCATGGATGGCCCAAATCAAAGCCCAACATATAAAGCCAGTCCACTTGTGTTTTGTGAACAACCATTCATAAAGTTACCACCATCAAGATCCTCTAATTCTATAGTTCCCATCAACTAATATTATTATTATTAAACTTAATATAAGGTTCCTTAAAAAAACATCTTCTATGAAGATTAGGAAAACCTTGTGTATTTACCCAAAATACCCTTACATGAAGGTTATACACAAGTAATAACATCAAGTAAATCTAGTTTATCTTTTTGGAAAAGAATCAAGTAGAACTAATTTATGTTTTGTGTATGAATAAGTGTCAGCAACTAAAATTGTTGATTAAGGTGAAAATGATATTATTTAGAGTTAGAGCATCCACAATGAAGGTAAATTGTTGATTAATGTGAAAATGATTTTATTTAGAGTTAGAGCATCCACGATGAAGGTTCTTCCTGAGATTCTTTTTAGAATATTTACAAAAACCTTCATTGTGGGACAAAGGTCCTTAACCTCTTTATTATATCAATTTATCGAAATGGTTTTTTGTTGGAAAATGGTTGATTTTTTAACAAATTTTATCAATCATTTTACTAAAAAAGGACCCCTTGAGTAGGGAGTTATGTCTTTATTTATCATCTCCTTCATCTTGGCTACATTTGACTTGAAGGCAACACATTCAAGGTTGCAATTCCGGTATTGATATAGATTTTATATTTATTTTTCTTCCGGTTAATTTAACTCATATAATTGTGCTAGTTCGTAATTGAAAATGGCAAAAAAAAAAAAAAAAACTTAGATTACAACTTTATCCTTTGAAAACAATCATATATGATACATTTTTTTTTTGGCTAAGATCAATAAAACAATGACTTATTACTTTATTAGATGGTGCAAGTTCCATTTTCTTAGGGGTTTTTGGCTAGCATTAATTAGGCGAACATTTGTCTGTGTAACTTATCTTAATTACCTGTTGAGCTTGACAAAGATCGAAAAGCTTACCAAGTAAATGACGGTAAGTGGGTAACAACTCTTACCCGGTTAACATTTATGTGATAAGAACATTTAGCAACATCTTTAATATGCATTTTGACGGATGAAATTGTTACCTTGCATACTAATTGGCATTCACCAAATACTTAGGGTAAGTGTTTACAGACAAGAGCCCCTCAATTACCTTATCAAGTAACATTCACGGTCATGAAATTGGATTGTTGGTAAGGGTTCATTCCTCGGTAAGAGTCTTAAGAGTCTTCTCTCTAATTATTTACTGGGTAAGATTCTTGATGTTGGTGTTTGTCATCATCAACTGATAAAAGCTATTAACAATTTGGAAATCTACCCCTAATTGAAGATAGTGACTCTACTAAGTAGACACCTATCCTATTAGCATCTTATAAACGATCCTTAATCAACTCTGAAGTTTTCTATAATAATGTTTTTGTCAAAAAGTAAATTTCTAACTTTAAAAGAAGTTCCTTTTTAAAAAAAAAAATTAAGCATCATCACTGACTAGTCTATTTGACAAAAATAATGATGATTTGGTAGTTTTTGTACCTTGCTATCTTTCTGGCATTCAACCTTGCTTTTTGTTTTTTGTGTTCCTTGAATCTGAAGGGAATGTATCACAAATGTAGATACTAGATGGTTTTAGTTGCTTTCATATTAAATTAATCAATATGTAATTTTATATCTAAATGAAACACATTTTTATTAAATGCAAAATTAGGACATAAATCAAAACATGTATTTAATTGTGTGGTTATTCTATTGTTGTTGGTTACAACATATATTATGGATATTTATAAGATGAATTACTTTGAACTTATACCCATATTTTACTTGATAGTGGCAGTTGCTTAAAAAATTCTCGACGTAAGTGGCCCATATTAATTTCCCATCACCTTTCTCATTATCATCGAGACAATTATCAAAATCAATTTTCGTATAACTTACTTATCTTGTTAAATAACGAATTGTCTATGATGTTTCATCCTCTTCATTCATTTTCTCTTTAAACTTATCCACCTACAACCCACTAAACATTCATTAAACAGTTTAAGTTATTATATATTCCTATTGGATGATATAACGACTATTGTTTTGTTAGTTTTCAGATAACCGATTTGTGGGCACTTTCCTCATTAAATATATTTTCATCGACTGACATTACCTACCTCATTAATGCTAACACTTTTACGCTCTTATAAAACTTCACCTTGGTGGAAACATATTAATTAATTCATTGCAACTTTTTAAGATAAACATGTGTCGTAGAAATTAGGATTCTTCCCTCAGTTGATCATTATTACCCTAAGCACAAAATGGGAAATAGTTATTTTTGTTAGGGCTTTTTACCCAAGTAATTAATGGTTTACTTTATTTTATCTAATTAAGATGACAAGTATTGAAAATATTATCACTAAGTACTTATCAGAAAAAAAATGTTGTATATGATATTGTTTTAATGAACTAAAATGTTGCCCGGTAATTTAATGAAAATGTTGACTATTAACGGTAAGTGGTTATCGAGTACGCATCGAATAAATAACCCCTTAGACCAAGATAGGCCACTTGTAGTTCTTCTTCTGCAATGGTGAGTCACTAGGCTCACTCTCCACCGCATCGCCAATCCTGATTTCTCTTAAGTGGATTTCACTAGTACAGTAGTACCTACGTTTGTATACCGACAATTTTTATCCTACAGGTAACATAACTTCACTCTTTGCTTTTCATATAAGTTCATAAGCTCTCCGGAGAGTAGTCACGAATTAGTCATGACGATCTTTGTGTGTCTATATGTGCATAAAGTGTACAAACTACTTCATTTACTAATTTGTTTTCTTCTTCGAACTAAATGAAGAAAACTCGTTTAAGCCCAAACAAATCAGAGTCACTCAACTTCTTTGCTTTTTTCATGCACTAGTACAAGGTCGATGTGTTCGATAACTATTCAATATCTACATGATATACTTAAATCGAACACGCACACTTGCATATAGACAAAAGTTCGGCTGAAACTCATCTTTCGTTGCGAACGTGAGGGCAACCAAAAGCATGACACATGTCCTATTTGGACTAAATGTTAAGCATTATTCATAATACAACATTCAGACTAAATAATGCATCATTCATTTTGAATGTTATATTATTCGGACCGAATAAGACATGTGTTGCGCTCTCGGCTGTCCTAACGTTCGTAATATATATATATATATAGGAAAGTTCAAATGTGAACCCATATTTCATTGTGAACGTGATGACCACTAAAATCACGCCATGTGACAATCTTCACTCTGAATATCATGCATTATTTAGAGTGAATAAAGGCGCCTAAGCTTTATTCACTCTGAATAATGCATGATATTCAAAGTGAATATTGTCACGTGGTGCGATTTTAGTGGTTCTCATGTTCACAACCAAAATTGAGTTCAGAATTAAACCTAACCCTATATATATATATATATATATATATAGAGAGAGAGAGAGAGAGAGAGAGAGAGAGATGTGTTCATACGAAAACGATAACAATTTATGAGAATGCGGGGAGCTTCGCCATGTATGAAATCACATGTGAGTGTACACTAACGAAAAAAATGGAACGCGGACGACTTTGGAGCGACTTAAAGTCGCGGGCAAAGTCGTGTGAATCATATGTAATTATGTAGGTGAATTATATATAATTTTCATACGTTAATCATATGTGATTTTGTACATCGAAAAAGCTCCCCGTATTCTCATAAATAGTTAGCGTTCTCGTATGAACCCGCTTTTATGTATATGTGTAAAAAATATTGTTTTTACCTTTTTTATAGGAAAAAAATAAAAGAATATGCAAAAAAAGCTAAAATGATCATTAATTCAACAGAGTTCGCGAAAACATAATTAAGAAATCTATACCCAAGGCAAATTAAATTCACAATAAACATATAATAGGGATACTAAGAAAATACTAAAACATTAAGACCAAATCCACAAATTTGCTCTTATTTTATTTTAATTGATCACCATGAAATACACTATAAGGCCATCCGTAACCGGATGTGGTATGAGGCCGGTACCGGTCAGTACCGAGCGGAAACACCGCCGAGGGTGAAGTAGTACCAAGCCGGTACCGAGATAAACGACACCCTCTTGCCGGTTGCTTACCCACCACCACCCCACTCTACCCCACCATCTCTCTCCTCTCTCTCTATCTCTCTCTTCTTTCTCTCTCTTCTTTTCCTTTTTTTTCTTTTTTTTCTTTTTTTTAAATAATTATTTAAATTGGGTATGAGGGTCAAAACCATTGAGAATGAAAAGGTAAGGTGCTGGTAAGATAGTGAAAAGCTAATGTGGCGCTAACGTAGCAGCTAGTACCATTGGTACCAACCATCACCATTGAGGATGGCCTAATGGCATTTCTTATTCAAGCAATTAATTAACAATTTTGTGAATAGATTCGAAAAATGAAATAGGATAATGACACTAATTAACCATGTCATTCTATTTATTTAAGTGCATTTCATGGATAGGTGTGAAATATGCTAAACATTGCCGTAGACTAGTATCTTTTTTTTTTTTTGACAACACGTAGACTAGTATCTTTAATAGTTTTTTCAAAATAAACAAAATATTTTGTTCAAATTGTTGCTTCAACGGATATTTTTAAACTTTGGGCCTGTTTGTTAGTGGCTTAATAAGCTTAATGGAGCTCTGAGCTTATTCGCTCAGCTCAATACATTTGTTTGGTACTGGCTTAATTGGAAAAAACATGACTTAATCGCTCAGCTAGAGGGAGGAGCCTTTATCTGGACAGACACTTTATTTCCAGATATACCCTTCCAAAATAAACACTCGCTCAGCAGCTCTCTCGTTAAACCCAAATCCTCCCCCACGCCTCTTCCTCTCCATCAACTCTCCTCCCCATGCCGCCGGAGCTGCTACTGCTGCTCACCTGTGCCGGATCTGCCACTGATGTTCACCGGTGTGTTGTTGTTGCTCTCCTATGTGGGTTTTGCTCATCGATTTCTGCTCTCAATTTCATCCTCTGCTTCATTTCTGCTACTGATGTTTTGGGTGCATTGTTACTGCTCTCGTACGTGGGTTTTCCTCTTGATTTCTGCTCTCGATTTCATTATCTGTGTGATTTCTGCTCTTGATTTCATTCTCTGCGTGATTTCTGCTCTTGTATGTGGGTTTTTCTCATCCATTTCTCCTCTTGTATATAGGTTTTATAGTGATAAGTTTTGTCAAAAGATGAATTGTTGGTGGTGGAGGCTGTATAGTCGGTGATGATATAATTTTTGGTATTTTTAGTCCATTGAAATTGTGCTTTGTGTAGAAAGGGGATGAAATGGAATTGGAAAACAGGTTGAAAAAGAAAAAGAAAGAGAGATGAGAGAAATGGAAGAGATGCTTGGATAAGTTTGGAGGATTAATAAAAGGAAAGTATCTTGAAAAAGAAGCAGGTTGATGATTAATAAAAACAAAAAAAATAATTAGAAAAGGGTAAAATGGTCATTTTCATCATTCAGACAGTTTATTCAGTACCCCAGACAAACAACAAGCTTTTTAAATCCAGACAGACATATTTATCCACACAGACAAATTTATCCATTCAGGACTTAATGAAAAACCAACCAAACAGGCCCTTTCTTTGAAATAGAAAAAGTAAGAAAAAGAATATGAAAATGATTAAATTTAGAGAAGTCTTAAAAAATAATTATCATGAGAAAAAAATAGTTGTTTATTATATTTCATCAATAAGAATATTTGAAATAAAATGTTTAGAAAAAACAAATAATATTTTATTAGATATATGTAATAATTTAATAATATAAGGTAATGATGTTATTTCTGAAATAAATAATCTGTTAGGCCATCCGCTATGGCGGCGGTATGAGACCGGTACCGCTATCGGTACGGCGGCAACACCGCCGCGGGTAACCGGTAGGGTAACCGGTACCGGTGCCAACGGCATGGCCACGCCGGTCTCAACAGCCCCTTTCAGTTTCGTTTGTTTGGCAAAAATACCCCCCCAACGGTCATATAGCCGTTGGGGTTTTTAAATATTATTTTTTCTTTTTTTTTTTCCTTTTAACCTTCTATATATATATTTTACCTCTCTCTCTATAATACATACTCATTCTCCATTCTCATTCTCCTATCTTCTTCTCCACATTATCTTCTCCATATCTTCTTCTCCACATCTCCAAAAAATGTCGGATTCCGATAACGATGATATAGATCTCGCCGTACATCAAATTATTATGAACAACATTAAAGCGACGGAGTTGATTAAGTTCGATAACAACCTTCTCCAAGACGAGGTTGGACAACCGTCGAACAAAAGACCGAGAGGGCCGCGTAAATAAGAGGTCGTGAAGAGGGACACGATAAACTTGTCGCCGACTACTTTGCCGAACACCCGGTGTACAACTGTTGGGAATCGCAGGCTACAAAACATGCACAGCGGAATAAAATTGCTCGATTCCCAAACGAGGATCCAATCCTAAACACAGACAGACACAAACGAGGGTGTTCCGAAAATTTACCTCTAGTTGTGAAATCACCGGATCGCAAGTAGGGGATACACCGCTACTGACACCTTCACGAGATTAGCTGCTAGACCACCTCCGGGATTGCCTCAAATTTCGATGGAGTGAGAGGGAGAGAATAAGGGTTTCAGGTTTTCTCTAGGGTTTTTCTTTTAGGCTTAGTTTTTGGAATGAATGATAATTGATTAGGTTTACCATATTTATAATCATAAATATGGTAATACCCATAAAAGAAAAAAGCCCGACCAATCTAAAAGCCCGTTAAGCTTTTTTATTGATTTAAACCTTTTATTTAATTAATAACTATTAATTAAATAACTTAACCCTTTTAATTAATTAATTAACTATTAATTAATCCGATAAAATATACCAACTGATATTTTATTTAACTAAATAATAAATAACTATTTATTATTTATTTCTCACTCAAATAATTAATTTATACTTAATTAATTATTCCATCAAACTGGTAAATCCACTTGATCTCTAATTGGTGTGCAGCGGTGTGACCTACTAGTGTCTTATAACATAGGACACGGTAAACCCTGTTACTATCTTGCACATAATCTTAACAGACTCCCACTTGTGCCAGACTAGTAACTGTACTGTTACCATTAGCCTAAGGAGGTCCCTAGCCAGACACTTAGGTTAACCAGGTTATAAGATCTCTTACATCCAGAGATACAATTCACGCTTGAATTTGTACACAGGTTCATTCCTTTTGCACACGATATTTCTAAAGTGATTTAAGACATGGAGTGGAGGATTCATTTCTTAAAATCAAGTATTTCTTGACTCTGATTCCGATTGCCTGCAATAACGGATATTACTAAATAACACCTGTTATTCTATCCGAGCGTGACCACGCGATTTCTGCCAATCTTAATCGTCAAGGGGCTCGGAAATATCTCTCCTTTTTTTAAAAGAGGTGCAAATCCCTTCTTGACTACTTGCATTTGGATCCACGGCTTCCGCTGCATCTAGTCACGTCCCGTATGGCCGCCCTGTTACGGTGCAGCGTTAGTACGTGCTAAGAGTACAACAGTCCTCATGTTTCCAAACCAAGTATCTCAGGTCTAAGGACAACCTATCAAGTCAATGCTTATGACTGAGGCTCCATGAAGCAGACTTGATTACTGGTCACTTCCAATACCCAAACAATCTGATGAGTATCTATAAATACTTGGTCACATCACTTGTGCTTTTATTCTTTACTTCGAATAAATCATCAAGTATTTATAATAGCGTTAAACTTCCTATTGAAATTCCCATTTCAATAAGTGGCTACGGAAATTTTGATTTTCTTACAAAACTTTGTAAAAATCATGGATACGTTAAATATGCGAAAAATAGTTAATTTAGAACAATCATGAAAATAAAACCTCCATTTATTTCCAACACACTGTGAAATAAAACTTTACATGATTATATTGTTTCGAAATTAAACTATAGTAATAATTTAATAAACTAAAAACTAGCTACTGGCTTCCAGGTACTGCATCCCAATGGAATTCGCATGTGCCTCATGCTTCACCCTTGCTAGTGGCTTTGTCAGCGGATCTGCGACATTATCCTCTGTTGGAATCTTGCATATTCTCACATCGCCTCTTCCAATGATCTCTCGGATAAGGTGATATTTCTTGAGCACGTGTCTTGACTTGTGATGCTCTCTCGGTTCCTTTGCTTGCGCCACGGCTCCAGAGTTATCACAGAATATATCAATCGGTCTAGAGATACTGGCAACCACTCTTAGATCCGATAGAAAATTCTTTAGCCAGACAGCTTCCTTTGCCGCATCGGATGCTGCAATGTACTCTGCTTCTGTAGTTGAATCTGCAATCGTGTCCTGCTTTGAGCTCTTCCATGAGATCGCACCTCCGTTTAGGGTAAAGACGTACCCTGACTGTGACCTGAAGTCATCTCTGTCGGTCTGGAAACTAGCGTCAGAGTATCCGGTGACACTAATTTCATCCTCAGATCCTCCAAAGACCAAGAACATTTCTTTCGTTCTTCTTAGATATTTAAGAATGTTCTTGACAGCCACCCAATGAGGTTCACCCGGATTCTGTTGATATCTGCTCGTAACACTTACTGAGTAAGCAACATCGGGCCTAGTACATAACATGGCATACATGATTGATCCAATTGCAGAAGCATATGGAACCGATTTCATTTTGTCCTGATCTTGACTAGAAACAGGACATTGTGTTTTACTTAACACTATGCCATGCTGCATCGGGATAAATCCTTTCTTGGATTCATCCATCCTGAATTTCTTCAGAATTTTATCGATATACGTACTCTGACTAAGTCCGATAAGCCGCTTGGATCTATTTCTGTAGATCTTTATACCAAGTATATAAGCGGCTTCTCCAAGGTCTTTCATCTGGAAACATTTGCTTAACCAGCTCTTTACATTCTGTAAAGTTGGTACATCGTTTCCTATGAGTAGAATGTCATCTACGTACAAGACCAAGAAGGTTACTATGCTCCCACTGAACTTAGTGTAGACACATGGCTCGAACTCACTTTTGGTAAAACCAAACTCTTTGATTCGCTCATCAAAGTGTAAGTTCCAGCTTCGAGATGCTTGCTTTAATCCATAAATGGATTTTAGCAGTTTACACACCTTATTAGGATTCTTGGGATCTTCAAACCCCTCTGGTTGTTCCATATAGACGTCTTCTATTAACTTTCCATTCAGAAAGGCTGTCTTGACGTCCATTTGCCAAATTTCGTAGTTAAAGTACGCTGAGATGGCCATTAGAATCCTAATTGATTTTAACATGGCTACTGGTGAAAAGGTTTCATCATAGTCGATGCCATGAGTTTGCGTGAATCCTTTTGCAACCAGTCTGGCCTTGAAAGTGTGTACATTTCCATCCATGTCGGTTTTCTTCTTGAAAACCCATTTGCGTCCAACAGCTCTACAGTGTTGTGGCAAATCAGTCAACTCCCAAACTTGGTTGTCGTACATGGATTGCATCTCAGCCTTCATGGCTTCCTGCCATTGTTCAGACTCATTGCCTGACACAGCTTCTCCATAGGATGTTGGTTCATTCAAGTCTCCGCTGTCTTGAGAGACTAGAAATCCAAGATACCTATCTGGTTCTTGTCTTACCCTACTGGATCTGCGAAGGTCCTGTGTTTGCACTTCCTCAATCGTTTCTAATCGAGGTTCAACATTCTCATGTTGAATTTCTGGCTCAATAATTGGTGTAGTGTTTTCTTCGTCTACTACCTGTAGATCTACATCCTTTCTAGTGTTCCCGGAACTGAGAAACTTTTCTTCCAGAAATTTTCCATTTCGAGCAACAAAGACTTTGTTCTCTTCAGGGTTGTAGAAATAATATCCCACGGTGGTTCTGGGATATCCTACGAAGAAACACTTGTCGGATTTGGGTTTGAGTTTTTCTGAGGTAGGTCGTTTGACGTAAACCTCACAGCCCCAAATTCTTAGAAAAGACATGTTGGGTTTCTTACCCTTCCATAACTCGTATGGAGTCTTTTCTACCGACTTTGTTGGCGCTCTGTTCAGTATGTGTGCTGCTGTTTCGAGCGCATGTCCCCAGAATGACATTGGCAGCGTAGAGTGACACATCATCGTTCGTACCATATCAAGTAAAGTACGATTTCTCCTTTCTGACACACCATTCATCTGAGGTGTATATGGAGGTGTGAGTTGCGATACAATCCCACATTCGATTAGATGGTCCTCAAACTCTGTACTAAGATATTCGCCTCCTCGATCTGACCGTAAAAACTTGATTTTCTTATCAAGTTGATTCTGTACTTCATTCTGATATTCCTTGAATTTCTTAAAGGTTTCAGATTTATGTCTCATCAAGTAGACATAACCATACCTACTGAAGTCGTCAGTAAAGGTAATGAAGTACCGGTATCCTCCTCTTGCCACATGACTGAAAGGTCCACATACATCTGTGTGGATTATTTCAAGCAAGTCAGTAGCCCTTTCATTTTCATTGTTGAAAGGTTGCTTTGTCATTTTGCCAGATAAACAAGACTCGCAGTTATCAAAAGGTTTGTAATCGAAATTACCAAGAAAACCTCCTTTTAGGAGTAGTTCAACGCGTTTCTTGTTTATGTGGCCCAAACGACAATGCCAGAGGTAAGTTTGATCCTCAATATCCTTGGATCGTTTACTTATATGATAGATTTCACTACTGTTGTCTTGTAGATTTACTGTGTATAGACCATTTACGGGTGTACCTTTAAAATAGAAAATATTATCTTTAAAGACTGAAATCATTTTATAATCATATTTATAATAAAATCCTTGGTCTACTAATAAATCAAAAGACAAAACATTCTTAATCATATTTGGAATATAATAACAATTATCCAGTTCCAAAACTAGACCCGAGGGTAAACTAAGACTATAAGATCCTACAGCTTCAGCTATCAGCGGTGTGCCTTTGCCAACTCGTAGGTTCGAACGGTCCTTCCTCAGAGTCTTTCTTCTAGTGAATCCCTGTAAATGATTACAAATGTGGTTACCACTGCCTGTATCAATTACCCATGATTCATAAGAAGTGATTAAGCAATCTATCATGAAGATAGCATCGGGTAAACCGATCTCTATCTGGTCGATATTCATCGAGTGCTTGCAAATATCCTCGCTGCCGCACTCTGGGCAACTTAGATCTCCCAGCTCATCAATTATATCAGTGTCCATGAGATCTGCAGGTTCGGGTACTGGCTGTAGACTGGCCAGAATATCTTCATGAACTTTATCCACGTCTTTCTTTGGTTCCTTCATGTAGGCACTAGCTGTGTCTTGAACTTCTTTTGTGAGGGAAAACCACATGAGATACACTAACTCTTCCTGAGTCATCTTGTACCCCAGACGTGATAAACATTTAAAGAGCCTTCTTATTTCAATGAGATGGTCTTTAACTGACTGACCCTTTTTGAGCTTCAGGGAGAATATCTCTTGCATGATCAAAAGCTTACCAGTATGCTTGTAGAGACCTAACTGGTTCTCCAATTTTTCACAACCTCGTGACAGAATTTGTCTCTTAAATCTCCCATGAACTCGGGTGACATAGAGAAAATTAGAATGGACATTACATCCGATTCGTCTGCCATGAATCTAAAATACTCAGCAAATTCCTCTTCAGGGGCATTGCTTTTAGGTCGTGACATAGGCTTATTGATCACATAAAGCTTACCCTGGGCACTCAAAACATTCTGTAAATGTAACTTCCAAACTGGAAAGTTCTGGCCCGTAAGCTTCCACTTGCCCATAATAAGGCGAAGTGATTCCTCAGGTGAATAAAACGGAATGCTAATTGGAGACATCTACAGAAGAATATAAATTCCAATTTACTTTATAATTATAGAATTCTAATAAATTATTACCCTTAAAATAAATTTATTAGACTAGAATCCATATTTCACATGTGTCGGGAAGCATGTGATCATGTCAAACCGACTCATGCGATCTATGGTAGGTAAAACTATACCAATCGTATTCTAACTCGAAAATACGACTTCTAGATCGTCGGGACATCGGATATATATAGTCCGTGCATATTTAGTCCCTCTAGTGCATTTTGGCCTGGTACCACCCAGTGAATAAATAATTACCAAAATAGATTGCACCACCCGGGACCTGAACAAACTCTGGCCGGTACCACTCGGAGATAATTCGCAGAGTTTTATCACCCTCCAGTTTCGGTTTGAACACGGGCGTTCATAGTGTGTGCACTTACAACGCCCTATGTACCTTACACCGGAGGTGCCCCTAAAGTGGGTTGCACTTACTAATCTATGATTTTACTAAGGGTCAAAATTGCCAGTTTCCTTTTTCAAAACTGGATCCAAACACTAACTGTATTTGTATCCTTTTATCTTTTAAAACAATCATTCAAAAAGGGCAATTTATATTTAATAGCAATTACGTAAATTAAACAACCACGCAATTTAAATATAAAAAGCACAGTCATAGCCTAAACCCTTAAACTAATGTTGTTTTGTGAGCCAACACAAAACAACGGTCTCAACCCTAAGTGACAAAAGTCTTCGTCTTCTGGCACTCTCACTGGCTCCGAGATCCATGGTCGTCATCTCGTCTCCGTCTTGATAATTAAAACTAACTATTACAAATGGGCTTTTAATGGCACGCAGGCCTCCCAACTAAACTAATCAACATAATTAAAATTACAAAAGGGTTGTAAATGGCACGCAGGCCTCCCTTATAAAACAGATAAAATTAAAACACAACCACGGGTCAAAAAGGGTTCAGCTATGACTCAATACAATTAAACGAATTAAAATACAACTGGATTTTAATCGGGTAATCATAAAACTAAAATTAATTTAAAACAAATAAATCAATTTAATCCTGAATCGTTTTATCCTTATCTGATTAAAAACGATCCCTACCTCGAAGTCTATCCGGAAACAAATCCCAACCGAGACCCGTTAACGATAAACAATCGAAACCAACTACGACTTCGAATTACCACCGATCCGCCAAAACGTGGCCGTCGATCGGCGGTTTCTCCATCGCCGGCGACGACGATGACACGATCGCCACCACCGCCGCCCGTACCACCATCGATCACAGACGGCAGCAGCGGCTGGAAAGCCACCACCACCGCCCGCAAACGATCACCGCTGCCACCATAATCCACCAGCGACAGCAGCGGATTTCACCACCACTGCCGCCGTGGTCGTGCGGCGGACAAAAACAGCAATCGCCGCCACCACCGTGACTGGTGGTGTGGCAGATTAAGGGTTCGACGGCAAACGGTGATTGCCGCTGCCATCGTTTGCTACACGATCGATCGCCACCGCCTTGGTGGTCGATCACCATCATCCGCCGCCTGTCGGCGGTTTTTTACGTTCAATCGACACCACCGCCACCACAATCGGTGGCGCGGTGGTGGTTCCTATTCTCGATCGACGCTGGCCGACGCCACAGCCACCAAGCGGGTGGTGTGGCCGGCGGTTTCCGATGCGATGACAGCCCGCGGCGGTTTTTGTTCTCCGGCGATCGGCCTGGAGGTCCGGTCGGCTAACTGCCGCCGTTCCACCGCCGATCGTCGTTACGTTAGGTTTACTAAAAATCAGATTTTTTAACACGAAAAAGTAACGATTTTTATAAAACCCAATTAACTAACAAACAGCTTAAACCTGATCTGTTAGGTTTGGGAAGTGGCTCTGATACCACTGTTGGGAATCGCAGGCTACAAAACATCCACAGCGGAATAAAATTGCTCGATTCCCAAACGAGGATCCAATCCTAAACACAGACAGACACAAACGAGGGTGTTCCGAAAATTTACCTCTAGTTGTGAAATCACCGGATCGCAAGTAGGGGATACACCGCTACTGACACCTTCACGAGATTAGCTGCTAGACCACCTCCGGGATTGCCTCAAATTTCGATGGAGTGAGAGGGAGAGAATAAGGGTTTCAGGTTTTCTCTAGGGCTTTTCTTTTAGGCTTAGTTTTTGGAATGAATGATAATTGATTAGGTTTACCATATTTATAATCATAAATATGGTAATACCCATAAAAGAAAAAAGCCCGACCAATCTAAAAGCCCGTTAAGCTTTTTTATTGATTTAAACCTTTTATTTAATTAATAACTATTAATTAAATAACTTAACCCTTTTAATTAATTAATTAACTATTAATTAATCCGATAAAATATACCAACTGATATTTTATTTAACTAAATAATAAATAACTATTTATTATTTATTTCGGTAATTAT
Source organism: Centaurea solstitialis (assembly GCA_030169165.1). Classification (NCBI taxonomy): domain Eukaryota; kingdom Viridiplantae; phylum Streptophyta; class Magnoliopsida; order Asterales; family Asteraceae; genus Centaurea; species Centaurea solstitialis. The sequence continues at coordinate 29,852,508 of CM058046.1, forward strand.
AGAAGCGGTCGCCTCGCAAGATCAATGGATCTGGCACGCATTCTTCGGGGTATCGGGTGCCACGAACGACATAATCGTTGTGAATAAATTACCGATTTTCAATGATTTATTCGAAAATAAAGCGCCCGATAGTTCTTTTGTAGTGAATAACACACACTACAATCACAGGTATTATCTTGCCGACGGGATATATCCCGAGTGGACGACTTTCGTGAAAGCATTTAGGTACCCAACGGAAGAGCCACGGGTCCATTTCAAGACACGTCAAGAATCGGCTAGAAAAGACATCGAACGGACATTCACCACGCTTAAGGATAAATGGCACGTTGTAAAATACCCGGCGCGAGTATGGACACAAAGGAAAATTACAGAAATCATGTACACGTGTATAATTTTACACAACATGATTCGTGAAGACGAAGGCTTCTCACATTATCCTTTTCATCCGACGGAGGTTTTACCGGGAGAGATTGAAACAACTATCTCCGAAGAAGACCGAGCAAGAAAAAACGTCAACCTAGTGAAAAACCGAGAGAGGCACGCCAACCTTCGCCACGATTTATCTATACACGTGTAGAACTATTCGTCACACGCGAATAACTAATTTTATTGTATTTTTTTAGTTTTAATTTTAACGTAATTTTAATTTTAATGTAATTTTAATTTTAATGTTAAGTTATTTAATATAATTTTAAATTTTAATGTTAGTTATTATAATTCTAATGTTTATTTAAAAAAAATTATAGTGGATGAATTTAAAAAAATTAAAATGAAGGGTATGAAATGAAAATAAAAAAAATAAAATGAAGGGTATGGGGGGTATAATAGTGGATGAAAGGTATGCAGGTAGGTAGTGGTAAAGATAGTGGAAAGCTGATGTAGCAGCTGATGTGGCAACAGGTACCACAGGTACCACAAAGGATGGCCTTAGAATTGAGAGGGTGTTTGGATGTGTTTTTAAAAGTGCTTATTAACTTAATAGCTTCTCAAAAGCTAATAAGCTAAAATTAGTATTGGATGCTGAAAAACAGTTTTGAAAAATGCTTTTTGAAGAGCTGACAAACACATGTTTTAAAAAGTTATTGGTAAGTGACATTTTGATGAGCTAAAGTGATTTTTGTTGTCAAATGACAAAAGCTTCTTGAAAAACTAATATGTTAAGCCAATCACTTTAATTTATTAACTTATTGATTTTTACCATCACAAAAGTTAATCTAAACACACATTTTATAGAACAAAATTCCCTCCATCGTAAATCAAAAGCACCAAACACCCTCTAAATGTATATTTTTATAGAAATTTTAATTTTTCATTTTAAAGAGTTATTATTGGAGATTTTCTAAAACATCAACTCTAAACACAGCAAATTCAAGACCAATTTTGTGATATACTATAATTATGACCCGCCAAATTTAGCACACAGGAGAAAGTTGCTCTTTCTTTTTCTTTTTCTTTATGTGCTTTATGTTTTGACTAATTTTATAATTATAAAAAAAAAATAGGTATTTTGTAATATGCATAACTTTTTTTTATGGAACAATAGGAACCGTTGTTGCTTTTTGACAGGGTGGCCCTGAGACCCTAGTACCGGGGTCCGGGTGTAGAGGGCAGATTTTCAATTTCCAAAAAATGGTACCGTTCTTCCCTTTCTTTTTTCCTCCTTTGCCCTCCTAATTCATGATTGGTTTTCTGTCCCTCACTTACGATGCCCAATGCTGCCAATGCCTACTATTGTTATTGGCAATCGTCTTTTAGCCTTTCATCCTTTTTTCTGAACGGCATTTAGCTTATGCACACGTCTCAATGCAAAGTCGTCAAGATATTTGAAATCTACACGTGCACCTAACTAATCCTTGGCGACCATGGACCGACCCGACAATCGACCCATGGTCAGGGTATCGCCACATACTCACCCCATGAATCGAACCCGGTTACCCGTGTAGACAGGGATGCCATCCACTGTCGCTTCCAAGGATGTTACTAACCAGTAGGCTACTAATGCTTTGATTTTAGCCTCTCATCTTCTAACCTCAACCTCGACTCTTACTCTGATATCTCAAATCACAATTAGTTTCTTTCAAGCTTGAACCAAATTGTTTTCTTTCTTAGTTTCTTATTTACTCATATAGTTATTTGGTTTGCTTCGTTTATTTGAAACTTCAATGTTTCTTTTACTTAGTTTTATTGATGTTTATTGTTGCTATCTTGATGATATAACTATTTGAGTGATTTCGTTAAACCTATTTCACTTATTTAAATGATTTGGTAATTTGGTTAACTACCGATGTCTCGTTTTCGTGTCATAACTATATACATTGTGTCATAATACTTTAAGTTTGATATTGTCTTTACAACATTTGTGGTTTGACTATTATTAAATATTAACTGGTCGTATTGTACTTGTTAACTACATCAATATTCCAACTTTGTTGTATTGGTTTGTTCGTATTTGTTATTTGTGATGAATATTTCCCTTTTTTCTTAGATCTACTTTACATCCTAATCACAAGGATGGTAGCGTACTTGCAAAATATTTAGGGGAGATGTGGTGGAATATCCTATCAACCTCGGATTCAATTCTAGACACTAGCATCTTGTGGCCAGACTTAATCTCAGACGACTGTAATTTAATTTTCAAATTGCCAATGATATAGTCTAGGCAAACCTATATGAACCTTACCCCAAAAAAAAGGTAGCATCCTTCTATGAATCTATACAAGAGTCCAGTTCAGTTACAAACCTCTTGAAAATATGTGCTTTTGGATTAGGAGCATATTTTTACTCTTCGACAAGGACATCCAAAACCATGGAACCAGTCATGCTTTTTGATGAAACCAACCACTTGATCTGACGTTCCTAAAAAACGTGTTAGCAAAATGGTAATAAAATGAAACTTCTAAGGACATAGATGATGTAACTATAAAAAGGGCTGAGCAGAATCCTAGACCATCCACAACCCATTGTTAAGGGCGTCGTCAAGGATGGCGGTACCGATCAGTACCCTCGGCAAGGGGAAAAAATGGCACAGTTGTGCCGGTCTCGTAGACTACCCCACTCCACCCCACTTCACCTCACCTCACCCTCCTTTCTCTCTCTTCTTTTTCTTTTATTTTTTAATTAATTATTTAGATTGGTATGGGTGTGGTTAAATTGATAAGGATTGGTAAGGTTTTGATAAGATAGTAAAAAACTGATGTGACGCTGATGTGACAACTGGTATCACTATCAAGCGTTAAGACCACTATGATGGTCTTAACATACCCAATATAGCTGGCTTAACATATGTTAATTAAGCTGCCAACTTTAACACACCTTAACATGATATTGAATCTTAATAACCCATGAACATTAAACATTGCTCAAATATTTTAATATACGTTAACATGTAAAACTTAATATATTTTGACGTTCAACTATAAGCGAACTTATGATATTTTTTTCAAATGATGACATCTTTTGACCATAAAAGAAATGAAAATATGGATATATTTCATAACCTTACTATTGGTTTGTTGGTTAGTTCTTTTTTTCGTAAATGGTCTTGCGCTTTTGTGAAATATAATAAATCTGAAATTAAAAGTTAAACTACGTAAATGAGCCAAAGAGGGTTTGAAACCACGTCTAGGGTAGGAGAAAAAGTTATGGACACCAACTTCACCAAAGAAAATATGCATCTTTATGGTAGTTTCAAAATATATATGGTGGCACACAATAAAATGATCTCTACTAGAAAAACTGGCATCAGTGATCGAGTATGCCGTCGCTGTTGCTGACATCCGTCGCTGAAGGTCTGTCGCATATATCTTCGTAGTAATACTATCAGCGACGGATATCAACAACGGAGGAATGAAGCGACAACGTGCTACTATTTCATTATATGTCATAGATTGGGTCCATATTGTGTTCAACCTAACATGGAATCGAGATACAAAAAACAAAAAAAATGAGAATTGGTCTTAGAACAAAAGAAGTGTGACGACAATCCCACTCCTATCGGTGTAAGAGTTTTTTTATCTGATAAGAGACAATTAAACAAATGCTCAGTTTTATAATAATAGCATCCATAGTAGTGGAACCTTAAAAAATATCACTTACCATATTTTTTCATACCACGCCATTGTCATCTCAACAAACCAAGAACCTCCTTAAAACTCTACAATGAAGGTTCTTACAAAACCTCACTTCCCTCTACTTATTTATAATATAATTTTTATTTATGTAAACTATTATATAACAGAAAAAAAACTATTACAAGAACATGGTTCTAGGGGTGCTCAATATTTAAATGTTATTCGTAAAAGCCAAAATTTGAACCAACTCGAACTCGAATAATCTAATACAAATCAGTTTGTTTTGTTTTCAAATCAGTTTTGGACTCGATTCGAAAGTTTACATTGGTTTTCAAATCAAATTTTGAATTTATAAAAATATTCGAAACCTGATTTGAAATTCGAATATATACACACACACATAAAATTATAGTGGAAAGTTCTCAATTTTGGTTGTGAACATGAGGACGAATTTCAGCCACTCATTCGGTCACTAAAGACGGCTTTGATCGGGTCTCCTCCTTTACTAATATCCACCCTCCCATGAATCGCGTCAATCCTCCGTGATCGCGTCCGCCGTAAACGAAGATGTGTGGCTGAGATTCGTCCTCACGTTCACAACCAAAATTGAGTTCACATTTGAACCTAACCCTAAGATTATATATATATATATATCTATATAGAGAGAGAGAGAGAGAGACGTTCAAATGTGAACCAATTTTTGGTTATGAACGTGATAACAACCCAGAGCGCGCCATGTGGCAATCTGAAATTTCCTTGACCAAGCCTTATGCATACTACATAACACTATCATTCAGATTAAATAAAGTGTTGCATATGCATAAGACTTGGTCGCACTCGGACCCGGGCGGGTCAGCCGCGGGTTAGCTTCATTCAAGGCTTATTCAGTTTGCATAATAGCGTTATGCAGTATGAATAACACTAACCCCACGGGTTTATGCAGACTGAATAAGCCTTGACCCGCGAAAGTCAGATTGTCAAGTGTTGCATTCTTGGCTGTCCTCATGCTCACAACCAAAAAGTGGTTCACATTTGAACCCATCCATATATATACATATACATATATATATTTCAAGCTTTCTGATTTCTAGGTATCCACATTGTGGGAAGTTTTCTTTCGGTTTTTGTTGGTTATCTACACTGTAGGAGGTTTTTTTGGGTTATCTAGAGTTTGTTATCTGATACTTTGTTGTTATGGAATTTTGGGTGTTTGTTGTTGTTAATTGTTATTTGATATTTTGTAATATGGATATTTGAATGGTTGATACTCAATTTGAGTGAATGGCTAAATGTAATGCAGATGTTCATCTTTTTGGATCAAATTATTAGTTTTTATCCCGTTGTTTTGTAGTAGAATATTTTTTCAGTTGAATTTGGATAAACCTGAATTCGACTCGAATTCGATTTGAATTCAACTATGCGAATTCGAGTCGGTTTTACATGTTTCATTTCGAATTCGAATCGAGTTACGAATTTACCTTAAAAACTTTCAAACCCGAACAACCCGATTCGAAGAATTCGAGAGACCCGAAATTCGACTTGATGAACTCCCCTACCTGGTTCTTGTTCAAGCATCCGGGTTAAAATAATAACCTGTGACTGCGCAATAACATCTATCTCACAGTGGAAATTCTTGTAAAAATCACATGAATAACTTCATGAAAAACCTCTATTATGGATGCTCTTAAAAGAAAATAATATTATAATAAAGTAACTTATAAATCAGTTTTAATGTTATCAATTATATTTATACATTTTCATAAATTTAATTTTTACAACGAGAATAAGTAATGTTATATAATATATAATAATATAGAATCCGCCTATTAAATGTTAAAGATATTTTCTCAATATTAAAATAGCTATTTTTACAGGTTGATTTTACTTTCTTAGCTATTTATCTCTAAATAAAAAATGTAAAATTTGAAAGACGAGATTGAAAATACTTTTTGTCTTTTAACTAAATACATCATATTATGCAAATTTAGTGTGAGTTTTCTAAAATGTAACTAAGAAGTAAAACCAAGTTAAATCAATTAAATTCCCACGTAAGTTTTGTGAAAAAAAAAATAAACTCTTAATATTTAAAAAACACCTTTTGTGTGTAAGATATTTTTTAGAACTCTTTGTCCTATGATCGTTGTCGGTGGTTGATCAAAAGATATTGGAGATGATCCGCAGTGCCGAAAGTATTATTTTTACCGAATGAGTGCAATTTAAATGACCGTAAACTTTTCGATGTATTTTTAGCTGAATTTCGTCTTTAACGACTTTTTGTTGAGTGCAAGATATTTTTAAAGGTTTTGGTTGATTTTGCATAGATATGACAAAAATTGATATGACACGCTAACCTGACACAAACTTGATACGAAATAAATGAGCTTGGGTAATAGATATCAACCCGTTTAAGTAACAGGTTGACACGACACGACACAAAAATTATATGTGTAAGGTCAAGATCAAGCATATCAACTCGAAAATGACTCAACTAACCCATTTATACATACATATTGTGTGTGTGTGTGTGTTTTTGTGACTACATATAAAGTTTTCTTTTTATCTATTTAGTATTTTAGGATTTATTTGGATTTTTAATGTAATAATATTAATGGATTTGGTTCACACTTATATGTTTGAATTATAAAATTTGGATTACTATATTTTTTTGAATTTTTGTGAATTTTTACTTTTATAAATGTTAAACGAGTTCAACTCATTCATCAAATGGGTCGGGTTAAGTTTGGGATTTCGGACCCACTTATTAAACGGGTTGGGTCAGGGTCAAGTATTTTCAATCCGTTTAACTTTGAACCAAACACGAACTTGGCACAATACGACACGAGACGTTTGTCGGGTCTAATTTCGAAGGATTTTTTTCTGCTTTTTAATTGATTTCGAGGGATCTTTTTGGCTTTTTAGTTGATTCAAGAGAGTTTTTCTGTTTCAGTTTTTAGTTAGATTTCATAAATGTGCACCTTCAACTTCTTAGAAATCAAAATATCTTGGACCACCACATGAAGTTTAGCGGGTCCACCTTACGTACCGGAGAAAAAAAAATCGTCTTGCGAAATGGAGTTAAGCTAAGGGGTAGATCCACAACCACTGGATAGGTGGCACAGGCCCCCAACAAATTAGTGTATACGATCATCTTCAATAGCTATGCTAAAAAAAAATTGTGAGTTTAACATATTTGTTGCTCCAACAGGGTTTAGTTGAGTTATTCGGTTTTGGACTTGCTTTCTATACTCTAGTCTAGGGACCCCAAGTCTCCTATATAGGTTTCTGGATCCGCCACTGCATCAAACATTGAAACCATTTGGATTCGGATGGGTGATTCAGTTTCGAAAATTTTACATTCATAATAATGTCTAGATCCGCCATTGGTTGAGCGGGTGCACGAGACCCCCTCTCCAATGTGTAGTTCCAGCCATGATGAGCGGTCAGCGGCAGCAGCATTTGGGTCGAGTTTTGCCGGCTGGCACGACGTACGGACCGGAATGTTAATTAAGGAGGTGTGTCGGTAGGCTTTTCATTTAATATTTTGCATATGTTTGACGTGAAGAAATGTAGAAGACGTAGACGAGTCGTAATGGGGTCATGAGTGGAATCCAACGGTCAATGGCTCATACCCGCACGTACCCATCCTTTTTTTTTCTGTGTGTGGGGTATTATGTTTATTTACATCCATTCCCCATTTGTCATCATTTTTTGATCTATCTTTTTTTTCTTACAAATATTTCTAAATCCAATTTGATGTTGAACATGTACTTAAGAGACAAAACTTTTGACCAATGATGATTGGGTTTTCATATGATTAATTGTTTGTGATTTTAATGTCGCTAATAAGTTTTAGTGTGATTGTGATTTATGTGATATCGAAGTAGTGATAAGGAAAAGATAGGTGAGTTAGGAGTTACGTAATGCATATTATTTACAAATGTTGTTTTTATCACTTTAGATCAGGTAAGTGTTGACGGGGGTTGTGCCCATTTGCACGGACCAAAGGGTTGCGCACCGGAACTCTACAAATTTCAATAAGAGGTTAATTTAGAAATCTCTAGTTTCGGGATGTTTAGAATGAATTTCAGAAGGATGGAAACCTTCTTGAATTATTGTAGAAAGTCAAAGAAAATTACCTAACTATTGATTAGAGGCATTTGGACTAAAAGATTGCCTTACTAATGATCAAAGGCATTAGGACTCAGAGACATGCATGTGGCCTTAGAGCATCGAAGACTTATGTCCAAAGCTTTAAGGTCACCACTCGAATTCTCTAAGTGTTAAATAAGTTGATCACGACCTATGTATTGTCTGACCGGATCCTCTGACATGTAGAACCTCTTGTCACACATAGCCTTTGGATTCCTTTTGAACTTGTTGTTTCAGACTCTAAGACACTCATAACTGCTCTCAGATCTTATCTGTTAACAATTGTAACTGTCATACAGTTATGTCTTATAGATTTTAATCGTAATTAACCGTCGATCTCTATATGACAAATATGTGAACGTGCTGTCCGGGTTATATAAGGACTCAATCTTACAAACTATAAGATTAGAGTTTTCATTTGGATTATCTCAATACAAAATTCGTGATAAACAAAGTTATAAAAAATGAATTATTGTATTAAAAAATACGAGCTTCCTGCAATTGAAATGATTATCTAGTCCATGTATCAATTCCATTCCCCAATTCCTAACGTTGAACTTTAATTAGATAGTCTCCAATCAAGACACCAATTTGACGTCAAATCTTACACCAAATTCGGTGTGATAAATATTAGCATATTAAATTTTATGTAACACTATTTATTTAAACTACAATTTTAAATCACTCTAAAGGTGAATGTACTTAGAAACTTACATTTCTAATATAAGATTAGGAGTTACCAATTTGCCCATTTGAATAGATTTGGTGTCAACCATAAAATATGACTTTAACAATTAACAAGTTTACATTTTTTTTGTAAATATGAAATATGATGTAACATATATTAAATATGTTTGCTCAATACTAACTTTTTAAATATAAGTAAAACTAAATAACTTTTATGACAGAATCAAATTATTAACCAGACAAAGAGCTAGAATCATTTTTCTACTTCTTATTTTTTGTATTTCTTATTTGAACCTTTCCTCTATAAATACATTTGAATTATATATATAGACGAAAGTTTAGCTACAAACTTAAATTTCATTGTAAACATGAGGACAATCGAGAACACGTCACGTAGCATATTCACTCTGAATAATTATGTATTATTCAGAGTGAATAAAACAACATTCAGTGTTATTCAGAGTGAATAGTGTTGAATAATATAGAATGTTGTACAATTCAATCTGAATAACACTGAATGATGTGTTATTCCCTATGAATAATATAGAATGTTCTTACGTTCACAATGAAAAATAAGTTTTTATTTGAGCCTCACTCGAGTAGTAGTAAACTTAAGTTTAGTTCTTTCATTGCATTGTTGAGTGATGATGAATACTCTTATGAAATTAAGTTTGGTTCTTTCATTTGATGAACTTGATTTGGTTTATATTATTCACTGCAGATTGTTTCATTTGACGATTATCCCTCTATAAACCCATTTCACCAAATATAGATTTATTTGATGAATTGGGTAAACGAATAATTAACTATAACACACTAAAACAATTTTATCCTATATCGCTGATGCTCAAAATCTCATGACTATAGGCTATTTGTGACAACCATCGTTACTGTTGAGTTTGTCACTGAATGATCGTACCTGTAGCTCCCTACAACGACGACTTTTCGCCACAATAGATGAATTACAATACAAGTTTTAATTCCTTTAGCGACGATTTCAAGTCGTCTAGATGTCATCATTGTAGCTAGATTTTCTTGTAGTGACAATTCAGTAAATGATGTAGAGGGATCCATAATCATCAAAGTAATTGATTATCGCTCTATGAACCCTCTACTATCCTCTCTCACATGTATTATCACATGTGATCAATCATTTGTTGTTGATGTGATATTATAATCCATCACATGTGATATCAAATTAGAGACACGCACAACTTTTGGCACGACCGAAGTCACAGGGCACGTCGTCGGCACATCAACATATCCCCAACGTGTATTATCACATGTGATAAGGGTATTATCATGTTTTTTTGTAAAATGAAGATATTCTTGCATTTTACATATATATATATATATATATATATATTATACTTACATAAGTTAAAATAAATGGTATTTTATTTTGTAGACAATACCAACTAATAAGGACAAAGTGCAATAAGTAGATCCAACTTTTTTAACATATTCCAATCTAATAATTCACATTATTTTTCTTGTGACAAGCTAAGTTGATATATAATTAAGTTTATTAATTTGTGCACCTCTATTTATTTTAATTTATTAATTTGTGCACATAATACTATCGCCGACTACAAAATACTAAGAAAAGGTGTTTCATCGGCTACCATGAAAATTGGATATGACTTATTCTTTACATGTTTTAGTGTTTTACTACAACCTTTTACTTGTAAATGAAATATGTTAATGTTTTATTTTTAAGTTTATAAAATTTACAAAATTGATTTTTTAGATTTTTATATATAAATAAGTTAAGTCCCTTTAAATCAATTATATTAAAACAAAAAAGTTATCAAATAAGAAAAGGGAAAATTAGAAAAGTATTAGTTTAATACAAAGAAAATAGACATCAGTAGGGAGGGATGGAATCGATAGCGAAGTATCAATCGAAATCGAAGCCTTGCAGCTTTCAAAATCTTATGTGGGCCAAATTTGTACTACAACTTCATATAATGATCTTGTATCACCGCCTTTCAGACTCTAAAATCTTTATTTTCATGTAATTAGTCTCCAATAAGACAAATATACTTACATATAATATGATTGAGTTTTAATAATAAGTGTCAAATTTAGTGAAAAACGTTAAAACTGATTATCAATCGTTGAATGAAAAAAATAGACAAACATTACGATGAAATGTGGTGGTGGTGGTGGGGTATTTGATTAAAAGTGTTCAACGATTTACAAATATTTCTCGCATTTCTTACCAAAAATAGAACTTCTCACATGATCTGTCTTACCCCCCCCCCCACACACACACACACACACACTATATATATATATATATAGAGATAGAGATAGAGAAGTAGAGAGAAGAGAGAGAGAGAGGAGAGAGAGGAGAGAAGAGAGAGAGAGAGAGAGAGAGAGAGAGAGAGAGAGAGAGAGAGAGAGAGAGAGAGAGAGAGAGAGAGAGAGAGGAGAGAGAAGAGAGAGAGAGAGAAAAGATTATGTGAAAATGATATCTTTTTAAAAGAATACGAGAACCAACAAAAATCATAGATGATTTTGCATTAAATTTTAGAAAAGACCATGAGTATGACTTTGACTCCAAATTGGAAAGTCCCGCGAATCATGAATGATTTTGTACATGAATCATATATGATTTTGTTCGTTCTCGTATTCTCTTAAATAGATATCATTCTCATTTGAACCCATCCTTTTATATATATATATATATATATATAGAGAGAGAGAGAGAGAGAGAGAGAAAGGTTCAAATGAGAACGATAATCTTTTAAGAAAACGCGAGGACGAGTCTCAGTCACTCATCCGGTCAATAAAGGCTGCTTTGACCGGGTCACCCTCCTTTAATCATCTCCACCCTCCATGAATCGCGTCAATCCTCCGTGATCACGTCCATCGTAACCAAAAATGTGTGGCCGATAAACGTCCTCGAGTTTCCTTATATTGACAACGTTCTCGTATGAACAGCGGACGATGGTGGTTGCAGTGGACGACGGTGGTGGCGCCGGAGACGGTGGTTGTCGGAGGTGGAGAAAACTCCGGTGAATTGGATGTGGGGTCTAGATTTAGAAGATGGAGGGTTAGGTCATGGGATCTGGAAGTGAAGATAAATGAGGAGTCTAGATCTAGAAAGAGGGTTTCAAAATGTACATAATACCCCTATGGGGTTGTAATCAGGTGTGATTTATATAAAATGAAAATATTGTTACCATGGTACTCTTTCTATTGTCAACCATTGATTAAAACAAATAAAGGGCTTAAGATTGGTTCTAAAGTTCACACAAATAAATTGGTTTTCATTTGATTATTCTTCTATATATATATATATATATATATATAGAAGAAAACATTTCCATTCCTGACATACAAATGACAATTAACTTCACATGAATATCTTGTAGAAATTTAGAATCTCTAGACTCGGGTAGGTGGTGGGTTCTTGGAACCCGTCGGGTTCCATCGGCAACACCGCCGTGGCCCGAGCGGGTTCCACCCCATCGGGTTGCCCAAACCGAAGACAAAGCCGACCCCCACCCCCTACCCCCTTCCAACGGTAACCTTTAACGGTTACTTTTTTTTTTTCAAATTTAAACCTATAAAAAACCTCTTTTACCTAAACAATCTTTTTACCTCACACAACCTCGTCTTCTCTATTTCTCTCGACCTCATCTTCTTAATACTTTCTCTCAATCAAACCTTTAAATGAATAAAGGAAAAACTCCCGCCCAACCTAAACGTAGCTGAGCTAAGGTTACGAACGTCTCGACGTCTAACCCACAAATGTCGAGTCCCATGGGTTCCCACAACATACAAATGTCGAGTCCCAGGGGCTCAAACCACCCACAAATGCCGAGTCCCTGGTGATAAACTGATAAATATCTCAAATTTAAGTGACCATCATTGTTTAAAATATTTAATTCCAATAGAATATATAAGATGATTAATTTGCTAAATATATTTTGATATCCTACGGTATTTATATTTCATACTTTTGCTTTTAATATTGAATTAGTATTTAGTTTGTAACTTGTAATTATATGATCTAGTTGTATTAGATAATAAGTACCGTAGAACAAATTATCCTCTTTATCATGATGTTATCTCAGTGTCATATCAGTTTATATTTTTCCTACCCAATTTACGTTATGTTTTTATTATTATTTTAATATATGTATAAGAGAGAGAAAGAGGAAGAGAGAGGAGGAGAAAGACGAGAGAGAGGGTGTAATCGTTCAGGTGTAGACACCTAAGCCCACAACCGAGCAGGTATAAAATGAAGGGGCGTACCGACGTTCTCCGATTACCCGTGACCCGTCTACAACCGAGCTTCACTGGACCCCTCACCCAAGGACGGTACGTATGGCCTTATTAGAATAATTGTAGATATTTTATATGCATAATAACTAATAAACAGCCAAAGAGAAGAAGGGTAGGTGTGTATACGTGCACACAATGCACACATATATGTAGGCATATCGTGTGGATATATGACAAAGTTAATATTTTATATAAATATTCGACCTTAAACAAACTAAAAGACTTATAATTATACAAAAGATACATGACGTTTTTATATGGAATAGTTGACCTTGACCCACACCACCAACTATTAACAGCTCATACACAGTACTCATTTTTGTATCTCTTTCCCTATCTCATTATTTCGTTATACGTACTATTATTATATACACGTGTTGGTGCAACCCCTTTATATGTATTATTTATTATTGTCTCATATAAAATATTAATTATCATTCTTTTACTTAAATTTAAATGAACAAGAGCAAATTACACTTTGCAATATACATTTTGGATTAGTTATCGTTTTCATCATTGCGGTTGTTGTTTTGTTTTAATGTTGGTATATATTATAGTATATTTATTAAATATATACAAAAACACAATCCCAAATTCAAGTCTTGACGAATTTCTTTCTCATTTTAAAAAATTCTAGAATCTTGGCCGTTATTAATTGCATAATTGGTGGAATATTAAGCAATCCAAAACTTTTGGAATGATATTATGAAGAAATTCATAGCATTAGAGAAGTTCCTCTTCTTAGAAGAAATCTCAAAAAATACTCGGAAACATGTGTACAAAATATTCCTACAAGGATTCACAAAGAAACAATCCCATTAATCAAGATATACAATGAGGCTCGTATTCATTTGATTTTGTTCATCACGACAATTATAATCTATTTCATTATTCTAAGTGACCCTGGTAAACATCATTAGAGATTGCACATGTTCTCTTTGTGTTCATCTTCCCTACCTGATTGCATCACCATCGGAGGAAATATGCAAATGCAAATCCAATGCATTTGCATTTGCATATTTCTCAAGGCCCCATTTGAATCTACATATTCCCCTTGAAGATTTATTTTTCGAGACACCGTTTTCATCTTCTATCTTCTTGGTTTTTGTAGTTCTCAAACTTTTTTGTATTTGGAAAAAGAGGTTCACGGTGTTGGAGGAAGAAAAGTGGTGAAGGAATATGGACCGGTGTTTGAGTTGTTGAGTAATGTAGAGGGAGTGTGTGGGTCACCATGAAAAAGAATATGGCAGAGAGTGGCCATCGGAAAGGCATTGGAGTGTCCTTAAAGAGAAGGGAATCGTTAATGAATATCTGTAGGGGAATATTCAGATGGGAAGTGGAAAAAAATGAAAAGTTGATAAGTGATCCTAGTCTTTCATCCGGTCAATATTTGCGGCTTTGACTGTGAAGTATCGAATAATTCCTCGCATAAGTATGTACAAGATGGAAGGGTAGTTTCGTAGCTTTTACTAATAGACGACAAACAAGTTCATATATGAATTTGTTGATTGATATATGAATTGCACAGTTTCATGTATGAACGTATAGTTCATGTATGAATCAATTAAAAATAGTTAATATGTGAAATACACGGGTTAATGAACGTATATATGAATTACACATGTTCATATATGAACGTGTAGTTCATATATGAATCAGTTAAAAATAGCTAACATGTGAATTACTTCATATATGAATGTCTATTTCATATATGAATCAGTTAAAAACAATTAATGTGTAAATTACACATGTTCATATATAAACGTATTATTCATATATGAATCGGTTAAATATAGTTACTATGACAGGTTCATATATGAACTCGCTTTCGGTCTATTTGTAACATTACGCAACTACCCTTCTAGTTATGGCATAGCCACAAATTTTAATCAGTCAAAACCGCAATTCTTGATCAGTCAAAGTAGTAATATTTGATTAGTCAAATTTGATCTTAGCCGTATAAAAGGCTAGGATCACTTCTTTGCTTTTTAGTTTTTGAGCACTTCTCATTTAACCTTTGACTATATATATATATATAGGGGCGGATTCAATTGAAAACTCATCTATCATTGCGAATATCAGGACAACTGAGAGCACGACACGTTTCACATTCAGCTTGAATGATACAAGATTATTTAAGACTGAATGTTGTATTATTCATCATGAATAATGCATCTGAATAATTTTGTATTATTCAGACTGAATGGGATCATATCGCACTTTCAGATGTCATCACGTTCACAATGAAAGATGTTTTTTTAGCCTAACTTTCATCTATATGTATATATATAGTCATTTTCAACTATAAACCAATATTGCTGTGTGAACTTAATCCTAGCTATTCAAATCTTATCTTAACGGTCAAGATTAATCATGGTAGTTTCCTAAAATCATGAGTGGTTAATAAGATCAAACATGGAACTAATCTTAACCATACATCTTAGATTTCAATGGCTGATATATGGTTCACAAGTTCACACAAAAATATTGGTTCACAAATGAAAATCCCTCTATATATATAGGTGAAAGTTCAAATACAAACCACTTTTTGATTGTGAACGTGAGGACAACCCAGAGCGCGACACGTGACAACAAAATTTCTGACATGCGCGACTTTTCCCGCGACTTAGTGTTATTCAGTCTGAATAATAGTGTTATTTAGACTGAATAACACTAAGTCGCGGGCTTTTTCGTTACAAGTCGCGCGTGTCACTGAATTTTCGGCGACTTAGTGTTATTCATACTGAATAACGCTTTATTCAGTGGCGTTATTCAGTATGAATAACACTAAGTCGCGAAAATTCAAAGTGACACGTGGCGCGCTCTCTGTTGTCCTCATGTTCACAACCAAAAAGTGGTTTGTATTTGAACCCACCCCTATAGATATATATATGTTGGACGATAAACAAATGAGGACCATAAATTTGTTAAGGACCGTAAGGACTATTCTTAATCATTCAAGAATTTTAATTAAAGGTATGGGTGTAAGCAATCAAAGCTGTTCGTGAGCTACTTGGGATCGACTCATTAAAAGCTCGATTTGGGCTCGAGTTAAACGAGCTTGTGCCAAGCCCAACCTTCATTTTAAGCTTGTTCAACGAACGAGCTCGAGCCTTTATGATTAAGCTTGCGAGCCTCAACGAGCCTCAATTAATATAATATATATATATATATAGGGGTGGGTTCAAATGTGAACCACTTTTTGATTGTGAACGTGATGACAGCCCAGAGCACGACACATGGCACTCTGACTTCTGCGGGTTAAGCTTTATTCAGTCAGCATAAACCCGCGGGTTAGTGTTATTCATAATGCATAACACTATTATGCAAATTGAATAAGGCTTGAATAAAGCTAACCCACGGCTAAGTCGCCCACGTCCGAGTGCGACTAAGCCTTATGCATACTGCATAAAGTTTTATTCAGTCTGAATGATAGCGTTATACAGTATGCATAAGCTTAGTCGACGAAATTTCAGATTGCTAAGTGGCGCGCTCTGGGTTGTCCTCACGTTCACAACCAAAAAGTGGTTCACATTTGAACTTTCCTCTATATATATTAAATAATAAAATAATATTAAATTAATTATTGAAGAATAAAAAACATATTAAGTATCAATTTATAGGTAAACAAGTCGAGCTCGAGCTGAGCCTGAGCTAGCTAAATCCTTAACGAGCCCGAGCTTGACACATAAGACTCGAAACGAGTCTAGCTCTAGTTTGAGCTCGATCCCGATGAACTTAAATGAGCTGAGCTCGAGCTCGGGTCGGCTTTTTACACCCTCAATTAAAGGTCATTATTGACGATGACATTTTTTTTAATTAGTGAAAATTTGGGAAGTTTAAGGTAGATTTGTAATTTGAGATGGTAAAACCGCCTCTTCCCATCCACATCTTCTCCCCCAAATTGGATTAACTAGTTGGATCAAAATCCCTCGCTGGAAAACCATCGATCTTTAATATTCAAGTTCTTCTCAAAACCATCGATCTTCAACATTCAAGTTCTTCTCAGTTTTCTAATCCCTAGTGAGAAAACCATTGATGGTGTAAAATGTATATATTAAAACAAAACCAAGTTTAACCACAAAATAACCTCAACTAATCACCATTCTCAGGCAAGCGTACCTGATCGATAGTAATATAGTCTAGGAAAGTCCGGGTATCGTTCTTACCACTGGGAACAGTCAAGTTACTTAAAACAAATCTTTAAAAGTTCAATTAACCTAAAAGGGGTTTTCTTTTGAAAGCAATTTTAAAACAGAAAAAGATTAAAACTTTACTCAAAACAATAATGGGCAAAGATAGTACTTATTATGGTTTAGGTTGAATCCCCTTGTGGATGAGTTATTTAAGTCACAAAAGTGTAGTTTATTTGACCATTGTAGGAATTTAAGCTAAAAGCACCCTAGCATGTAATACCTCTGATTATAGTCTAGGTTGGTTGCCCGGTCCAATTGCAAAGACAGATTATCTTAACAAAGGATATCCTAATTAATGCTAAGTTGTGGGTTCTTACTAAATAGTCTACTTATGGTTCAAGCACACTAATTACCACTTTACTCCGTTTTACCGGAATAAGAGATAACAAAGGTTGTTTAGCCCGAAGGAGTCTACCTATCTAATGATAAACACACCCAACCAACAAGTTCAGAAAAACCACAGTCAAAACATCAACTTGGAATCAAAGGCAAACATTCAATTAATCAAACAAAACTACTAAATCAATTAATTATCAAAACATCATCCAACAAGGTTCATCGAAACCATAACAAGCACTAACAAAATTACTACTCACTAGACATGACTAAAAACAGCAATTAAAAGATAAAAAGACAGACTTTAGACCTACCGTGAAACTGAAGATGATCGAATACCGGAAAACACACTCCGGGTAACAATCATTCCACGGTCTACGCTCATAAAATCTATCCCCCCTCTCTCTTTTACTGCAAACTGACTCTGGAATAAAGCTATCTAATTTTTGACTCTCTTTTTCAAAACAGGTCTGGAACCAGTATTTAAAAGAGTTGCTCGACCCACTTCGCGATCGCGAAGAGCAGCTTCATGGCGCGAACCACTTAACGAACCCTAATTCTTCAAATCAGCTTCTTCTAAAATATTCCATCAAGGGTCTTTAAACATTTCGCGAACGCCAAACCTCTGAACTCGAACGCGAAGTCATCAAAAAGCAGAAATCTTCTAAAAATCCTCCACTTCGCGGCGCGAGAATTAGCACTTCGCGGACGCGAAGGACTTCTGTATCCTATTTTCCACTTTTTTCCACTTATTCACAACTTTTAGTACTTTTCCGCTCAAGGGTCTCCAAAACCTGTAAAACCAATATTTAATAGCTTTCGTGAGTAAAACATCCAGAAAACAGGCTGAAATGGGGTCAAACATTACAAAACCGAACTACCAAAACATGTATAATTTTGGAGTTATTAACCATATATTTCCTTCTGCACTATATGAATTTGATTCTCCATGCCTTTAATCTATCCTTGTCTTTATTCAAACGGTTCAACAGTAAGTTCGTCTCATTATCAATAACCACATATTTTGTTTCTTTTCTCTAATTTGCTCTTTTTTAATCGTTCTGCCACTTTTTCAATTATGACAATTTAGACTTATCTTATTGTCCCTTTGTCACTGAATAATTAGATTGTGTTATAATATGGATTGTAGCTCTAGCAGCAATTGAATCCAAGGTCTTCATATCTAATTTTGACTTACAGATCTCACGTTTTAGCTTTTCGATTTTCTAAGTCGTCGATTATTCACTGTACATCAGTTCTTGTTTCTCTTGCTCGAGGACCGAGATCTTTTTCATCAAGTTTTGAATGTAGGAATTGATAGTCACCGGTAGATCAACATGTATAACCGATGATAAATCTTTTGAGGAGAAACCTACCCCAAATTGCAATTGTTTAGTATTATTTATAGCCAGTGAGTAAATATGTATGTTTCATTTGGTGAGTAATTTTGTATATTTCATATGCGGAATCTTGGTATCGGAATAACGATTATGCCATTTTTTCAATTAAAACAACTTTCAATTAAAACCATAGGATCAAAACCAAATAAGGCTTAGATCGGTCCTCATGATTTTTAACCATTTTGTAGTCGTCACATGATTTAACCTCTACGTATGTATGTGTATATGTATGTGTATGTGCGTGTATATATATATATGTGTGTGTGTGTGTGTTGATCCAAACTCTCTCAGATAATGATAAATTGAGGATGATCCTTATTTACTTAATGAAAAAAATTTAGTTGTAAGTTCCAGCTTGGGAAATTATCACTGAATCTGTCCAATGATATCTAAAAGCTTGTATTGTAACCTGTCTATGTTTAGCATCAACGATCGTTGATCCCTACTGAGTCTATTTAGTGATCGTTGACTGTTGACCATGTAAATGTAACTAGGCATTCACTCAAAGACAAACAGCTCACGTCAAGGAAAACCATTAGTGATGTCAAAGAAGTAGCTGATGAAAAAGTCAAAATTGATTATCATCTAAAGCAGGATTCGGTGATATCATTTGACTAAGATATAACATGAAGATATGAAGTTCAAGACTCAACCATCACTAAGAACACCACTCAATGAACTCTACAACTGATCAGATCCTTGAAAAAGAAGACCTATTGTGTCGGGATTATGGGATCTAGGTTCCAATTCGGTCTCGAGTTGGTTCGGTACCGGGTGTACCTGGTTTCGCAGCACTTTCCTTAAGAGACATAGGATCACGGACCACCGCGCATTCAAACTCAGGGTTTAGTTGAGATTTCTTGATCTATAAAGATTAAGGGTGGGGCCTTGAAGACAAGGGATTCCGTATCCTGGTGGATCACACAACGGAAAGTCAGTAAGCCCAGGTAAGTGGTATGCTACTCTACCTGGTGGATAACACAACGGAAAGTCAGTAAGCCCAGGTATGTACCACTACTTTCACCCTTGCTTAATTGCAAGTGAAGGGTGTTTTGTTTCAAACACGGGTGCTTAAACCCGGAGTCAGGCTCGAGACTCGTGATAAAAACAAGCGCTTCTCGGGAGGCAACCCGTGAGTTTTTAAGTTTTTCATGTTTTTAGTGTGTCTAGTAATGTCTAGGATTGATACCCAAATCATTTTGGTCAAAATTTTTCGAAAAAGTGGACAGAAATGTTTCGAGTTCAAAATTTATAGTTTCGCATTCGCGAAACCAGGTGCCCGTAAGAAAAAATTCTTCGCAACGCGAAGCTTATTTCTCGCGAACACGAAACCCTTCTGTCCGAAAAAAACTATTTTATTTTGTTTTCTCATGTCCTAACTAACCCCAAAACTTTTTTTCTCTCACCAAAAGTTAATGTCAAATGTTTTTAGCTGCAAATCTTTTCAACTGTAAGTGTGGAAAGACTTTGGCTTTTTCAAAAACTAGTGATAAACCATACTTTGTCTAATTTCTCAAACAATAGGTTTTTATTCACTTTAATGTTCTTACATAACTTGCTTGAGATTTTGACAACACATCCCTTAGTTTTAAAAGAAAATTATTTTTGTGCAAAAAAAGGGATAAATCAAGTTTTAAGTGTGGGAACCCAATGTGGTATCAATTTTCAAAACAAACTTTTTAATGGGTTCCCAATGTAAATTAACTTGATTATTTATGGTTCAATCACTAAGTGTGGGAAAACTCTTTCTCAATAGTTTTCCAGTTGCTTATTTTCGTGCAAACCCAATAGTCTAAACCCAATGGTTAGAAAATGAGAGTTGAGATATTATTTTTAAAGAAATATATCGCTAATGGTGGTGAGGATTTGATTTTCACGTGTTGGTTAGAGTGTTCAATAAAGTTTTTAAAATAAAGTTTTTGTCCACATTGTTTTGTAACGCGGTTTGGCTTGACTTGATTGGGTGTATCGTCCTATCTATCTTAGTTTTATTTTAAATTTTTCTTTTTAGTGTGTTTTGTTTGTAGGTTTTGGTGTGGAAAACTCTCGGAGTCTATTATACTTCATGAGCCGATCGTCAGCTTCAAGTCTTTTAACCCGGGGAGTTTCTGTTTCCCTTTCACCTCTCTACTTGTTTTTCAATTGTTGTTGCATTGAGGACAATGCAAATTTTAAATGTGGGGAGGGGGTTAAGTAGACTTAACTTGTTTTGATTTCTTAACCCGTGGATTGCTTGTTTATTATCTTATACCTTTCCACTTGTGCTTTAACTGTTGTTGCATTGAGGACATTGCAAATTGTAAGTATGGGAAGGGGGTTAAGTAAACTTTTGCTTGTTTGTCTTTTGTGAATTATCTGGGATTATTTGAATTATATGGCATAAACTTTTTCGAAATCCATGATCTTTTAAATTTTTTTTGGGAAGTTAAAAGAGTCATGCATTTAGGAAGACACTTTTCGGAGTTTTTATGAGTTTGAAAAAATCATGTGTATGCTAATTGTTTATGTAAAAAATTACACAACTCGATGTCGTAAGAAACTTGTGTGAGGCTTAACCGTCGAGAGAAAGAAATTACAATCAATGATAAGTGCGAAAATGTAAAATGAGACAAATGATTTGATGACGCAGGAAAAACCTCACAACGGAGGAAAAAACCTGCGGTCGACCTAAAAGATAAGTCGACAGAGCACTATGTTCACCAATCAGGGGTGACGTCCTTCCAGTATACAGCTTCGGTCGTACAATTACAAGTGAAAGAACAATGAAATCGAATGTAAATTACAATTGATGATCAAAGAATAGCCAATATAGAACTTATAAACTTCGGATAGACTTCGTGTGTTGAAATGCTGGCTTGACTCTTCTTATATAGTAGCTTGAGAGTAACGGTCTAACGGTATTGTGGCTCATCAATGATTGAATCGTAACCGTCCAACATTATTGTCTTCAATTAATGCTCGAAGAGTAACTGTCCAACGGTATTGCTGAGAATTAATGTCTAGATTGTAACTGCTGCGAGAATCTTGCTTGTAACGGTCGATCTTGATGCTGTCGAACGATATATAACTCACGACTTGTTCGTTGTAATGATGGACTTCAACGAGCATGTCATAGTACTCAATTTCAGATTTCCTCAAAGGTGGACAATTGTTAGATATGATAATCAACTTGCCTGCATCAAACATATAAACTCTGCATGTTTATTCGTTAGTATTGTCGTACGATATTGTAATCATCGTTCGACTTATTCAATGTATATGTTCGATGTTTAATGATTTTATTCCGATTGTTCTTTTAGGTTTTATCTCAGGACCTTATCTTAATACAGGACTATTGTCCTAACATTTGTCTTACGATTATAGTCGGTCGTCGTACGATTGTGGATTTTTACCGAGTGATCCTTATCCTGTTCCTTTGAGAGATTGAGCCTATATTGTTTATTGATTATTCATTTCGTGAGGATTTACCGACTTTGAACCAAGTAGAACTTGTCACTTTGAATGTTTGTCGAGACCACATAAGAGAAGTATTTATCACCATTGCACTGATATAGGCCTTCGTTTCAACCCACTTAGCCTTCGTCGGATAATCTCATTATAAGGTTATCTGATTTGCCTAGCCATTTTATTGAAAAGTACTCATCTTTAATACTTTACCCCTTGTAACCCCTGTGAGCCTTAGCCTTTCATTTCTTTACCTAATACCATATATCCTTTAGCCATTTCTTTTTATCTATCTTTTGGCCGTAGCTTAAAGTTGAAAACTTTTTAAGTTTTTGGTCCATTTTATGAATCTGACAAATAGAGAAAAGGGATTAAGAAAAGTTTGGGAGTTTGACAAAAAAAAGAAAAGAAAAAAAAGTTGGAAAAAGAGAAAAGCCAAAAACGACTCAACAAAAGAAAAATCAAAAGAGTCGATGTGCGAAAAGTTTGAAAAATATCGAGCCCCAAATAACCAATATGCTTAGGCCGATATAAAAATAGAAGTGATAGAAATCCCAAGCTCTAGAAATCCTAAAAAGTCAGATGATTAATTTGAATCCTACACTGATTTGTTTTCAGGTTTTTGCTACAATTCTTGAGTCACTTATATATATCCTTTATCCTACCCTTACCCTAAGCCTAACATTACAACCCTAAAGTCCTCTTGACGGTTGACAACTTTTTAGTGGTGGAGATTAGATTTGGTGACAAGCCTATGCATCGGTAAGAGGTCGAGTATCAGTGTGATCACTATACATATTACCCCTTGAGAGATACACACATTATTAAAAGTGAGGTAAGAGGTTGCGCATGACTTTGATAACTTGTGAAGCTTTGATTTGTGTCTGAATTGTGTTTGATTTCTTGCGACTATCATTGTTCTTTCAAAGCATGATCATAGATGGAGGATAATTTTGTCGTTATTTTTCTTATTTTATCAGATATTTGCTTGAGGATCGGAAGCCTCGCTCGCGCCGCGAAGGTTTGGCTCGCGTCGCGAAGACACGGCTCGCGCCGCGAGGATCTCTTCTCTGATCCGCTCGCGCCGCGAGGTCTGCATCTGGTGGATTTTTGATACTGCTGCTGGTGACGACGGCAAAGAGCACACCTCTATCGCCGCCACCGTGGCCCGAAAACGCTGCCACCACCACGCTGGTGGTGCAGCCGCAGAAGATTCGCAACCCGGCCAAAGTCGGGTGTCGATTCGATTTATTCGGCCGGCGATCAAACAAAACATAACCGTTACCATCGTTCGACCATCGCCATCACCGCCCGCTGGTGGTACAACCACCGTGATCGCCACCTTAGGCCGTTACCTCGATCGAAACAACATAACGCCGCTGCCATCGCGATTGTTACTTGGTTTGAAACCATCGGCCACCACCATCAGCCTAGGTCTGCAGCAGTAGCGCAAGGCTACCACCGCCGCCGTGGCCGGCGATTGTGATCAACAACAGCCACCGTCGCCGCCTGTGGTGCGGCCGGTGTTCTTATCTACGGCTGAACGCCGTCACCGTCACCGCACAACGCCATCGATCACCACCAATCTGGTGGTGATCCATGTGAGGCGATTCGACGCTGCCACCACCGAATATGGTGGTTTTGGCCATCGTGCGACCATCCAGCGACAATGGCAGTGGTCACCATTGCCATCGTCGCGCGATCAAAGCATATCCGCCACCACCGAACTGGTGGTGCGATTTTGATCTACGGCGGCTATAGCCACCGTGGTGCGGTGGGTGTTTGGTTGTCTGGTGGTGGTTCGGTCGGCTAATTGCCGCCGTTCCACCGCCGTGTAAGTAATCGGCCGGCGATGACAGCGGTGTGTGAACAACATCACCACCATCACCGCCGTGTGTTCCTAGGCCGGCTGCCATCACCGATCTGGTGAGGCAGCCTTGATCGGCGACTTCCACCTCCACCACCGATCCGGTGGTTTGGGTGTGGTGGTGATTTGACTACGGCCACTCACCACCACCACCGATCTGTGGTGTGGTTGCGGTGGTCGACCACCACACTGGTGGGTTTGGTCTTGGCTTGGTGGCAAACGGCCACCAACTGCCGGATTGGTTTGGGGTTTTTCGTGCGATGAATAGAAATATAAAATCTTAAATTTTTTTTTACAAAGCTTGATACACAAGAATTAATTTTAACGGATCTTAATCTGATAAAAAACTAAACGATTAGAAACCTAAGCTCTGATACCACTGTTAGGTTTTTGAGGATCCCTCGCATCTAACTGAAACGAGGATCTCTGTGGATCTCAATCCTAACTGGAAGAGATACACGGTAAAACCTAATGATCAAACTGACCAAAGGTTTAAACTTTATCAAACCTAACTGGTTTGATTATCGCGGAAGCAATGAATTAAAAACCCGAAACATTCTAATGATCTTTGAATCGTTTTGTTTATTTAATCTATCAAGAAAGATTTAATTAGTTTACCTGGATTGCTTGATCTTAATCCATCCGTGATCGATCAGACAAAATGCCTTCTAGTTGGCTGAAATCCCGAGATCCCGAAACAAGCTGTTTGCAAGATGTCAACCGAAAAACCGAACTACTTGGGGTTTAGGCGCTGGTTTTAGAGAGAGGGGAGAGAGAGTTTTTCTTTCTGGTTTGAATTATTGAATGAATCGAATGAATAACTGGTAAGCCTTAAGCCTTTATTTATAAGGTAAGGTTTCCTAGTTGTAATACAACTCTATAATTATCTTTGGTAATTATCTTTTATTTTTCCCTAAGAAAAAGATATTTACCTAACTAGATATTTATTTTATTAATTAATATCCCTATTATATATTTATCTTGATAAATACATAATTTATTAATTAATAAACTTATATATATTTATTTATCTAATAAATATATATAATCCACTTCAAACCTTTATCTTTGGGTTTTCTTACATAAAATACCCAACTAGTTTATAATTAACTATTATAAACCCAATCTCTCCAAACTGGGATTTATCTTATTTGATTTACAGATCCTCACAGGTGTGACCCTCAAGTGTCTTATAACATTGGATGTTGAGATCACTGGTTTGTCAACTTCTACACATAATTACTAACAGTTACTTCCTCCCAAAGTAAGATCTTCAGCAGATAAGGAAAGGCGAATTTAGTAGAATATTCTGGAAAGATCTGATAATTATGCAGTTTCCTTAATTCGTTGGATTTCGCGCCGCTAAAAGAGATTTCGCGCCGCTAAAGGAAAGAGTGATCGTTGGAATATTCTGGAAGCTCGAATAAAAGGAAAAGATCACCAAATGGAAGATTCTGGAGGATTTAGCTGCCCGTTTCGCGCCACAAAAGCAATATTTGCCGTTTAGCACCGCGAAATTGCCGTTTCGCGATCGCTAAATGGACCTGTCGAGTTTTATTATAAATAGGAGCCTTGGTTCATTCAGTTTTATTCATCCAACAGTTCTACAATTCTCTCTAAATAATTAGTTAGGTTAGTTTTATGGGAGCCACTTAGGGTTTCCAACCCAAGAAGTCGGAGGCTCGATGTGACGACTACGGAGGAGATGATTCGAGGGAATGCTACAACAAATTTGCCGGTCTATAGTTGGTTTGTTATGCATTTATGATTAGTATGTCTATGTACTAGTTCTTTTTGTGTTTTCATTATGGTTTGATTACTTTGGATCTTTAATTAATTAATAGATTTATGGTTTGTTGAATGTTTGTCTTTGATTCCGAAGTTAATGCCTAAATTGTGGCTATCTGAACTTGTTGGTTGAGTATATCTATTTTTCTAACAAAAAGATAGGTAGATTCCGTCAGGTTAATCAACCTCT
The DNA here is from genome assembly GCA_030169165.1 of Centaurea solstitialis. Taxonomy (NCBI): domain Eukaryota; kingdom Viridiplantae; phylum Streptophyta; class Magnoliopsida; order Asterales; family Asteraceae; genus Centaurea; species Centaurea solstitialis. The sequence goes on from CM058046.1 coordinate 29,878,934, forward strand.
CTTACCTTTCACTCTGGTGAAGCGGAGAGACATGGTAAGTAGTTTACTTGGACCAAGAGTAGACTAAACAATAGGGTCCCACGACTTAGCATTAAGTAGGACGACTTTTACTAGACTGCTTGACAACCAGTCCCTGTAATTGGGCCGGGAGAGCAACCTGGTTGATAGTCTTAGATATTCAAAACCAAATGCTATATGCTTAATTTCTGACAACAATCATTAATCTATGTCTCATGAATAGTAAACCATAATGATTACCGTTATCTCTGATGTATGTTTGTTTATCAGTTTTCCACTTCTTGGTTAGGTTTATTTAATTATTGTCTTTTATAAATCAAAATACTTTTCCAAAAGCAAAACCCCTTTTCATAGATTAACTGATTAATACTTTGGTAAACATCTAGCTTAACCGTTCCCAGTGGTAAGAACGATACCCGGACTTTCCTAAACTATATTGCTTGCGATCAGGTACGCTTACCTGTGAGTATGGTGATTTTGGTTAGGTGATTTTGTGGTTAAACTTGGTATTGTTTATATATATATATATATATATATAGAGAGAGAGAGAGAGAGAGAGAGGGGCCTTCAATTAAAAACCATTTTTTTTGTAAAAACTTTAGGACTAATCTAAGCCTTTGATCTAAAAAGGGCATGATCGTCATTTTAGATTATTCCTCAAGTTTTTACAAAAGAAGAGGTTTTTACAAAATATGTGGTTTTTACAATATATATATATATATATATATATATATATATAGAGTCACCTTATTTTGAAAACTCATTAATTTGTGGAAACTTTGGAAACCATGTTTTCCACCAATCATAATCCATTTTCTTGTTTATTTTTGGTAATTTTATTTATTTTATTTTTGTGATGCTTAATAATAGGAGTTGGTGGTTATGATTTTGAATTTTGCAATTAATCTTGTCCATTGATCCTTCTAATCAATGGTTTATATGAGTTTCCAAAGTTTCCACAAATTAATGAGTTTTCAAAATAAGGTGACTCTATATATATATATATATATATTCATTTTTTTGTAAAAACTTGAGGAATAATCTAAACCCTTGATCTAAAAATCGCAGCTTATTCATTATATGAATATTCACCATATGAATATTCATCATATATTCACCATATGAATATTCATATTCACCGTATGAATATTCATATTCCCCATATCATATTCATCATATATTCACCATATGAATATTCATATTCACCATATGAATATTCAATTTCACCATATCGTATTCATCGTATATTCATCATATGAATATTCATATTCACCTTATGAATAGTCATATTCACCATATGAATATTCATATTCACCATATGAATATTCAATTCATACCCTATCAATGGAGGTCAATCACTTGTACTCCATGCTTCTTTCACTTGTACCCATCATTTCTTTCTTATTATTAATCAAAAACAAAACCAAAAAGAGACCACAAATCAAGAAACCAATTTGCAGAACCCCAAGAACGATAATGGAGGTAAATTCAAATGCAAATGCAAACTTTATTATTAATTATCATCATCACTCTTCCCAATCTCCATGTCTCTCCTTTTCTTGCTTGCAATTTCGTTTCTCTAAATTAACAAAACCCCCAATTTTAATCTGGGAATCGAGCCCTAAAAATCCCACACTCCCCCAATTTTTTTGTAAATGTCGATGTTATTAGGGCGCCATTATCTCATCTTGCTTCTATCGATTCTTGTTTTTGTTGTTGTTAATGTTGTTTCGAACGATGAATCTATCGTTTTGCTTTCATGGCTTCGTTCATCGATTCCACCACATTCTTCGTTTTCGAACTGGAATCCATCTGATGAAAACCCTTGTAACTGGACTCAAATCGAGATCTGATCTCGTCTCAAATCGAGATCTGATCTGATCTCCGGATCTCAGATGACGAACTCCGACGAACGGTGGTGGCGGTGATGACGATGATGTTGTCGGCGGTGGTGGCGGCGACGTCATCAAGTGGTGGCAGATGGTGGTAGCAGCAACAAATGGCGGAATAGCAGTGGTTTATGGTGGTGATGACGGTAGAGTAGTGGTGGTGGGCGGAGATGACGGTGGTAGCAACAACAAATGGCGAAGTAGTGGTGGTTTATGGTGGTGATGACGGTGGAGTATGGTGGTGGGAGGTGATGACGGTGGCTGATGGTGGTGGCTAGGGTTTTGGATTTCTTTAGAGAGAAAGTGGAAGGGAGATTGATTTTTCTTTGAGGTTAAAGTTGCAGGTTTGGAAATGGGGTAATGTAGGAGAGAAGTTAGAGTAATTTTAAAATGACCAAATTACCCCTTTGGGGTTATAATCTTGTGTGGCACACTAAAAAATTAAAAAAATGTTATGGTGTTCTTTTATGTTAATAACCATTGATTAAAATAGATAGATGATTGAGATTAGTCCTATAGTTTTTTCAAAAAAAGTGGTTTGTATTTGATTTTTCCTCTCTCTCTCTCTCTCTCTATATATATATATATATATATATATATATATATATTTTACACCATCAATGGGCCTTGGACATAATGGATTCTTTTTGTCCTAGTGGTTCCCTCGATCCTCACATCAAGATCTGAAGTTTTGTCTTATCTTCTACTTTGCACAAATGACAACCCAATGCTTTTACTACGGATCGTACAAGGATTGTCAATTTACTGTTCTCTCTATACTTCTCAAGCCTCAAAACAAATTAATGTTCACCATCGGAAAAAGTATGAGCTACCAAAAGCAGGATCTTACATATTAGCAATAATATACATTAGACCTATCTCCATCTTACACGTAGAAAGTGATTCTAACTTGCATTTAATGCACTAGGATAAATAGCAGTGAAAATCTCTTCTTCATAGTGTGTCTCTCTTAGATTTCTACATTTGTGCTCTTCTTCTTCTCCATGTTTTCTTTCTTCCTAGAACTCACTCGTGCAAAAGGGAAACTTAGTGTTTCTCATAAGAATGTTTAAATTAGATTTACTTATTTCTATTTCGTAACCATCTTGTAAATTTTGTTTTCGGTTGCATAATCAATGAACATAGAGAATTTAAAGGTGTATTTTTGAAAACTTGATTGTATTCAACCCACCTTCTACAATCCTAATTGGTTAAAGATATCTTTCGAAACCAACAATATCTGATGATGTATAACATAATAAAATAATAATGTATTTATTTAACTAAATATAATTAATTGAATGATGGGACGAACCAATCACCCTTGAGTCAACGAATTTTCTTTTAACAAAACTTAGTTTGAGCCTTTGAGGGAACAAACATACAATAAAGTGGCAATACAAATTACAAAGTAATTAAAAATGTAATTGGTCCAAAATAAAAACAAAGCTGAAAATTTGTGACAACCACATAAAAAAATGTTTACTTTTAAAACAGCTATTAATTCGTAAGAAAAGATTATATTGATATATTAGTTTTTAAACACAATTTATTCTCATCTTTATCTATATGAAAATAGAATGTTGACTTTTTCCAAAAAAAAAATAATATATTTTTTAGTAAAGATTTTAACTTTTCTTTATGTTTATTTTATTTGATATTAGTATTTTTGGTTCTTTGTTTTATTTTGCTTATATTATAAGCATCTTTTATATACTTGGCCAACATTTCTAGAATTTTAGCACATGAATCAAGTTTACTTGTTAAATTCAAAGCTAATTCAACAACTCTACACGTATATTTAATGCAAACAGCAACTTAAGTACTTGAAAACAATTTAAACATGGACATATCATGTTTAAACTTAAACTATATTAAAGTATTATTTAACAAAACAAAGTAAAAATAATTCAAGACAATCTATCAAAATTATAACCAAAAGGATGGTAGCAAGGTGGAAGTAGGCGGGGTTACAATCGTATTATATTCATGACGGTGGGTTAGAAAGGCTCAACACGGACATGACATGTTTAACTAATCGTGTCGAAATCTTCAACCCTAACATGCGACCTGTCAACCTGAACACGGTCCGTGTAACCCGTTTAACGATACTGATTCATGGGTTGGTGGGCCATAAGCGGGTTGACGGTAAACGGGTTGACGGGTCAAATACAATCTATTTCAAAATTTCAAATACAATCAAAATAAAATTTGATTTACTGATTTTAAACAATGAATTGAAACTGAAAAAATAAACCTTAAAAAAATGCTACTAATACTTGTATTTGCTCTGCTATTATCAAAATAAAATTATGTTATATAAAAAATGCTTTAAATAAATGTTAAAAAGAACCCGTCAACCCAAACACGACCCGCTAAACAAACGGGTTGACGGATCAGAAAATTCAACTCAAACATGTTTATCTTTGTATCATGTTTCGTGTCATGTCGAGAACTGATGTCCATAGGTGGAAGACATGAGATGAAGTGTTTGGAATGAGAAATAAAAGCTTGTAGAGAGTTAATATAAAATCATCTTTGATTCAAATTATATCATTTACATTTATTTGTACCCTCTAAAAGATTTGATAAAAAATGGGTTAATTACATGGGTATGTGTTTGGGTGAAAATTTACGATCGCACGATGCACGACGATCGACTTAAATCATAAGATATCTTTCAGGATGATAATCCTGTATTAAGATAAGGTCCTGAGATAAGATACGTGTACCCTCAAACGATAACAGCTAATCATCGAATGATCTTTGTACAAGGCATCGTACGAGATAACCTGAGAACGTACGATATCGTATGATACTATACTAACGGCTAGGTAAATCTTAAGTATGATTCTTTGCAACAGATGAGCGACGGTTATCAAAGATCAGGTGACCGTTGAAGACCAAGATACGCTCTCCATAAATCCTCGACTGTTACGACCAAGATTCAAGCTTCGGTTACGACCGTTGCATTAAATGCGCAATTATGGGATGACGGTTACATTTTTGCCAACTATAAAAGGAAGTCGAAGCTATCATTCAAGGACATCTGATTACTCTGGAACCTGCGAACATTCTTTACAATTTCTATATTACTCTTTGTAATTTACGTTCTGTTTCATTGTAATCGTACGATCTACGCTGTAATTCTCGAGGACATCATCCCTTATTGGTGATACTTAGTGCAACGTCGACTATACCCTTTTAGTCGGCCGCAGGTTTTTTCCTCGACCTCGAGGTTTTTCCTGCGTCAACAAATTGCTTAGTCTCTTATTTATTTTATCGCACGATTTATTGAACTAGATTTCTTTCTCTCGACGGATTTGCCTCACAACATCTTACGATATTTAATTGTGTAATTTTTTTACCAAAACAGTATGTATCGAACTTGTCACGTTTTATCATTGTATGTACTCAACTTATAAACTTACCATTGTATGTATCGAACTTTCTAAAATTCCCATTGTATGTATCCAATTTTATCAAAACCTCAAGTTCGATACACTTTCGTGACAAGTAGAATACATTCAATGCTAGGTTTCGATAAAGTTTGATACATACAATGGCAAGTCTAGCAAGTTCGATATATACAATGATAAGTTTATAAGTTGAGTACATACAATGATAAAATATGACAAGTTCGATACATACCCATGTAATTAACCCTAAAAAATATCACTACATCACATATAATAATTAATGGGAACAAAGCCTTAAATTATCCATTCCTAATATATAAAAAAATACTATGCGTAATGTGTCAAAACCTATCTTTTGGAATGATGTAGGATGAATCCATGACCACGATGAAAGGTGTAGTTGTATTAAATAAGGAAAAACATGATATCATGTCGTCAAACAAAACCGCAATTTTTTTAATTATTAATTCAATTCTTCTTTTGTATTTTATTTATATATATGGTTTTACATTATTGACTAATAATAAGTAATTAGGGTAATATATAATTAAAGAAGGTGTGTTTGTCGTTTTGCAAAATATGGTGGAACCTCCGACAAGTATATATGGGTGTGGATCATATCTTGTATTTATTTAATTATTATTTATCACAGCTAACACATGATAATTGAAATTACAATATTATATATCTAACCTCGATATACGATGATCTTAGACACGACGAAAGACACAGGAATCATCCAATTCAATACATTATATATAATGTATATATATATATTCTGTATTAGAGGCCAATATTTGGTTTTATTATAATATAAAAAACATGTTCAAATTAAACACTTAAATGTTTATTAATAGATAATAGTGGTGGATCATGATTGTTTAAATATTTAAGTGAACATAATTGAATAGGTAAAGGGAGGGGCAAAAGTGAAAAACGCCAAAACCTAAAGAAGTGTATATATGTTGGCATTATGATGTGCCATCGTTTCATTTATTCGTCGTAGTGTAAAGAATTACAGGATCGTAAAAAGTGTTATCATATCAATTTGTTGTGTATCATCATATATATATATTTTGAAATTGCAATAAAAACACCATATAAATTTGTTTTTTAAACCTAAGGTCATGAGTTCACGTGTTTTTAGAGTCACTTTTTCTAATTTTTAGTTTTTAATTTCAAATTTATTGTAAAAATATTTGCTTGTATCGACACTCGAACTTGAGACTTCAGATTTGAAAAATAATGGACCAATCACTTGGCTAATATATTAAAGTTCTCTCTATATATATTCTTTATAGTCAAATGATGTTACAGTTTGAAAAAGTTTCTCGTTTAATGACATCAAACGTTATAAGTTTGCTATACATAAAATGCAAAAACCAAGCACATTTTCTCATTTCAGATAATTAAGTCCTTACCTTTTTAAATAAATAAACAATTTTTTTAACTTTTTTTATATTACTTTTAATAAATAAAATCATCACACTATAGACCTTATATCAATTTAACTTACGTTGCTGGCTAGAATCTTTTTCACATAAAACTCAAATCAGTTTATCATTCTCAAACCTTATGTCATTCAAACTCTTACACCCAACGTCGTCATTGCTCCCCCTCATCCCTGATTTGTGCCAACATCGGTTGCCCTACCATTAGTTTATGATCACATGTGTTTTTCGTTTTTCTATCTTTTTTGGTTTGTGTTTATGTAGTCTACTGGATTGTTGGATATCAACAATCGGAATACAAAAAAAGAAAAACAAATCAAAAAGATACGAAGATCCATAATGTGAAACAACGACAACAATAGTGTTGTGAGGAGAATGGATGATGACAGGGCAAGGAAGGGGCAATGTCGTTGAGTACAAGATGTTTAATTGAATAAAGTAATGTTCACAAACGATAAATCTATTAGGTTTATTTTATTTAAATTTTCCTAACGGGTTATAGACTTATAGTAGCTTTTTAAAATGATAAAACGAGCATGGTGATTCAAGGGATCAAAACACTCTTTCTTTTGTTGGGTTCAAATTTGTTTTTGAGCTTAAATCTAACTTTTTTATATATTTATATATTAGCTGTCAACTTTCTATAAACGTAAACGATTATAGAGCCGTTTTCTTAAAATATAGTTTTAACATTTTTGTCGTTTAGGATAATTTGATATGTTGAGAAGATAAGAAAGTAAAATAATGAAAAAAAGACATAGTAATATATTTGTTGTTGTTTGTGGGGTGGGGGTCCTCTTCCGACAACCAAATTCGAAAGGAAGATTTCGTCGGTGATTCGTGTAGAAGCTGCTGGGAAATGGGAATGGGGGCCTCTGACTTTGGTCTCCGATTAACTCCTTTTTCATCTCCGATTATTCAAGTTAATTTCTACACCTCTACTTTATCTTTATTTCTAGTATTTCCAATCATTTCTTTTTCCATGTACTCTTTAACTTAATTCATTTTTTAAACATATCAAAACCGAGAAAGTTCAAATGAGAAGTAGAGAAGTGACTCTCACCACTCATCCGGTTAATAAAGGCGTTTTTGACTGGTCATGGAGGATTGACGCGATTCACGGAGGGTGGCCACGATTCAAGGAGGGTGACCCGGTCAAAAGCCGCATTTATTGACCGGATGAGTGGTGGAGATCACTTCTCTACTTCTTATTTTTTAGCACTTCCCATTTGAACCCAATACTATAAAAATAAGCATTAACAACTCTCATCCATATAAATATCGTTTAAGGTCAATGGACTTATAACCCAGCTATTTTTGGGGTGTTTATAAGGCGCACTTCCATTGTGATTGCGAGTCCCATCGTGGATAGTGTATAGATTTAGAAGTATGTTTTAAGAGTAGGTTAATTGGTTGTGTATGTAATCAACTGTTTCAAAAAATATATATAAATATCGTTTATTTATTTGTATTTTGACTTTTAGTACTAAAATGAAAACATTATTTAATATAAAGACTTTTAAACCATAATTGTTACACCATTTAAAGCCGTACGAATTTTTATATTTTATTCTATATCGTTGGATAAACGATCATTTTCCAACAGAAAATATGTCACATTTTATAACATTTATCGTCTGGCAATTATTCATATCGTAAAGTAAATTTATTGATGACCTTAATTAGAGAAGGTGGAGTAAGAAAAGTGTCTCACGTCGCATATCAAGTGCTTTAATGGTTGTTTTGGCCGAAATTTGCTTAGTGATAACTTTAGGTTTAACTTTTGACGGTTAGACAATTGAAAGGTGAATAGGTTAAGTATGGAAAACGATAAGGCAAGGTGCATAAATAAAAAGAACATGTTACAATTGATGAGGCAAAAAAATCACATAAATGAGTAAAAATAAAGGAAATGACGTGGGATCACCCATTCGTATTTGGTAATTTTGACGTCACATAATGTTGTACAATAAGGTCAAAGGTTTTCATGTGTGATTACATATTAAGAGCAATTGAAATGGAGTAAAAGCTTGTTTAGATGTTAAGTTATTCGATCCATCAATCTTATCTCTACTTTCTCCTTTTATGCTTGAACCTCTTTTGTTAACCATTGGGTGATGCAAAAACCTCGAAGAAATTGGCTTTGATGGTATCATAAGTCATGTCAACCGATTTAAAATGATAGAATATAATTACATCCAAAAGTTAAGCATTTAAATTGAACCGTTCGATTTTTAATATTATTTCAAAATATAATAAAACCACAATGATCAAATCCAATGATCATCCAATTAGTCGTCAATAACCATCCAATTAATAATTATATAAAATTCATCATATTTCAGAATATTGTGTTTATTTGATGTACGTATGTTGTTTCTAAATAGATTATGAAAATATACGAAGAATGAGTTGAAAGGGTGGATTTATTGGTTAAAAGGTTGACGAAAATATTGGATAGATACTATATGATCCATATAATAACCAATAAATATCTAATAAATCAAATTGAACTGATCCAATTGAACAATTGGATCAAATCATTTGTCCAATGTTAATTGATTGGATCAGTGGCAAATCAAACATCTAAAGAACGATTGAATTTGTCAAACCAATCCAAATCCATTGAATTTGTCGTTGTTGTCTAGACTCTTAATCCTCAATGCAAATGTCGCTCCCTAACTTGCATGGTTCCTCGAGGAGTAGATAATTACAATTCGACATCAAAAAGACCATCCTTCTAAACATAAATAACATCTTTCATTCCGAGAAATTGAAAATAAAATGATCTTTGGTATAGAATATTTTTGAGTAAATTGTAATTAATAGTATAGATTTTTTTAAGACATAATTTTACCAAGTTCTTTAATTTAATTTACAAATTCATTATTCCATAGGTTAAATGATTGAAGAATGCAATATCGCCCTCGCTCTTTCTTAATGTTCAATTTCCATTTAGTAGAACGATCACCTTACTTATTCTTCTTAGATTAGCATAACAAACAATAAAACTTCGAATTTTGAGACTCTTTCTCATCAGTTACATGCACTTTAGGATTTTCTTGCCCATTCTCCAAAACCACTGATAAGTTAGTCAAAGTATTTTTTTTTTTTTTTTGCAACAGTGAGTCTCGGGACCAACTTACGTGAATCAAAAGGCCCTTGAAATCAGTTGAAGTACACACAAGCAGATCCATAAACGCTAAGGTGACATTTGTTATTTAAAAGGCGTTGAAATCAAAAGTCTGATTTCAATTTTGTTTTTTAAAGAGGTGATGCTAATGAGATCTGAATCAACAAGACTGTTTGTGTTTGTAAATCGACAAATGTCTAGATATGTAAAATTGTCCCTTTTATCCCTAAAAAAATGCAACTTAAATACGTTAATTGAATTGAGCATCGATGATCGAAAAAACCGAACAAAAACAAAAAAAAAACCTAAAGAAGAATGTTGACAAATTTGCAAGACTGCCGAGTTTTTAATCATATCTTACACACCAAAACCCGATTTTAAGCAATTCAAGATGTTTCGAAAATCCAATACAGATCTACGATCTTCATGTTACACGGCTTTGTAAATTCCTAAATAGCTATAAGGGTGGTGGGTATGGTCAGTCACCACCCAACTTAGCAGGGACGACTTGACGTGGTGGTGGCAGGATGGAATGGTGACGACTCCCTCACCCTTAATAATAGAGTACTCTGAATTTCAAGTACATACATATTGGCTATGTTTGGCAAGCGTAGCTTATAAGCTAGCTGGTAGCTGATAAGCTAGCGGATAGCTGATAAGCTAGCTGTTGATTGATAAGCTTGCTAGTAGCTGATAAGCTAGCTGTTGAACAAATTATGTTTGGCAAAAACTAGCTTATGAGTATGTAAAATGACCAAAAAGGGTACCTTTGAATTTAATAATTAATATTAATAAGGGTATAATTGGAAAAAGCTACAATAAGCTTCTCATAAGCTACTCAAATTAGCGTTTCAAAAAGCTAGCTTATAAGCTAGCTGATAAGCTAGCTTCCTGGTACATGTTTGGATGGACTAGCTTATAAGCTAGCTTATCAGCTAGCTTATGCTTGCCAAACCAAGCCATTATATACATCCTCCTTTATAAAAGTGTTATGATTTAAAAAACAACGGCGGCAAGGCAAAGCGATTATTAATCACCCCGCTTACAATTTACAAAATCAGTCCGTCTCTTTTGTCCTTTTTCTTCCTCTTCCTTACAATTACATACACGCACGCACGAACATCCTCTTTATCTCCGTACCACCAACTCTCCTTTTCTCTTTCTATATAAACACCTTAACCCTCCACCCTTCTTCTTCACTCCTCCATTTCCATTTCAAACTTTAAATTCCATTCCCACAAAAAAAAATGGACCAACTCACTTCCGAAATCTTTTCGATTCTTGAAAACAAATTCTTGTTCGGCTACGACCACCCTTCACCCACCAAACCCGTAATCAATTCTGCTTCGGGAAAGGTCCGAATTCTCTCCATTGATGGAGGCGCAGCCACCGACGGTGTCCTGGCTGCAAAGTCAATCGTACAACTCGAGTCGTCCCTCCGCCGTAAATCCGGAATCCCCGACGCCTGCATTTCCGACTTCTTCGACGTCGCCGCCGGCTCCGGCGTCGGCGGAGTTCTGGCGGCGCTGCTGTTCACGAAGGGGAAGGACGGCCGGCCGGTTTTCACCGCCGATGAGGCGTTGAGGTTTGTGGCTGAAAATGGGAGGAAAAGTTCGAAAAACGGGATTTTCCGGCGGGTTTTCCGGTCGCCGGCGGGGGGTTCCGGCGGGAAGGTGTTTCGCCGGACGTTTGGGGATTTGACGTTGAAGGACACTTTGAAGGCGGTTTTGATCCCCTGCTACGATCTGAGCACTGGTGCTCCCTTTGTGTTCTCTCGTGCTGATGCTGTCGAGATGGACGGCTGTGATTTCAAGATGGGTGACGTGTGTGCCGCCACGTCGGCGGTGGGTGGGCCCGTGGCCACGGTGTCGGTGGATCGGAGGACGAGGATCTCGGCCGTTGGTGGTGAGCTGGCGATGAATAATCCGACGGCGATGGCGATCACGCACGTGCTTAATAATAAGCAGGAGTTTCCGTTATGTAACGGCGTTGAGGACCTGCTTGTGGTGTCGTTAGGTAACGGAGAGCCGTTTGCTTGCGGCGGCGCCGGGAACCAGACGCCGTCGCGGATGGCGGTGGTGAAGATCGTCGGAGAAACTGTTTCTGATACGGTAAGCATTTTTTACTTTGTTGCATTTATTTGATGCAATTATTGAATATTGGAACTTATGTGAAAGGGTAAATTTGTCATTTTGACAATAACATTCCATGCATTGGAAATTTGGAATTAATATGGGAAAAGAAGTTGGATACAATATGCTAATTTAGGTTTATTATTTGTTTTTTTAGATGACTTTTTATATGTTTCAAATATTTTATTTAAAGAAATTAAAAAGCTTCTGGTGACACACTATTATTGCAACTACCCTAGTGGACCCCGTAGCAACTATTGTTGATACCGTCGGTAGGGGTTATTATGGTCATTAGAGTATTTGTAGCTACAAAAAGTGAATGATAATGAAATTGAAAAAGATTGATCTGTCCTCCTCGGTTAAGATAGCGATCTAACGAAAGTTCTTTTTATAATTATGTTTATAGGTTGATCAAGCGGTATCGATGGCGTTTGGGCAATCTCGAACGACCAATTACGCTCGTATTCAAGGAAACAAAGGTTATATTAATACCGAATATCAAAAAGACGTGTTAAAGATGGCGGATCAGATGTTGATGCAAAAAAGCGTGGAATCAGTGTTGTTCCAAGGGAGGAAGTGCAACAACACCAATTTGGATAAGTTGGAGCTTTTCGCAACGGAAATTGTTAAGGAAACGGAAAGGCGGAAGACAAATATATTACCTACCGTTGTATTAAGACAAACAACTACATCTTCTTCACCACGAACATCCTCTGCCACAACCTTATCAGTCACGTCCTCAAATTAGTTTCTTGTATTTGTTACGTTTTGGAGATGCAATTGGTATTGTTGAGGAAGATAGTGATCGTGCTTAGCTACAAACCTGAATTACGAAGATTTTTCCTTCAAGTTTCGGGTTTGCATATTAGTGTACAACGGTTATGATATATAGCAGTTTAATTGTGCATATTTGTAAGGATTTGAGTGTTTGTAATGGAGGATTTTTTGTTTGCTCACAAGAAAATATAATTCGGAGTTGACAGTTAAGTAGTACGAGTGATATAAATGTACTTTATCGGACAAGATCTTAAGAATTCTAGATGCATGCCTGTAATATTAGATTCACTAATTAGTGATGCAAGTGAATAGTATGTTTTATCCAATGCTGTTATCTCTTTTAAAACAAAATTCAAATGTGAATACTATTCTTTAACTTTATCATAAAGTATTCAACGATTTTGCAAATAAAAAGTATGTTGATTTTAGGGTCGCTATAATGGCTTCAGATGCCCGAGAACGAAGAGTAAAAGAAGCCCTAGTCGTACTCTCATATAGATTTATAGAGGGATGCTACTTTCTCGGGAGAGAGAGTATATCCAAGGTAAAAAGGATTTTTTTCACCATAAATAACAAAATACGAACAAACCACTATAACAAAGTGGAAATATTAGTGTAATTAACGAGTATAATATAGTTAGTTAATATTAGACACTGATACATATAGTTATGGCACGAAAATGAGGCATCGAGATTTAACCAGATAAACAAATCACTTAAATAGGTGAAATTAGGAAGTCACTCAAAATAATCATATCATAGATAACAACAAATAAACATGAAAATTCAAGAAAAATAAATAAATCAAGTAACTAGTTAAGTAAATAAGAAACTAAGAAAGAAAACACGTTGATACAAGCTTGAAAGAAACTAATTGTTATTTGAGAACTTAGAGTGACAACCAATGCTGAGGAATAGAAGATTACTCAAGGTGAGAGGATGAGAGACGACTGCCGAGAGTAATGGTAGACATTGACTATGGTGTGCCTCTTAGGTGAGAGGCAAAAGGTTAGTTGCGAATCATAAGGGCAAAGATAAAAGTAAGAGGAGAAATGCGATAACATATTTTGGAAAAAAAGTACAAGCCCATCGAACCCTATTTAACTATTAGATTGTGTGATGCCCTTTAGGCTTTGATTCCCTGAACAACCGCCCTCTTTCTCCAACACTAAGGCCATCCTCGGTCGATTTTTTAACAAGTGGCTAAGAAAGTGTTTGCTAATTCCAAAATTATGATTAATTTAACATTTTGGCAAATATATAAGAAGTACATAAGTTGGTTCAATTATTTGATACAGAACTGTAGTATTTTGTCAAACAATAAATGATACAAACAAAAGGTTTAGAGTGGTTGCAAGATGCAATAGCCTAGGCCATGGACATCAATCAATAATACATTTTGTACATAAAGGGATCAAAAGATGCATGTAATCAATATTAGTTGACCCGGATTAATATTATTTTATATAAAGTAAACTTGTATATTTCTATTTCATCAAACAATAATTAATAAAATAATTAACAAGTATTTATTTTATGTAGTGATTTCAAAGAAAGAACGAACAATAAATTAAAAGTTCCAAGGAAATAAAGAGAGATCAATTGTGACAAAGACGGTTTACAAATTGTCATTTTCTTTCATTATAAGAATAATGTAATGCTTAAGCAATTGCGATAGTTATTATATTATTATTATGTTATACTAATATTCTTATCATATGTCATATGTAAAATGGTCATAAATATAATGTAAACACATATATATGTACATTAACTGACATATAAATGACTAGGGAGACAGTAAATGTGAAACTCTTCAACGACTCCTCCAATAACGAGGTTAGACAACTACAAATTGCTCACGTAGTCAAGGCCTAGAGTAACAAGGATAAGATGTGAGTATGTGAAACTTTAGATTTACTCTCCAAAGAAAACTTTGAAACTCTGGGAGAGTTCGTGAAACTTTTAGATTTACCCTCCAAAGAAAATTTTGAAGAAAAACAACAAATTAACAAATTTTCCTATCGATAATACCAATTTAGTTGGTTGGAAGTGGAGATGGCCAAAAACAGAGCGGGTTTGGGGCGGGGATTGGTTCCCCCGTCCCCGTTTAAAAAAAACCGTCCCCGTCCCCGCTTAAAAACCCGTTGGGATTTAAACGGGGATCCCCATCGGGTAATAGGGGAAATCCGCGGGGAAACGGGTATCACCGTTTAGTATAAACGGGTTTTACCGCGGGATCCCCGTCATCGTTTAAACTTTACCACAAATCCACAAGTCTCGGAAAATGATATCTAAATTACATAACATTCTTGAATCCTTTCTCTAAACATATCAGAAAGAAAATTAAAAGTCCTAAAGTCGAAATGCATCCAAAATAGTAACATTTTAGCTATACATATATATTGTTTAAATGCATCTAAAATATTAACAATTGAAATGTTAAAGTATATATACGACCAAACATAAAACCATTTAGTTATATATAATATATTGTCTACTAAACAATCATAAAATAAAAATAAATTTAGGGATATAATCGAGGATATATTCGGGATACAATCGGGGAAATATTCGGGGATATAATTGGGTAATCGGGCTGGGGATTGGTCCCCCCATCCCCGTCCCCGTTTAAAATAAGCGGGTTTTCCCTATCCCCGTCCCCATCCCCGTTTATCGTCCCCAAACCTGCCCCATTTATTTCGGGTTCCGAGTTTCCCCATTGGTTTCGGGGTTTTTTGTCATCCCTAGTCCGCAAAAATGGTTCCAGGACCAAACAGTTATGACATAACTAGTCCAGATCCCAATCCAAGTTGCTAGGCCTGGTTAAGATTTATCATAATCGGTTACAGTAAGTCAGTAACCGATCCCGGGACTGGGCCAAATTGGTCCTACCTACTTATTATTTCAATTGTTATTTTTCTTGAATTTTTTAAAGATATAAATAGTGTTACTCAAATATGCTTTAAAAAAATGTGTTTATAACACCCCAAAATTTGTCGATAAAAACTTCATTTTTCACCCATATTTGAAGTATTTATGTAACAACTAGTACCATTGTTCACAAACATTTAACAGAATAAGTAACCAAGTAGTTGCGGAAGCTTAAATAACATAGATAAAAGTAATAAAATCCCAAATCGGGTCCAAAGGTAAAAACTTTTAAAACAAATCGCAACCCAAAAACAGTTTGCCAATCATAATGTTTCCAATAAAACAGAGTTTTAAGACATAATCCAAAAATCTAGCTGAATCGACATCTGAATCCGAATCATCAAGCATGGGCCTTTCCTTTGTCTTTAGACGAAGTACCTGTCACTGAACCACATAAAACCACAACGGGTTAAGCATAAAGCTTAGTTAGCACAAACCTAGGTTCTATGCATACACATACAAAATCATAAGCATATAACAGTATAACTAGACATGTATCATGAACCTTACTCAAGGTGTAAACACCAAGAGCATCATACTGACACTGGTACCAGGCCTCATAACCACAACTTCCCTAGGGGTGAAACACCGCCATAGGTACTATCATAACCTTACATGCCAGTTTACACATCAACATATAACCACATGATCACAAGGCATAGCAATATCGAACGTAGGTTAATGTACTCACCTTATTGTAGAGTCTGATATCACACACACTTGACAGAAATCACACTCAGGTGTTTAAGCACCTAAACAATCACATAACATTCAAATAAGCACTTGGTACTTGAACTCTACCTTAAGCCATGGGCATTGCATCTACACCGATGGCTCCCAAAACTACCAACTCAAAGGTTGGGACTAACCACTCTAAGGTTTGTAACTAAAATATCTAGTTTTGATGATCTCAAAGTGTAGGAAATTCAATTACGAACCCAACGGTCCTTTCGGAATCAAAATCGAAGCTAAGACGCAAAAGTTATGGCCAAAACAAGATTTCACAACAAAACAGGGTGCTAGCAATCGCTAACTATCAGGCTAGCGATCGTGGTCCCTTTCCACAATAGCTAGCGATCGTTAGGCTCTCCCCCTAGCGATCGCTAGGTGCTGAAAGTGCAGAAACAAACCAAAAATCGGGATTTCTTCTTTTTGGCATATCTTTCGCATCCGAAGTCCAATTTGTCCGATTCAAAAAGCCATGGTTTCGTTTTTTCCAGGATCTACAAGATTACAACCATAAACTTATGACTAATTGTTGGGGTAAAATATATATATATATATATATAGTACCAAGTTTAACCACAAAGTAACCTAACCACTATTACCACACTCACAGGCAAGTGTACCTGATTGCAAGCAATATAGTTTAGGAAAGTCCGGGTATCGTTCTTACGACTGGGAACAATTAAGCTAGATGTCTACCAAAGTATTAATCAGTTAATCTAGGAAAAGAGGGTTTTGCTTTTGGAAAAGTATTTTGATTTATAAAAGACAATAATTAAATAAACCTAACCAAGAAGTGGAAAACTGATAAACAAACATACATCAGAGGTAACAGTAATATTATGGTTTACTTTTCATGAAATATAGATTAACGATTGTTGTCAGAAATTAAGCTTATAGCAGCCGAGCATGTTTTATCTAAGCTATAAACCAGGTTGGTCTCCCGACCCAATTACAGGGACTGCTTGATAAGCAGTCTAGTAAAAGTCGCCCTAATTAATGCTAAGTCGTGGGATTCTACTATTTAGCCTACTCTTGGTCCAAGTAGACCACTTACCACGTATCTCCGCGTCACCAGAGTGAAAGGTAAGAAAGTTTGATTAACCTGACATAGTCTACCTATCTTATTGTCAAAAAATAGTTACACCCAACCAACAAGTTCAGGTAGCCACATTTAAGCAATAACTTCGGAATCAAAGACAAACATGCAACAAACCATAAATCTATTAATTAAAGATCAAAAGTAATTAATCCATAAGAACACCAAAAGGGTACTAGTACATAGACATACTAATAAGAAATGCAAAAACAAACCAACTAAAGACCGGCAGATTTGTTGTAGCATACCCTCGAATCATCTCCTCCGTAGTCGTCACATCGAGCCTCCGGCTTCGGGTTAGAAACCCTAAGTGGTGATAGGAATTATGTGCATAAGTTGACAAACCACTTGATCGCACATCCAACGTTATAAGACACTTGAGGGTCACACCTGTGAGGACCTATAATTCGGATAGTATAATAACCCCAGTTTGGAGAGTTTAGTTTTATAATAGTGAATTATAAAACTGTTGGGTGTTTTCTGTATAAACCCCAAAGTAAAAGGTTTCTGACAATTAATTACAGTTATATATTTATTAGTTAAATAAATATAAAAGGGTTAATTAATTGGTTTATAATTATCTAGTAATTATTATATGGAAATATAATAATAGTGAAATATTCTTTCTTGGAGAGAAAGAAAGAATAAGATAATTATGGAAATTATTCTTTCTTAGAGAAAAAGAAAGAATAAAGGCTATCTGATAGATGGAAGGTTTTCCATATAAATAGATATGCCAGGTTATCAGAATAATACACACAATTCATTCAATCAATTAATTCTGAAAGAAACCTCTCTCTTTCCATACTCTCTCTCTCTTCGTCGATCTCACCAAGCAAGAAACCAGATCCGGTTTCATTTCTGATTGATCGTGTTCTTCGCGTACCGTTTGTTCGTGGAGTGTTCCGGGGTTAGATCCAGCTAGAGGGAATTCCGTTTGGTCGTTTACGGGTGGATCTATCTCAAGCAATCCAGGCAATAACCCAAAACCTACATATTAACTGTAATAAGATAAACAAATAAGATCTGTGATGTTTTCGGGATTTTAATCGTTATTGCTTCCGCTTAATCAAACCAGTTAGGTTTGATTGTTTAAACCTTTTGGAACAGTTTGTTTCATATGGTTTTGTCGTGTATCATAAACCAGTTAGGTTTGAGATCACAGTTATTTTCGTGTCAGTTCGATACGAGGATCACACAAAATCCCAACAGTGGTATCAGAGCCACAGTTTTACTTGTTTATTTTAGTCATTATTAGATTCGTTAAATTGTTTCTTGTGAATAAAGTTTGGATTTAATCTTTATCAGTTTGGTAAAGATTTAATCAGTTTGATAATTATCAGTTTTGAATAAAACATAATCTTTATCAGTTTGGTGAAGATTTGTTTTATTAGTTTAATCTTTATCAGTTTGGTAAAGATTTGGTTTAATCTTTATCAGTTTGATAAAAGATTTTTTGGGTAATTATCAGTTTTTCAATAAAAACTAAAACTTTATCAGTTAGATAAAAGTTTAATCTTTATCAGTTAGATAAAAGGTTTAATCTTTATCTGTTGTAAAAATTTTATTTTTATCAGTTCTCGTTTATCGTATATCTTATTAAAACTGAAAAACACGAAATCACACACGGTAACGAGATCGGTGGCGGAACGGTGGCACATGGCAACCGAACCATCCCACCGATCGCCAGTCAAACCACGACGGCGGCGGAACGGCGGCAGCAGCCGACCGGACCGCCAGGCGGCGGCCAAACCGCACTCAAGCGGTGGCCGGATCTGTGTCGCGCCAAGCCGTGGCCAAACCACCAATTCGGTGGTGGCCGTGAACGGCGGCGGTGAGAAGCCGCGAACCACGACAGGCCGAGGCCGAACCACCAGCGTGGTGGTGGCCGGTGGTCTCCGTTGGTGGCGATTGAGCCACTGCGGTGGCCAATGGACCAAACCGCACTAGGCGGTGTTCAACGGCGATGGATGGTGGCAATGAAGCCGCTGTTGTCATTGGACGATGGCGTCGTCGCGCGGCTGTGGTTTTACCACGGCGAAGCCGTGGCCGAGACCACCGAATGGTGGTGTCATGGCTGTCGCCGGATAGAGACGATGGTGGCGGTGGCGCTTTGGCGTTATCGTCGCCGGACGTGGGAATCGGCCAAAGCCGATCAGATCGTGGAACGTCACCAGTGATGGTGGCGTTGATCGTCGCGGCAACGGTGGTTGTTGTTTTGTGAGCCGACCAGCGGCGGTGGTGATGGCGGTTTGCTATTGCTACCGCCGGCCACTTGGTGGCAACGGCGGTGTTTCTCGTTTTGTAACCGTTGGTGGCGGCGGTGGCGTTTTCTTGGCTACCGTCGTCACCGGCGTATAGTATTGCGATAATCGCAGTGGTGATAGCGATCGTTTATTGTTATCATCACCGAAGATAGCGATTGCGTGATCGACGTCAATTTGTCGATCGATCACGAGATCGTGTTTTTCGGGTTTGTCGTTTTATTGGGCCTAACCCATACAAGGCCCAAGACCCAGAAATTTGGACCCAGTGTAAGGACCAAAAAGGGTTTAATGGTTTTAAGTTTTTATCCAAATTAATTTATTTAATCTTCTAAAATTATCTTAAGATTTTATTAAACATGTGTTTATCAAACCAGTTATTTGACTTAGTTTTGGTCAAATGGGCCAGGTGTCATGTTTGACCAGTTGGTCAAACCATGACACAGTTTTTAGGGCAGTGTCTATAATTCCGATCAGTTGGTTCGGAATGTCCGGTTTGATATGTTTTGGATAAAAACAAATATTTTAGAAAATTGGTTTTATATAATAGATTTATAGTAAAACCGATTTCAGATTAAAATATTAGTTTTGATTTGTAAAACAGTTTGTTTTTATAAATCAGTTAAAACCATGTTTTACGATAAACCGAACAAGATATTATTTAACGGATCTAGGATTGTTTTATGCTTTATATGTTGCTTATTTGCTTTATATATATGCATAAATTATATATTATACCTGTTTGTGTATATTATTTGTGTCTATCATAGTAATTTCCAACTTAGAACCTTGAGGCCTATATATCCCTTTGTAAACATAAAATGACCTTAGGATAGTTTTTCTATATTTTCTTTTTCGGAGTTCCATCAGACGTGCCAAGGCCAGTGGGAGCTACGCGAGAAAATTTATAATAGGTCATTTGTGATTTAGTTGGCAAATCTATAATTAGATGTTTTAACTGCGTAGTTGTTAATATTTAACTGCGTGAATATGTTTGCTCATGATTAGTTGATAATTATTGCATGCTTAGCTTTTATCAAACGTTTTAAAATTTTAGAGAGAGTTTTAAAACTATTTAATCATGAGATATATTAGGTTTTTATAATTAAATTTACCAAGTTTTTCCAAACCTTTTTCAAACGGTAGATTTTATTTTAAAACCTTATGTTTATAAGATTGTTTTCTTATAAAGGCATGTTGACAAAACAGTTAGTTTTGGTCAGCAAGAGGGCTTTCAAAAACAGTTAGTTTTTGGTTAGCAGTTATGCTGTTAAAACAGTTAGTTTTAATTAGCAAGTGCTTTTAAAACAGTTAGTTTTAAATAACGTCTATGTTTAATTAACAGTTAGTTATTAAACATTGGTTGCCTTTTTAAAACAGTCAGTTTTAAAATTGCAAAGTTTTCTAAAAATACTGGAAAATAAAAAGGTTTCTCAAAACTTAGTTAAAAACCCCGAAAATCATGGATCAGTAGTGCAACCCACTTGGGACACCTAACGGCGTAAGGTACGCGGGCGTTGGAAGTGAGCAAGCCTTGGGCGTCCGCGTTCAAACCCCAAGCTGAAAGGGGTGTGATAAGTACACCAGTCCCAAATGGTGCGATCTATTTTGGTTTTGTAACAATTCACCGTGTCGTATCGGGCCAAAATGCACTGAGGGACTAAAACATGTACGATTTTATCCGATGTCCCGAAAAGATCTAGGAGTCATGTCAGTTAGATGTGATTGGTATAAGTCCTTACCTACCGAAATAGTACGGGCCTGGTGTGACGTGAGCAAGCCGTACATCAGGACGTATGAAATAAGGATCCTAGCCCAATACTTATCATTTAAGGGTTTATTGATATTTGTTGGGAGTCTATTCACAGTTACTAAAGCCAAATGTTTTAAATGTGTAGATGACAAACACTGTAACCAACACTAATAACCTGTCTCTTCGCTCCATTCTTGAAAAGGACAAGCTCACTGGAGCTAACTTCCTCGACTGGGAGCGCAATCTGATGATTGTGCTCAGGCACGAGAGGAAGTGGTATGTCCTGGAAGAGCCTCTAGGTGAGGCCCCTCCAGCAAATGCAACTGCCAATGTAAGAAATGCTTATAGAAAGCATTCTGATGATTTGCTGGACGTTGGCTGTCTCATGCTTGCGACTATGAGCCCAGATTTGCAAACGGGGCTCATAAACACGAATGCCTATGACATGATCCGCCAGTTGAGGGACATGTTTCAGACGCAAGCACGCACAGAGCGTTATGATGCCACCAGGGCATTCAACGCGTGCAAGATGGCCAAGGGGACCTCAGTTAGTGATCACGTCATGAAAATGAAGAAGCACATTGATCACTTAGAGAGGCTGGGTCACCCAGTTCCGTTGCAGTTAGCAACGGATACGGTACTCAACTCACTGTCTGAAGATTACAAGCAGTTTGTAATTAACTATAATATGAATAACATGGAAAAGACAATTGCTGAGTTGCATTCCATGTTGAAAACTGCTGAGTTGAGTATGGGGACCGGGACCAAGACCAAGGACGTGCTCATGGTCGGAGATGGTGGAGCAAAGAGGAAGCGTAGGCATGGAAACACCAGTAAGGGCAAAAGCCAGTCTCAGGCAAGCCAGAGTGTGACCAAGGTCGAGAACAATGACGAACGCAAGGGCAAGGGCAAGAAAGTGAAGCCTAACAAAGCCAGGACCGAGAATAGGTGTTTCATATGCCATGAACTCGGTCATTGGAGGCAAAACTGTCCTAAGCGTCACAAAGCAGGCAATAACGCCTCAGGTATTTGTGATTGCTTTAGTTTATCACTTTCACTTGTTAGTTTACAAGTATGTTGACACCTAGTGCAAATATTCCAATTGCAGGTGGTCAGAAGTGAGGAGCCCAGGATTGCGAGGATATACATGCTAGTTTATCATTAGATATTTATCAAGACAATTTTAAATTTATATTTGTGGTTGTAAAACAATTTTAATGGTTGTGATCTTTTGAATATTTATGGTTTATTAAATTGTTTTTAAAATTTTAAAATTATTGTCTTGATTTAATATCTTGTGCATGATGATGTTATTGAATCTGTTTGAAGTCGAGATTGACTTGATTCAAATAAGTAGATCCTAGATGTCATATATTACACTAACAGAATTACTTCAATGTTTTAATTAATTGATTTGAAGTAATAGTTATATGAAAACTGTCAAAAACACACGAAGTACTATTATTTTAGGAATGTGTTTTTGAGAATAAAACATACATGAGTAAAAGGATTATAAAATATTACTCACATGTTTTAGAAAGAATTTAGGATGTTATCTCAGACGACGTTGATAACATCAGTATTTATAAAACTAGAAAATTCCAAGTTTTGGAATTGGGATTTGATAAAATCCAGTTAAGTTTTGTAAATGTTAAATTCTAGTATTACTTAAAATAGAATTGACTAGGAAGTCAAGTTTTGACTAAAGTCAATAGTTAATTTTAAGTAATGGTCAGTTTTCATATAGGTTAGTGGGAGCCTAGTTTATTCTATATCCAGTTCCGTGATAAAGAATAAAAGATATATATAAGTGTATATGTCTGTATGTATTAATTATTGATTTAATATATCTCAGAATTATAATCCAGGTAGGATATAAATTCATAAGATATAAGATCTACCTTTTAGTTGAAAAGGATAGATAAATAGTTTCATATGTTGAGACAGTATAAAGTCATAATTGACTTTGAGATGATCAATAATTAAATAGTGTTGGAATAAACTGAAGATATTAAACATCTTTTTGACTCCAAAGTGTTATAAAACACTAGGGTAAATTTCCTGGATTTACCAGACTTGGTAAATGGAAAATTTGTTAGATTTCAGGTCGAAATCATGTATCTACACAGCAACTAAGGGAAGTTGCAGTTTCATATTCAAGGAAACTAGGAGTTATTCCAGTATCTCCAGTTTCAGGAAATATGGTAAAAGTCTAATTTTGTTTTAAGGGTGTTTGCAAGAACAAAATTAGCATAATCAAGTATGAAGTATCAGTGGATACTAAACTTGTATTATTTTGGTTATTTCTTTGATTAGTATGGTAAACGCTAACCAAAGGGTTTAAACTGAAGAAGGGTGATACTTCGTTTAAATTAGTATTTAGTATACGTTGAGTAGACACCATAAAAGTAACTTAGAAATGCTTAAAATTTCGTTCTTATTACAGAGTGGAATATGGAGGACTAAACGAAATTAGTTTCTTTGTCTCTTTTACACTTAGCATGTTTTGATCCGGGAATAAAAACTAGTTTCAGTTTTTATTTGAAATTATCCGTGACAACTTATCAAGGTGGGAACCTTGGTAGGGCTATAAAGTCATCGTGGAGTTTTTGGGTGGTTATGATCAGTCGTTGAATAACAGCTACAAGTGATGTAGACCAAAAACTACACGGATATTCGATAGAGCAGCGAATATCGGATGTGATCCGCCGGTTGAGATTACTCCATGGATTTAGTCATGAGTAAGACTCCCAGAGGTTGTCCTTAGCACCTGAGATATTTGGTTTGGCATTACGAGGACTGTTGGATACTTAGTACGTTCTAACATCACGCCGTAACAGGGTGGTCATACGGGGCGTAACTAGATTCAGCGGAAGCCGTGGTGACAAATGCAGATATGCAAGATGGGATTTGCACCTCTTCTTCGAAGAGAGATATTTCCGGGCCCCTTGACTGACTGAAAAAACTGATGAAGTGCATGGCCATGCCCAAACGAACTGATTTGTTCTTTGTCGTTTACCAATCAGTAGAGGTCGGATAGTCGAGAAACATAATCTTTGAGTATTCAGAGTTGACTGTATCCATGCTCATACTCAAAATTGAAATATCGTGATGCAAAAGGAAAAGCCTAGTTATACCCGATTTATGGGCAGTTTGTTCATAAATGTTGTTTCCTTTTAGGAACGTTTTATCACCTACCTGGGTATAAGGGTGCTTATAACCTGGTTAGCCTAAGTGCCTGTCTAGGGGCCTCCTTAGGTCCGTGTCATCAAACTGGTATTGCCAACTTGCACAAGTGGGAGTCTGATAGGAATTATGTGCATAAGTTGACAAACCACTTGATCGCACATCCAACGTTATAAGACACTTGAGGGTCACACCTGTGAGGACCTATAATTCGGATAGTATAATAACCCCAGTTTGGAGAGTTTAGTTTTATAATAGTGAATTATAAAACTGTTGGGTGTTTTCTGTATAAACCCCAAAGTAAAAGGTTTCTGACAATTAATTACAGTTATATATTTATTAGTTAAATAAATATAAAAGGGTTAATTAATTGGTTTATAATTATCTAGTAATTATTATATGGAAATATAATAATAGTGAAATATTCTTTCTTGGAGAGAAAGAAAGAATAAGATAATTATGGAAATTATTCTTTCTTAGAGAAAAAGAAAGAATAAAGGCTATCTGATAGATGGAAGGTTTTCCATATAAATAGATATGCCAGGTTATCAGAATAATACACACAATTCATTCAATCAATTAATTCTGAAAGAAACCTCTCTCTTTCCATACTCTCTCTCTCTTCGTCGATCTCACCAAGCAAGAAACCAGATCCGGTTTCGTTTCTGATTGATCGTGTTCTTCGCGTACCGTTTGTTCGTGGAGTGTTCCGGGGTTAGATCCAGCTAGAGGGAATTCCGTTTGGTCGTTTACGGGTGGATCTATCTCAAGCAATCCAGGTAATAACCCAAAACCTACATATTAACTGTAATAAGATAAACAAATAAGATCTGTGATGTTTTCGGGATTTTAATCGTTATTGCTTCCGCTTAATCAAACCAGTTAGGTTTGATTGTTTAAACCTTTTGGAACAGTTTGTTTCATATGGTTTTGTCGTGTATCATAAACCAGTTAGGTTTGAGATCACAGTTATTCTCGTGTCAGTTCGATACGAGGATCACACAAAATCCCAACAAGTGGTTCCCATCCTAAAAACCTAACTACTGAATTATGGAAAGAATTTTCTGAATTAATGGAATGAATAAAACTGATAACCCAAGGCCTTTATTTATACATAATTCGACAGATGGACTTTGTTTAGGTGAAAAATCGCACGACGCACGACGACCGACTTAAAATCTTAAGATATCTTTCAGGATGATAATCCTGTATTAAGATAAGGTCCTGAGATAAGACAAATATACCCTCGAACGATAACAATCAATTATCGAACGATTATTATACTATATCGTACGACAAAACGTACGATATCGCACGATATGATACTAACAGTTAAGAATATCTTGAGATTGATCATTTGTAACAGGTAAACAACAAACATTGAAGAACAAATGACCGTTAAAGACCAAGATACGCTCCTCATAAAGCTCCAACCGTTACATGCGAGAATTAAGCTTCGGTTATGACCGTTGCATTTAACACGCAATTATGGACGACAGTTACACTATAGTCAGCTATAAAAGGAGTTCGAAGACCTCATTTGAAGACATCTGATTACGTTGAAGCTAGCAAACTTTCTCTACAATATTGATATTATTCTTAGTAATTTATATTCTCTTTTATTGTAATCGCATGATCTACGCTGTAACTCTCGAGGACATCACCCCTTATTGGTGATACTTAGTGCAACGTCGACTAAACCTTTTTAGTCGGCCGCAGGTTTTTTCCTCGACCTCGAGGTTTTTCCTGCGTCATCAAATTGTCTTGTCATTTATTTTATCGCGCGTTTTATCGAACTAAATTTCTTTCTCTCGACGGATCAGTCTCACAACATCTTACAATATTAAATTGTGTAATTTTTTACCAAAACAATTTGGCGCCCACCGTGGGGCCCCGTTCTGAGAAAATTTCGTTTGATAAAACGTTTGCTTACTAATCTTCAAGTTGTCTTGAGTATTCATTGCAGGATTATGGAGAATAACTTCCAACCGACTCTGCAACAACAACTAGCAGCTGCTCAGCAACAAATCCAACAGTTGGCTAATCAAAACATGGAAGCCAATAACGAAATCGTACGATTACGAGGTCTAAACCCTCAAGTTACTCAAACTAATCCTGCGATATCAGCACCGCTCCCTAGACCACCTCCCGTTCAGCAAAATCCGTTCAGGACACCACAAATACCTTCAATGCCTCAAGCCTCTCAAATACCAGTGATGTCACAAGTATCTCAAAACAACGTACGTCCACCTCAGAATAACCAATCTCAAACCATTTTTCCTCCTCTTCCATCAGGACCACCTCCTATATTTACCTACGTTCAACCCCAAGGTGTTCCTCGACCTTTTTATTCAATCCCAGAACCAATACCACACATACCAACAATAAATACCACCGTAACCCATATTCCAATCCAACCCAACTATCAAGGAAATATTGGAGTAACGCCTACTGAAAACCTTATGGACGTACGATTAAAGATGTTAGAGGAACAAAACAAAGCAATGCTCGCATTACTCGCAAAACTTCCTGGAGCAGCCGTACCAGTTGAAGTCGAACCAAAGACAGGATTTCAAGCTTCACCCTACGTTGATGAAATTGCTCTCATGGAAATACCGAAGAAATACAACATTCCTGCCTTTACAACTAAATACTCGGGAATAACAGATCCAGTGGAACATGTCGTGCAATACAAACAACTTATGTGGACTGCTTCGATCCCATCTCAATATCAGG
The DNA here is from genome assembly GCA_030169165.1 of Centaurea solstitialis. Taxonomy (NCBI): domain Eukaryota; kingdom Viridiplantae; phylum Streptophyta; class Magnoliopsida; order Asterales; family Asteraceae; genus Centaurea; species Centaurea solstitialis. The sequence goes on from CM058046.1 coordinate 29,906,451, forward strand.
AGGCATGCATGTGTAAAAGTTTCGGATCTACTCTTACAGGAGCTGCGCTACAATGGCTTATAAATTTAAAGCCAAAGAGTATTGAATCATTCACTGAATTGGTGAACCAATTCACTCGACAGTTCGCAAGCAGTCGCAAGATGGAAAAACAAACCAGTGACTTGTACTATGTCGTACAGAAAACCGGAGAAACGATACGTGATTATTTTAACAGGTTTAATGCAGAAATGATCGAAGTCAAGAATTGCGATATAAAAACCGCAATTGAAGCATACAAACGTGGGCTCGATAATTCTTCGGAATTATATACGGATCTCACAAAATATCCACCAGAGAACTTTGACGATGTACGAGCTCGAACGTTAGCCCACATGAGAATTGAAGACGACGCCATCTTCAGACGGAAGCATTCGAACGAAAAGAAAAATCTGGGCGCACAGAAACACGATTTTAAACCTAAGAGAGTAAATAAAATTGGAAACTCTCGACAAGAATCCAAAACTCGCACGAGCAAAGGTACAGGAAGAATTAGATATCCCGATGTATCTACTTACAATTTTGCAGGTACATCCAAAGAACTGGTGGATTCCTTGCGAAAGATCGATGCAAACGTACGATGGCCCAAGAAGCCGGAGAATCCTAGCAAAGACAAAGATCAAACTAAATGGTGCGAGTTCCATGCTGATCATGGACACACGACGGACGAATGCATTAGCCTCAAAAAGGAGATTGCTTACCTCAAAACGAATGGGCACCTAAAAGGTATTATTGGCGATGAAGCAAAAAGGCCAACATCACCGATCCATACCAAAGTGGTCAATTGCATTACTGGTGGATCAGAAGTATGTGGCTTGACATACTCTGCGGCTAAACGACACGCACGAGAAGGACCTGAAGGATATCCTATCCCTGAAGATTCAAAGACTGCAGCTGAAAAAGAACTTGATACAGCCAAACTAACGTTCGATCAAGACGATCTATCAGGCGTTAACCAAAAACATCATGATGCTTTGGTTATACAGTTAACCATTGGAAACTGTTTAACCAAGAGAGTATTGGTGGATAGAGGTAGTTCAGCTAACGTTATATTCTCAGATACTCTAAAAATCATGGGCATCGACAGATCCAACATCGTACGACGGACTACAACTCTAGTAGGCTTCAATGGAGACGCGACGAGTACCCTCGGAGAAATAGTATTGCCAGTCTTCGCCAAAGGAATCAACAAGCAAACTAAATTCAACGTCATAGATTGTCCGTCAGCATATAACACAATACTCGGAAGACCCTGGATCCATGATATGAAGGCCGTACCATCGACCTATCATCAGAAGATTAAGTTTCCATCTCCCTGGGGCGTGCAAGAGATCGTCAGTGAAAAGAAAATTGCTCGTGAATGTTACAAGATCACGATGAAGACTAAACCCCAGGATATCTAGCAATTACAGAGCCAGGATGGAGTACGATCGTACGATGACCTTCAACTTGAAGAAGTCGTACTAGATCCAAAACATCCTGATCGAAAAGTCTTCGTGGGAGCAACACTAACCCCTGATATAAAAAACAGAATAATATCTTTTTTGCAGGAACACTCGGATTGCTTCGCATGGTCGCACGAAGACATGGTTGGGATTGATCCTGACATCATCTCGCACAAGCTGAACGTAGATCCATCATTTAAACCAATTAAGCAGAAACGACGTAAGTTCGCGCCAGAACGCAACAAAGTTACTAACGACGAGGTCGATAATTTACTAAAGACAGGAAAGATTAGAGAAGTTAAGTATCCAGATTGGCTGGCAAACGTGGTAGTCGTGCAAAAGAAGAACGGAAAGTGGCGAGTCTGTATCGACTTTACAGATTTAAATAAAGCATGTCCAAAAGACCCGTTTCCACTACCTCACATCGATGCGATGGTCGATGCAACGGCAGGTCATGAATTACTCACATTCATGGACGCATATTCTGGATACAATCAAATCCTGATGCACACAGACGATCAAGAGAAGACAGCCTTCATGACGGATAAAGGGATATACTGCTACAAGGTGATGCCCTTCGGCCTCAAGAACGCAGGATCAACGTACCAACGACTTGTAAACATGATGTTCAAAGAACATCTTGGTCGAACGATGGAAGTATACATTGACGATATGCTGGTAAAATCCGAACGATCACATGATCACATTGATCATTTGAAACAATCGTTCGATATCTTACGACAATACAAAATGAAACTCAATCCTACGAAATGTTCCTTCAGAGTACGTGCTGGTAAATTCCTCGGATACATGGTCACTCAACGTGGGATAAAAGCAAGTCCAGAGCAGATCAAGGCCATCAAAGAGATACAATCCCCAAGAAACGTGAAAGAAGTACAAAAGCTTACTGGACGAGTGGCGGCATTAAACAGATTCATCTCACGATCATCTGACAAATGCCACTTATTTTACAATGTACTACGTAAAAACCAAGGTTTCAACTGGACAGAGGCTCATGAAAAAGCATTGCAAGATCTGAAGCAGTACATGGCCTCCCCTCCATTGTTGACAAAACCGATTGAAGGCGAAAGCTTGCAATTATACTTAGCCGTCAGCAACAATGCGGTAAGTGCAGTCCTCGTACGAGAAGATGATCAGCAACAACATCCGATTTACTACATAAGTAAATCCTTTCTAAATGCCGAGACCAGATATACATCGATGGAAAAATTGCTCTTAGGTCTCGTGACAACAGCTAAAAAGTTACGACATTATTTCGAATCACATCATATAATAGTCGTAACCAATTATCCTCTCAAGACCGTACTTCGTAAGCCTGAACTTACGGGTCGATTAGCCAAATGGAGTATCTACCTAAGTGGATTTGATCTCACGTACAAACCCAGAACGGCGATAAAGTCTCAAGCGTTGGCAGATTTCGTGGCAGAATTCAGTCCAGAAGTAGAGCAACCATCGCACGATGAAATCAACAATGTGATGATTCAAGACAATCAGCTTTGGACTCTATACGTCGATGGATCCTCCAACATCAGAGGATCAGGATTAGGAATTGTCCTGAAATCATCACACGGGGGGAACATGGTGTACTCAATACGATGTGAATTCAAAGCTACCAACAACGAAGCAGAATATGAAGCCTTAATTGCTGGATTGGAAATAGCCTATAACTCGGGGGCACGACGTCTGCACGTACGAAGTGACTCGTTACTAGTGGTGAATCAAATTAACGGTGATTTTCAAGCGAAAGATTCGAAAATGATGGTCTATCTCGAGATCGCTAAAGAAAGTATCGCACGATTCGAAAAGTTCTCGATAGAACAAATCCCAAGAGATTTGAACGTTCAAGCTGACGCTTTGGCTAATTTGGGATCCGCATTCAATGAACCGACTTTGGAGAACATTCCCATAATTCATCTTACGATGTCTTCCATCGAAGCAAAAGAAAAAGTACAAATGATCGAAGAAGTCTACAACTGGTCACTTGATATATGGAATTATCTAAGGTATGATAAACTTCCCGACGACAAGATAGAAGCCAGAAAGACCAAAGTGAAGGCCTCGCGGTATACGATCTTCGAAGGAAGACTGTATCGCAAATCCACATCTGGATTAATCCTACGATGCATAACGAGTCAGAAGCATATGAATCAGATCCTACAAGAAATGCACGATGGAGAATGTGGAAACCATTCTGGAGGACGAAGTCTTGCAAATAGAATCTCACGATAAGGCTATTATTGGCCTACTCTTCGAGAAGATGCTATGAGGTATGTACAAAAATGCGACGCCTGCCAAAAACATTCAGGTATGTCCCACTTACCTTCTGAACCCCTACATTCTGTCTTAATCCCATGGCCATTCATGCGATGGGGGATGGACATCGTAGGAAAGTTACCTCCTGCTCCAGGACAAAAAGTTTACTTGCTTGTTCTCACCGATTATTTTTCCAAATGGATCGAAGCTGCTGCTTTTTCTCAGGTAAGAGATAAGGAAGTTATTTCTTTTATCCAAACTAACATTATATACAGGTTTGGAGTACCATCGGAGATCATGTGCGATAATGGTTCGCAGTTTATAAGCGAAAGAACTCGTAAGTTCTGCGATGAACGTGGAATTAGGTTAATTACTTTGACACCTAGATACCCTCAATCCAATGGTCTAGCAGAATCGAGTAACAAAGTCATCATTAATTCGATTCGAAAAAGGCTAAAGGAAGCGAAGGGAAGATGGGTCGAAGAATTACCTTCAGTCTTATGGGCAAATCGTACGACTCCAAGGACCTCAACAGGACAAACGCCCTTCTCCCTTGTTTATGGATGTGAAGCAGTACTACCGATCGAATCTCAACTTCCGATAGCAAGGCATCGTACGATGAACCAAAACGTAATAAATCTATATTATGATCTAGATGCATTGGAAGAACTCAGAGAAAAGGCGTTTCAAAAAATGGCATTACAAAAAGCCATGGTCGAACGACATTTCAACAAGAAAGTTAAAGCAAAAATTTTCCAAGTAGGAGATTATGTCCTACGACAGGTATTTCAGAATACTCAAGAGCTGAACGCAGGAAAACTTTCCATCAAATGGGAAGGACCTTATATAATCTCTAAGATTATCGGAAATGGTGCATACAAGCTTACAAATATCGAAGGAAAAGAAGTTCCACGAAGTTGGAATGCAACACATCTTAAGAGGTATTACTTCTAAACCTTTTCATTTTTACTACTATTTTATTACGAACGATTACTGACTTGGGCGTCGGAGCGCCGTTGGTCAAACCAACGGCCACCCCTTAGCCATTCTTTTCGCAGGTATCGCACGATAATCGCATGTATCGCACGAATATCGCAAATATCGCACGAATAACCTAAGCTTACAACGCACGATCACAATACGCACGCACGCAAGATAAAACGCCAGTCGCACGGTACAAAATAAAGAAACGTTTCTAAAGAGAACTAAGTTCTAAAAACACAAATTGACATGTACGATAAACCAAAATCATTCATTCCAAGAGTACTTAAACAAGACAAAAAAGTACTTAAATTCGTACAATTATAAAATAAAACTAAGTACTAGGAGGGGCATCGGATCCCACAACTCCAGCATCATCGCCCGATCCTTCAACAGCGTCTGTAGATCCCACGATCTTAGGAGGAACCTCTTCAGTAGTCAAGGTCGCTGGAGTGGATCCAGAGACCATTTCATCTTGAGTCTCCTCCCCAACGGCAGCAACCTCGACAGGCTTCTCTCCGACCTCCTCGTCCAAGTCTTTAAGATCGTCAGCATCCAAGAGATCTTCAGATCCCATAAGCTCGCGGAATGCCTCCACCTCTTCCTTGGCAATCCCAACGGTGAGGGTTCCAGCTATCACACGACGCATAAGGGCCACACGAGCTACAACCCTTATTAACGCCGCCTCGTCCCTCAGATCCTGGATTTCAGACGATAAGGCCTCCTCCCGCGTTGCCTTCTCCAGTCGAATAGCCTTCAGCTCTTCCTCCAGCTTGGACGTACGATCAAGAACGATCTTCATACGGGAACGTTGCTCTTCCCTCATGCGCTCGGACTCTTCGAGTTTCAACTCCAGGTCATCGATCTTGACCTGTTTTGCCTCCAGGTCGGATGCAAGTTTGAAAACCTTCTCCTTGACTTTGTCAGCTTCCTTTACAGCAGCCCTCTCGCTGGCCATCTTGGCTTTCATATCGTTCTTTATGGTCTCCATCCGAGAATGAAGACCAAGGCTGGCTTGAAAGCCCTGGAAAATGAAGAAAATTAATTAAAATCGTACAATATCCAAAAACAAATCATGCGATAGAAAAAAGACTTACCAAGAAAGAGAGGCCCACAGCAGCAGCATCAATTTCCTCGAACCTCAATTTGGAAAATTGCTCCTTTTGCGAAGGAAGGAGAAATTGCTCGATGGCTGGGAAGATGTCCTCTTTCCTCACGACATCCCCTTCCAGAAAACCCTTGGGCAGAGTTATGTTCATCGAGGATGAACCAACATCGAACGACGTCCTCTTTGGCGCCTTCGCAGGAGTCTTTGTTGCTTTGATTCCCTTCGACTGATCCTCAGGAGGAGCAGATCTGATCGGGGAAACACTAATCGCATCATCCGCCTTTTGCTTAGCTTCATGCGATGGATTAATGGTCTCAGATGTAGACCTCGTACGTTTCGCTGGAGGCTCACCTCCAGCCATCTCCTTCTTCTTCAAAGCTGCCCTCCTAGCAGCTTCCAACTGTTCAGCCCTCCTCGACGGTTTCTTCGATGATCCTACAAAAATAAGATATATAAGAAGCAAATAATAAAGTATTATCGTACGACATAAATCAAACGTACGATATACCTTCCATCTCTTCTTCTGAGATCACTTGAACTTCGGGGTCAACCTGAGTAGCTTCTTCTTCACACTCTACCACGATCTCTTTAGCCTTTTGGGTAGAGTAAAAACGTTCACTAATGCTGTACGATAAGAATCGTTCGACTGCAGCTTTTGACTCTTCAGTGGGCTCGAACGTGAAATCAATCTCTGCAAAAAGTAATCCAACATTAGACAAACAAAATAAAAGATTGTAAAAAAGACATCATCAAAAGAAACACCTATACCTAATGAATTCCACTCCGGCGCAACCCATCCACCCTCCTCCAGGACTGAGGATGATCGTACAAACACATAACGGGACTTCCACCCACGATCGTGTACCTGAGTGCCGTGTACTAACATAGAATCCCCTCTACCCTTTGGAAACAAACCATACCGATCATAATCCGTCGATTTCACGGTATACGCTGTAAGAAGGTCATCGACAGAGAATGCAGGACGACCCCAGTCCTTCGTCACACGTTCAATGACATTAATAACCCTCCAGAATTGGGGCATTAGTTGACCAGGAGAAAGATCGAAGCGGCTCATGAAAGCACGCGAAAGAGGACTATAAGGCCATCTAAAACCTATCTTAAACGGGTATTCAAACAAAGCAAAAAACCCCGCTGGTGCATCCGCTGGTCTAATCTCATCTGCCACCTTCAGAATCGCACTATCAGGCAATCCTGCTAAACTCCTAAGGGCCGCAACCTCTAAAGAATCTTTGATAGTACTCTTAACTTCCATTGATTCAACAACCTCTAACCTATTCAAACTATTCCTAAGACGATTGAAACGAAGCAAGTCGAAATTCTTAGGGTTCTTTTCGGCTATAGATTTTAAACGCATGAAAAAGCAAGAAGAAGAGGGTACCTTATAAATAATCGTCGCTCAAATCCTTGCCGAAAATAGAGGACTGATTTTGGGAAACGATTGCTCTAACAAAATTGAGAGATATGTATCTAATTCAAATTGAAATTATCTATTATATGGAAACTGAATTTCTCTCCAAGTATTGCAGGTCCAATCGCACAACGACACGCATTCATTTACAACCGTTGAGACGACAGCTGTCGTAAACGCGTCATCACGATGACGTCACTAAAATCGCTTCATATTCGATTTGATTTAAATGAAATTCATTTATTTACAATTGATTATTCTTCAGCATAACTAACGATCAGCTTTCGCAGATAAGAGATTCAGAAATATTTAGGACAAAATTTTTCTAAATCTCGGGGGCAAATTGTTTAGGTGAAAAATCGCACGACGCACGATGACCGACTTAAAATCTTAAGATATCTTTCAGGATGATAATCCTGTATTAAGATAAGGTCCTGAGATAAGACAAATATACCCTCGAACGATAACAATCAATTATCGAACGATTATTATACTATATCGTACGACAAAACGTACGATATCGCACGATATGATACTAACAGTTAAGAATATCTTGAGATTGATCATTTGTAACAGGTAAACAACAAACATTGAAGAACAAATGACCGTTAAAGACCAAGATACGCTCCTCATAAAGCTCCAACCGTTACATGCGAGAATTAAGCTTCGGTTATGACCGTTGCATTTAACACGCAATTATGGACGACAGTTACACTATAGTCAGCTATAAAAGGAGTTCGAAGACCTCATTTGAAGACATCTGATTACGTTGAAGCTAGCAAACTTTCTCTACAATATTGATATTATTCTTAGTAATTTATATTCTCTTTTATTGTAATCGCATGATCTACGCTGTAACTCTCGAGGACATCACCCCTTATTGGTGATACTTAGTGCAACGTCGACTAAACCTTTTTAGTCGGCCGCAGGTTTTTTCCTCGACCTCGAGGTTTTTCCTGCGTCATCAAATTGTCTTGTCATTTATTTTATCGCGCGTTTTATCGAACTAAATTTCTTTCTCTCGACGGATCAGTCTCACAACATCTTACAATATTAAATTGTGTAATTTTTTACCAAAACAGACTTGGCGATCGCGAAACGGCAGGTCGCGGCGCGAAACGGGAAACTCAATCTTCTAGAATTTTCTTTTCCATATCTGATGAAGATCTTGCTTAGGGAAGAAGTCTTCCATCTGATGGAGAAATCTGGAACATTCCGGAATAATCTGGGAGGAAGCAATTAACTTGGAAGGGAAGAAAAGCAGATAAATGGAAATTATTAAAGGATATTTCCATTTCTTCACAAAGTATCCACTTTTGACGCTTTTTACCCTCTTTTTGATACGTTTTGCATTTCACCCCCAAATTTACCTGAAATTACAATTCACACCCTTTTAGTAGCAATAATGTCCAAATAAGGCCTAACACATATACAAAAGTGGGGAACTAGTGCGAGTAAAACATGTATAATTTTGCAGTTATCACTAATCTAACAACAAAATACTCAATTGGTGATCTTTGGATCACCAATTCTCTTAACATTCAACAAAACCCTAACCCTTGAACCAAACTTACAAATTAACATGTAATACACACAAACAATCAACAATTACCTTAGAATAGCCACCAACAACTACCAATCACAGACTTGCTAAGCAGGAATAACCTTCTTCTTCTTTCAATTTCACCCAAGAACTCCCAAAATCTCCCTAACCCTCTCTCAAAAACGTAAATTGCAAAATGAGAGAGTTAGGGCTTTCACCCTGATGCGGTAATTAACGTATATAAAAAGCGTAACAAGTTTTAACCTCTAATGCCTAGCCACTGTCTTACCACATATACAGGCAAGTGTACCTGATCGTGAGTAATATAGTGTAGGAAAGTCCAGGTATCGTATCTACCACTGGGAACGGTCAAGTTATCGTAGATTATTAATCTAAATCAGTTTAATTAACCTAAAGCTTTTTTTTGGGGGGGGGGGGGGGTTTATGAAAAACGTTTGAATACTTAAAAAGACAAATAACTAAGCAGAAACTAAGAAAGCAATTAAAATACTGATTTAAGATTATATTAAGGAAAAACAGCAGTACTTATCATGGTATAGTGAATCCCCAAAATGGATGATATGAATAGGTCGAAGGTTTGGTTGTTTTGACTATTGTAGGAATTTAAGTCTAGGACACCCTAACATGTGAAGATTATGGTTAGAAACTAGGACACGATCCTCCTAATTCCAATCCTAAATCGTTTGGTCCACAATCTAGAATCGGTAAACCAGTCCTAATTAATATTGCAACGACTCTTCTACTATCTGGTCACTCTTGGTCCAAGTAACCCCTTAACACAACCTCTTGGTCCAAAGTCAGGCTAAGGTAGGTTGATTATCCTTTCGGAGTCTATCTGCTTTGGTCTAACAAATACACCCAACCAATTGAATTCAAATTGCCAAAACAATATCAATCAGAAAAGAACCATAATAAACATTCAATTAATCAAAACAAACCAGTAAACATTAATCACAAAAGTATCATCCATAAAGGTTCATCGACCATGACAAGCACTACTACTAAAAACCACTCACTAATCATAACGAAAACAAAAGTAGACATCGACATGATACCGACAGTACAACGACGGATGATCGAAGATCGACTCCTGCAGCGTATCGGCACCTTTCGTACTCTCACTCTCGTTCCTCCTCGTATCCCGTACCAAAAATCATGTTCTGAACTGAAGGGGAAGGCTGGTATTTAAAAGAAAACGTCCAGGGGCCATCTGGCGATCGCCAGACTGCAGGTTTGGCGACGCCAGACATTTAGGTCAACCCTGGTCTTCAATTCAGTCGAATCTGGCGGCGCCAGATTGGGAATCTCGCGAACACCAAGTGTCTCCTGTGTTGACTTTGTGCATTATTCACGTTTTCTCGCCTTTTTTCGTACTTTTCCGTTCCACGGCCTCCAAATCCTTCATAAACAATAATAAGCTCATTTAGTGCATGAAATGATCAGAAATGGGTGAGAAATGGGGTAAAGTCATGCAATTTCGTTTAACCAAAACATGTATAATTTTGGTGTTATCAAAATCCCCACACTTAAGCTTTGATTGTCCTCAATCAAAAGACTGAAAGATAAGAAAGATAACTCCAAAATTATCTCCACCCAAGATCATCAAAGAGAACAAAGCATACTCACATAATCGAACACACAAACAAGACTCATCAAGCAATCGGATACCAAGGCCAACCTTTTACCCTCACATAATATGAATAACAATATAAAGTGTATCTCTCAGGGGTAAAAGTGTATATGTAAGTGATCACACCAATACTCGACTAATTCCCTCATGCATAAGCTTGTCACCAAATCTAATCTCCACCACTGAGAAGTTGTCAACCGTCAAGAGGACTTTAGGGTTGTAATGTTAGGCTAAGGGTTAAGGGTAGGATAAAGGATATATAAGTGACTAAGGTTATTGCAACAAAAATTTGAAAACTCAATCAGTAATGATCCAAACAGTGAAACAAGCTGACTTTCGAACAATGAAACTTTTGGGATGAGTATTTCCTCTCTTTTCTTTTGAATTGGCCTAAGCCTATGGCTTATTTGGGGCACAAATTCTTTTTCAATCTTTTCAGCTCACATTCTTTTCTTTTTATATTCTCGACTCTTTTGATATTTCTTTTTCTTTTCTGAGTCTCAAATATTTTCTCTTTCTTTTCTTTTCTCCTTTTTTTTTTCCAGAGCAGCAACTATGTTGCTTTTGGGCTCTTTTAAATCTCAATCCCATAAAAACTGTCAAATATGAAAAACTGGATCAAAACATCTCAAGATTCAAATTTAAGTCACGGCCAAAAGATAGATAAAACAATTAAGCTCAAGGATAAAGTGTATAGTGGGTAAAGAAATGAAAAAGGCTAAGGCTCAAAATGGTTTCAAGGGATAAAGTGTTAAAAGGTGAACACTTTTCAATCAAAGGCTAGGCAAATCAGACGATCTTATGATGAGATTATCTGACGAAGGCTAAAAGGGTTAGAAACGAAGGCCTCTATCAGTGCAATGGTGATAAATACTTCTCTTATGTGGTCTCGACAAGCATTCAAATGACAAGTTCTACCTTGGGTCAAAGTCGGTATTCCTCACGAAATAAACAGATATAACAATTAAGGCTCAAACTCTTAATGGAATTGGGTGAGGCACTCATGGTAATTAGTATTCCAAGGCATCCTTTTACTCAACTAATCCTATTCAGTGTTCTCCTATGCAAGCAACTCAGTCTCAAAAACAATCTCAGATTTCGAAAAAAAATTGGGGTCAAATCTCAAAGCTTTCAAAAATTTGAAAAACGACAATCCATAAAGCAAAAAGTGAACCCATTTAAACAGATAAGTCTACATAACCCCCTCCCCACACTTAAAATTTGCAGTGTCCTCAATGCAACAATTAACACAATTATGGAGTAATTGGGAAAAAGAGAAACTTCCCGGGTTATGTGACGAAATTTGTTCTGATCTGAGAGTGGTCCAAAAAAATCGTGCTCGATCATAGATCATAGGTCGCTGTATCTACCAAAAAAGAAAAAAGAAAAAGTAAAAACGAACTAGCAAAAATAAACCAAACCAAACCAATTAATAAGCTACTAAAAATCCTAAGCAATCCAAACAAATAAAAATTGTTTAACCAAACCACACAAGCAAAAAATAAAATTGTCTCAAACAACCATATCGAATAACGGAGATAAAAGAGAGAGATCAATAAGGGCCACGAGGTTGGTTTTGCCAATCCTCGTAAGTCGGGTAACCGGGCGGAGCATCCTCGGAGTATGGCCAATAAGGTGATGGAGCATACGCGGTATTCGGTTGAATACCGAAGTGGGAGGCCATCTGGTTCATCACTCCACTTTGCCAGTTGGCTTGGTGAAGAGCCTCCACAGTGTTGTACTCCATATGTTGATGATGACGGCCGTAAGAAAGTGACATCTCCGAGAGTCGGTTACTCAAGTCTTGGTAACCCGAATATGCCGTCCAATGCGCCGGTTGCTCTCCCGCACTCGTTCCACTTGTTCCACCAATCTCATGCGTGCTCCTCGGTGCTTGATTTCTCGCTTGACTTCTTGGTTGACTCCCCGTTCCGTAAGCTTGAGGATTATGGATCCATGCATTGTAATCCCTTCCGATCATATGCTCAACCCTCGCTACTCCCATTCCACGGAGTTGGTCCATGTCGATCAATCCCATCTCCCCAAGGTTCGTCATCGAGGCAATGGCACCCGCGGTAAGGATACCGAAGTGCTTGGCCAAGAGCGTCACGTACTGGCCACCAACTATGCGACTACCCTCTCGATAACCACTCGCCTTGGCGAGTTGAACGACGATGAGATACGGAGCATTCGGATATTTGTCATCCGTAGAGAGTTGTTCAAGAAGCCATAGATCATAAACCAAAACTTTCTCCTCACTTGAAGAACGAGCGTTCACCGCTTGAATGAGCATGCGGTGTAGAAGTCTATTCGAAGAAGCAAGAAAACCTTTAACTTTGAGATTAGCACCATATTCACCTTCACCAAGAATTGCCTAAGCCAATTGACGATCAAAACCATCCGGCCTCTTTGCGGTCGCCCACATGTACTCCGCGAATCCGGGAGCATCAACCTCCTCTTGGGTATATATCCCCAAGGCAACGGCAAAGTCGATCAAAGATAGGGATCTCCAAACTCCACCAAGTCGAAATGTCATGCATGATTGATGAAACTCCTCAAGGGCCTTGATGGCCTCAAAACGGAATGTGGCCACGAACTCCACAATAAGCTCGCGATAAAGGGCCTCGGCGATGTCGAAGACTCGCTCCCATGCATGGCAAATATAATACTCGGTGCTATCCTCGTCGTAGGCATGCTTCTCGAGTATCGCTTTGATGTTGTTTTCGACACTCATTGATCGAAGAAGGTCCCAATCAACTCTCCTTGGAATAAGCACTTGACGGGCAAGAAGTCGGTTCACGGTATCCCGGTACTCCTCCCGTTTTTGGACATTCAAAGTTGGGTCATTCATGAAGTAGGTGAACACGTGACTACCATCCGGTGCACGGAAATTGGTTGCGGTGGAAGTGGATGATCGGGTTCTTTGTCTCTACAAAACCAAAATACCATTGTCTTAGATGAATTTTTTTACCCAATGAATGCAAGACAAGGTTTATTCATGTCAAAACCAAACGAGACAAACACTTCTACAACTAACAAGTTCAAGTATCACAATCATGTAAGAATCGAAGGACAAAGGGGATGTGGAACATCCCCACACTTGAACTTTTAGTTCAACCACAATTACAAACCAATCTAGTTATCAAGAAAGAATGGGGGATTTTGGTGTTCTCAAAATCCCCACACTTATCATTTAACCACAATCACTAGATTAAACAATCAAATAGCATGCTAGATCAAGATTTCAATCATAATATATGGCATGCATTAATCTAAAAGCTCTAAACAATCAATGGAGTATCAAGAACAATGTTAAATCCATTTAAGCAAACAAACACCATTGATGCCCAAAACAAGATCTACATTTACCAAATCAAGCAATCCTCACGAAATTAAAGTTAGGAAACGTACCTTGTTCATGTTGAATGATGAAATTGAAGCTCAAGAAAGTCGAATCTCGCAAGAACGTGAGAGGTTTAGCGGCGCCTAAGAGAGATTAGGGTTGTGGTGAAGTGAAAAAGTGAGAAAAGAGGGTTTAAAACCCGTCTGTCCCTACTTGGCGTCGCGAAACAGGCGGTTTTCAAAAATACCCTAGTTTTTAAACATTTCGCGTCGCCAAACGGTCCTCCTCGTGTCGCGAGATTCGCCAAATCTTACCTGGTACCAACCTTACGAACTTCGCGTCGCCAGACTTGAAATCTGGCGATCGCGAAGTGCCCACTGTTTCCAACTTTTGAAAATTTGCATCGCCCTCCGAATTCGCTCGAATTTGGTTTTTATCTCCTCCGTATGGTTACCTAAGCAATATCAAACGAAAACATTAATAAAAACACACACGAAAATCACTAAAAACGAAAGAAAACGAAAAAGCTCGGGTTGCCTCCCGAGAAGCGCTTCATTTTTAGACGGGTCTAGAGCTCGACCCCACTTCCTACTCATTTCTTGGCACGTCGGGCTGACGAGCCCTTCTTCTTTCTGTGATCTTTCTTGGAGAATCCCGGTTCATTGAGTTTCTGATCCTTTTGATGCATCGGGTTTGGATAGTCTTCTGTTTTCTTTCCATGCTCATGCGGGAGTAACGGGCGGTTCATGTTCTTTTTGTAGGCCAAAGAAGGATCTTCATATGGTTCATCAAGGTGTTTGACCGGCTCTCCGTTAGGATCAAAGTAAATCCGATTGTCCCCATATCCCAAGCTTGTGACTTGGTTTCGCATATCGGTATTCACTTGAGCGGTGTGCAAGAAAGATCTTCCGAGGATTATCGGGATCTCCGTATTCTGTGGAAGGTTAGCTATAACGAAGTCCGTATAATAAACAAAGTTTCCAATGCGAATCGGGACTCCTTCCGCTATTCCTAACGGTTTTGTCATGTAACCGTTCACGCCTCGGTATTGATAATCTGTTGGTATGATCTTTTTAACTCCCATTTTCCTGCAATAACCAACAGGCATCATATTAAGAGCGGCACCTGAATCTACTAAAGCAAGACCTTTAAATCTATGACAAGAAATAGGTAAGTTATAGCTCCCTAGATCATGCTTGATAGGTGCAATGTAGATGAGATCATCCTCCGGTGCTTTTTTCTTTTCTTTCTCCTTTTCTTTCTCCTTGCCTTTATCTTCTTTCTTCGGGATCACGAATTCCACGTATCCGCCTTGCTTTCCATCTTCCTCCTCATCATCATCACTTGAAGCTTCGGGCACCTTGAGTCTTAAGTGTTCAAATGACACGGTGAACCCCTCCGAATCGTAATCCGTGGCATAATCGGGCTCACTCTCGCTATCAGTTTCCACGTACTTCTTAGTGTAGATGCTTCACATTCTCCACCTTCGGGTTGACTTGTGTTTGCGTCGGCAACTCCCCTTGAGTTCTTTCGCTTAGCATTTGCGAAACACGTCCAACCTGCAGTTCCAAATTCTGGATGATGCTTTGGTGATTACGTAAGTATGAACTTACCTCATCGTTTAGCTTCTTTTGCGCATCCATGAATTGGACAATCCGATCTTCGATGGAAACACGTGGCTCTCCATCCGGTCTTTGGTTCTGTTGAGTCGGTGCAAAGAAACCGGGAGGTCTCGGGATGAAATTACGGTTGTTGTTCCACCTCCCTTGGTAATCGCCTCGGTTAAGATAGTTCACCTCCTCGAGTGTCATCATTGGTCTGTTCGGGCAATCCTTAGTCAAGTGTGGTCCATTGCACTCCTCGCATCCAACCTGCAAAGCATGAACAAATTTAATAAGTTCTTCGATTTTGTGTTCAAACTTTACCTGTTGGTTTTTCATAGCGGCTAGTTTATCGGATGGATCGAAGTCGGTTGAGATTTTTCCGGCCATCCTTGGAATTTGCAAACGCTTGTCCTTCCTCCAATCTATGTTATGTATGAGCATGTCTTCGAGGAGCTTGTAACCTTCCGTGGGCGTTTTGTACATGAAGACACCACCTGCAGATGAATCCAAAGTAGCTCGTGAAGAATAAGCAAGTCCACTATAGAAAGTTTGAACCTGTTCACTCTTATTCAACTCGTGACTCGGGCACGAGTTTAAGAGGTGCTTGAAACGTTCCCATGCTTCGGATATAGTCTCCCCGTCTTGTTGTTGGAAAGATCGGATCTCGGCTCTCAATTTATCGATTTTGGATGGTGGAAATAATCGGGAAAGGAACTTTGAACGAAGTCCTTCCCAAGTAGTGATCGAACTTGGCTCTAAGGATCGCAACCAAGCCCTAGCTTCTCCGGTAAGCGTTAGAGGAAAGACCCGAAGACGAATTGCATCATCCCGGTCTGCCTCTGTTTTGAACAGATCACAAATATCCACGAAGTTTTCCATGTGAACGATAGGATTGCTATCGTTTTTCCCGTCGAAGGTAAGGTCCTTGATCATGTGTAGGAGCTTCCCCGGGATTTCCTTGTTCAGGTTCGGCTTCGTGATCGGATTGGTGGGCACTGTTGGAGCGGCTCTCCTGGCAGTCCACATCGGTGCCTCGTCTCCCATCTCAAAAATCAAAGCTCTCGGGCGAACTTTGTTTGCTTTTGACTTCTTTTTGTTTCTTTTTCTAAACTCTCTCTCCGGCTCCTCAAATGGCTCTAACAAGTCTGCCGTGACTGAAATCACAACAAACGGTTACGGGCAACTTGCGGGAAACAAAGAGATAAAATAAAAATAAAGATAAAACTAACTAATTAAACTAGAAAGCGAAAAACTTGCAAGGGAAAGAATCCCTCACAAGGATCGATTAACAAAACTAAATAAGACTACAATCTAACAACTACCGTTCCCCGGCAACGGCGCCAAAAACTTGATGCGGTAATTAACGTATATAAAAAGAGTAACAAGTTTTAACCTCTAATGCCTAGCCACTGTCTTACCACATATACAGGCAAGTGTACCTGATCGTGAGTAATATAGTGTAGGAAAGTCCAGGTATCGTATCTACCACTATGAAGGGTCAAGTTATCGTAGATTATTAATCTAAATCAGTTTAATTAACCTAAAGCTTTTTTTTGGGGGGGGGGGTTTATGAAAAACGTTTGAATACTTAAAAAGACAAATAACTAAGCAGAAACTAAGAAAGCAATTAAAATACTGATTTAAGATTATATTAAGGAAAAACAGCAGTACTTATCATGGTATAGTGAATCCCCAAAATGGATGATATGAATAGGTCGAAGGTTTGGTTGTTTTGACTATTGTAGGAATTTAAGTCTAGGACACCCTAACATGTGAAGATTATGGTTAGAAACTAGGACACGATCCTCCTAATTCCAATCCTAAATCGTTTGGTCCACAATCTAGAATCGGTAAACCAGTCCTAATTAATATTGCAATGGCTCTTCTACTATCTGGTCACTCTTGGTCCAAGTAACCCCTTAACACAACCTCTTGGTCCAAAGTCAGGCTAAGGTAGGTTGATTATCCTTTCGGAGTCTATCTGCTTTGGTCTAACAAATACACCCAACCAATTGAATTCAAATTGCCAAAACAATATCAATCAGAAAAGAACCATAATAAACATTCAATTAATCAAAACAAACCAGTAAACATTAATCACAAAAGTATCATCCATAAAGGTTCATCGACCATGACAAGCACTACTACTAAAAACTACTCACTAATCATAACGAAAACAAAAGTAGACATCGACATGATACCGACAGTACAACGACGGATGATCGAAGATCGACTCCTGCAGCGTATCGGCACCTTTCGTACTCTCACTCTCGTTCCTCCTCGTATCCCGTACCAAAAATCATGTTTTGAACTGAAGGGGAAGGCTGGTATTTAAAAGAAAACGTCCAGGGGCCATCTGGCGATCACCAGACTGCAGGTTTGGCGACGCCAGACACTTAGGTCAACCCTGGTCTTCAATTCAGTCGAATCTGGCGGCGCCAGATTGGGAATCTCGCGAACACCAAGTGTCTCCTGTGTTGACTTTGTGCATTTTTCACGTTTTCTCGCCTTTTTTTTCGTACTTTTCCGTTCCACGGCCTCCAAATCCTTCATAAACAATAATAAGCTCATTTAGTGCATGAAATGATCAGAAATGGGTGAGAAATGGGGTAAAGTCATGCAATTACGTTTAACCAAAACATGTATAATTGTGGTGTTATCACACCCCTTCTTAGTTACATGACCTACCTAACCTTTAGTTCGACACGACATGACACGAAGATAAACGGGTACGGGTTGAGGTTTTTTACCTGTCAACCCGCCAATTTTCACAGGTCGTGTCACGAACCCGTTTATCTTTTAGTTAATTATTTTTTATATAATAAAAATAACATCTTTAGTTTTTTACTTTAACCCGATTTGGTTGTAAATTTGAACTTTGGTTGTATGTTAAACTTTGAATTGGTTGTTTTTGCACCTTTGCAATTTGGATTTGGTTGTATTTTTTAACTTTGGTAATTTCAATTATGACCCGTTTATGACCCGCAACCCGTTTATGACCTGTCAATCCGAGTTTGACCAGTCGACCCACCAACCCGTGACATGATCCATGACACGACCCGTCACGGGTTAGGGTTGAAGACGTTGACACGATTAGCCTAATGGCTCGTGTCACGATTTGATATTTTTACCTCGCCAACCCGTGACCTACTAACCCGAACACTACGTGTTTGCCACCCCTACATCATATGTTAACGAAAGGAAATTAGGAAAAAAAGAATATTTTTTTCGCATTTGATTTTGGCACGTTTTCCACATTCTAATTTCATCACGTGTAAGAGTTTGACGACTTACTGACTTGTAGCGTTTTTCTAGATCATGCTCATAACGTGATGGTTGTCAAAATGTTCGAAGAGCACCGTCGACTTGAATGACACATTCCGATGTCTTTTGACTATTCAATTCAACATCAAACGACCATATTCAGTTGACTTGAATCGTAATCCAGTGACCTTAACCCCAAGCATATTCTTTTTAGCGTGTTGCCTTAAGGTTGAATTTACTTCGATCGTTAGGAAAGCTTGACACGTTTTGCATCATTCTTTTTTCTGTTTGTGAGTACGACAATGTTGTAGGAATTCCAAATCTTGAATTTTTGTCCGAGCTCAATGAGAACTTTGACAATGGTTTCGTTTGATGCATTATGTCTACTGGCATCTTGGAAGAGAAAGAGAGATAGATATGATAACTGACAAGTGGGAGCGTGAACGTTTTTTACAAGAATCAAATACAAGTCAAAATCATGAATTATAACAAGAAATTGTGAACGTTTTTTTTTTTCGTTTATGAGTTGGCATCTTTCCATATACACCATATGACTTAAATTAAGTGCACGGAGGCTCAAAGAGGCCAAAAAACGAATAAGAAAATATGCTCACATTACAACCAGAAACCATCTAGCCTTTTTGAATTTTGAACCGAGTCAGACCGGTCCTAAACTAATCCCTGTTCCGATTTGATGCCGTGCCCATTTGACCATCTCTAATTGAGAGTACAATACCAACTACATAAACTTCTCTCGTACACATCTTGTGGCGAGACTTAGTCTCAGACAACCGAATTTTCAATTTCTGTTCTAAATTGCCAAAGGATGTAGTCTAGGCAAATTCTAGATGAACCTTTAAAAAAAAAAACTATATAAACTTGGTTAATCCATGGTATATTAGTATAAACCACAATAATATCATATCCTAATAACTTATTTTTTATTTTTTAATGATTTGTTAATTAAAATTAACTTCAATATTTTGTTTTTGGTGGAGATTAAAAAAATAGAAAAATAGTTTAGGGCATGAAAATTGTTGGTAATGTCGCCGACGGCTCTTGCCAAACCCCAAAAACGCCATTAACGTCCACACAAAATCTCTTCGATTCTTCGAATTCAAAATTCTTTTCTTTCCTCAAAATCTCTGCAATTTTCCTCAAATCTACGCTTGATTTGATTTGATTCCAGTTCTTATCGAACTATATAGTACCAGTGTGCTCTCATATTCTCGATTTGACTTCTACTCTTACTTTTACCATTGGATCTACGATTATCTTTGATTTTGAAGCCGATCTGATCAATTTAGTTTACCAACTCCATTTTTGAGCAATTGGAACCCTAAAAACCCTCATTCACTCACTGCGTGACAGCAGTCACAGGTTCTAATTAAGGTACCAAAACGATTTTAGTCTTGATGTATTTATAGTTTATATGAGCATGGATTGTTTATTTGAAGTTTTTTTTTTTTTTTTTTTCTGTTAATCTGGGATTTATCATTTATACACATTTGAGGTTTTAGAGAATAAGTAAGTAATGGATTTGTTGTCTGTATGTTACACATTTTTCATTTGAACCTTAAATTGTTAATTTTGTTGTCTGATCTTGATGTTAAGAAGATGGATGTTGAGCAGTTTTGTGCCTTTTGTAATGTTTATGATCTTTTTGATTAGCAGTTTGCTAACAGTTTGTTTGATTAGCATTTTGGTGTATTCTTTAGTTTTGCAGCTTAAAGTTATTGAATATGGAAAGATTATTTTGTGCCATGAGGAAAATACATTCTGGATTGCCTCTGTGGGTTTTGGTCAAGGCTACTAGCACTGTAGATAAAAACTAAAACCCTATTTTTGATCAACATTAATACCAAGATTAGCTTTCCACCTTGTAGCCTGGTGGCTTGTTATTGTGATATGTATATGCAACCAATTCTGCTATTATTCTTTATAAACTTTTGGTTCTTTATCAGCACCCCGTGCTAATTACTTGTACTCAGTTATGGTTGTTGGAGAAAGTGTTTGTCTCGTGCAGCTGCTCTGTTTGACTACTTTATTCTGATTGTTGAGGATCTCAAATGACTGCCTCCATTGCATATTCTAGAAACAAATCTGTGACTAGCATTTTTAAGCTATGAGCAAGTGGGTAATTGGAGCTTTCATGAACAGCATGCATTGCCATTAACTTCAGAACTTATCTTCTAAAACTGGGTTATACACCTTTTGCATGCATGTATATGTATTACCTGCATACATACATAGACTGACATAGAGAGAAATAGGATGCACTAACCGATCTTGCAACTACATGTTAGAAATATGTCACATATAATGGTTTAATGTATGAAGGTCTGCTAATTAACCATCCATGTTAAGTGGGCACTGGCAGACAGCAACTGCAGACATGCCTCTACTTCATGTTTGTTAGTATGTAGTTCTATCTCCAAGACCTATGCAATTTATTTAAAACCAAAGCAACCAAGCCCAGTATGTTCCACCTGTAGTGGGGTGTGGGGGAGGTAAGATGAGCACATATCTGACCTCTACATCCAAGGTAGGTTGGCTGTTTCCGTGAAGACTCCTGTCTTGAGGAAAGAGTGAAGAAAGAGAGATACAGGCAGAAGGGAAAAGGGAAAAAAAGTAATATAAAAACAGACAAACAAGTTACAAGAGAAACATAATCAAGTTAAGGAAAATACAGACAGACCCCTGGTCTGACCCACTATCCTTTAACTCTACCTTCTACCTCGCCAATACCTTAATGCTGACTTTGCTAGCTTCAAAATGCTGCTCTTACCCCGCTACACACATACGTAATACGTGTGTGTGTATTTGTATGTAGTTTAGGACTTTACTATGTATATGTAGCACATGTATCATGTATGTATGTAAGAAATGCATACATTCTAACATGCATTCTTCAATTATATACACTTGCTGGTTGGTCAATCTAGAAGCTATGAAGTGGTAGAATGGATTTGAAGTTTTGAATACCTACAATGTATCACTACTTTTGGAGTTTGCAAACACCACTTGAATGCTTGATGCCAGCTTCTAGTATTGGAATTGATAAAAACTGAATTATGCATAGTTCATGTGTATATTTTGCGAGAACCATGCTTGCTATTATTAGCTCAATGTGAGACCGAGCCAACTGATATTTATTGGTTGTTCCATCTCGAAACAGAAGAAGATTCTAAGCTTGATCTGTTTTAAATGATAGAGAAGGGTCTTTAAATTGTAACACGCAGGGTTTTAGTTTTACTCTTTTAGTCAATAACTATTACCATTTACTAGTAATACATTTTACATTTTACATATTTACATTTTTACTATTTTATTTTGTATTTTAATGCTTATAAACACTTTTTATCTTGGCAGAACTTCCATCTTCATGTGTCTGAGTTTGCTTTGTGTAGAAGTTATGATTGGACATTGTTCATTTATCCGGAAGTTGAACGAGGGCCGTGAATAATTTCATTGTAGGATTGAACCATACACTTTACTGTTTTGCACTCTTAACATTCTCTAGGCATTCAATATTTTATTTGTGGCTCTAGTTTATAAGATACTAAGAGAATGAAGGCAGAATTGTGGGTCTATTTACTTGATGAGAGAAGAAAAGAGAACAAGCCATATAATAAAGAATGTTAGAATGAAGAAAGATGAGATAAAATGAACACTTGTATCCTTAATATAATTATGATAACTGATAAGCTTTTTGTTTGTTTGACTGATAAGCTTTTTGTTTGTTAAATAGCAATAGTTAATCGCGGGTTTTCAGTATAAATGAACTAAAGAACTTCTTTTTTGCAGGTTCAAGTTTATGGAAGGAGATAATATTCCAATTACTCAATAATGCAAATGCCCCGATAGATACTGCTATCCATCCTCCATCTTGTAGCATTTTGCTGAAAAGCGTCATCTCCTTGTATCTTGCGGTGAACGGAAAAACAAAGGGGTTAATAATATAGAAAAAAATGTCGGGACTGATTTATCACGTATTCACGTCCTCAGCATTGATGTCACTGGGACTGTATCACCTCATCTGCACCACCAAGAATCATCTGAGGTCCCCTCGCGAATACTTCACGAAACCCTACCATCCATTCACATGGCATTACCAACAAATCACAAGACACCTTCAGCTCTACGTCATCATCCTATGCCTCCTTATCGCCTTTGCCCACCAAACCGCAATCTCCTTCGACTCCGATCCCCTCGTGAAAGGCCGATCCCCTGTCCACCACTTCACTTCCCTCCAGTCTGCCGGTGTCCTCTTCCTCTTCCTTATCCTTTCCGTGGCTCTCCTGGTCTCCGAGATCACCCCTTACCTCCCATTTCCATCCGACTTATTCTTCGGCACTGCCTCCGCACTCTTCTTTCTCCAATATTCCGTTTCTTCATCCTCGGCTTCCCTTCAGACCTCCGACCTCGAGGCAAAGTGTGATTCCGTCTCTGCCTCCATTTCGGCGCTATCTGCCGCACTCTGTATCATACTTGCCTGCCACCCGAGGCTATTTGTGGCCGACGTGGGGCTTGGGGCATCGATTTGTCTCCAGGGGCTGTGGTCTCTTCAGACAGGTCTCTCTCTTTACGTGGATGCTTTTATACCCGATGGTTGCCACAAGCTGCTGGACGTTGTGAGTGGGGTTGAGGGTTCGACCAAGTGTGATCTGGAAGACTCGAAGCTGAGGGCCACTGCGATCCTAGACCTCGTGTTTGTGGTTTATGTGTTGTTTGTTCTTCTCATCCTCATCATAACGTATGCTGCGACTGCTAAGATTGTTGGGGTTAGGAGATTTGGTACGTACGAGGCTTTGCCGACCTCGTCTGTGTCTGCTACCGATTCTAATCATATTCAGATGAAAGCAATGACGGGGACCCAGGCTTGATGATTTTAATCTCCATTTTGTTCTTGCTAGATGGTTGTAGTAGAGTTCAGTGTTTTTTTGTTGACTTGTTTAGTTGTTGGTGGTACAATCTGACAAATGGGAAGTCTCATTTTTTGTTAGATAAAATTGTATGGAATGTTTAGTGTATACAAAGAATTGAGGTATCTTTTTTGGTTGTTTGCCTACATTTTGTGCACTTTATGGCTGCCCTGCCCGCCTTTAGTTCTATTGTTCAATTTGGCACACTTTCTTTTTTTCAATTTGTTATGTGAAGAGCATATTGTAACCTTTATAGTGTTGAACGTAGAAGTTAATTCGTGCGAAGAGCATATTTCCGTTCGTTTTAGATGTTTGCATTATGCTATTGCTGTTCGTTTTAGATGTTTGCATTGCGCTATGCTGGGATGTGATCGCTTTCGCTTTTATTTTTGATTTAGGAATGATGATGAGATTCATATAAAATTTGACATAAGAGTTATTGTGAGAACTGAAAAGGGTAAGAAGGGGACCCCATCTTTAGATTAACCGTAATTGAATATGACCAACATTAAGAAGTTGTATCGAGATGTAGTAGATCAATTCATAGGTGAGGTGATATTAAAAGTGATATGGAGCCAAGATCCCTTGTTACATTTCTTAGCATATTTTTTTTCTTGCACAATCCTTCCTATGAGAATCATAATATTGAAGGTGTTACATATCCATGTCGGAACTTAATGCTCAACATGTGACAATAAACGGATGGACGTATTGACAAATTGTAGAAATAATATCTATGTATTTACTTAAAAAATCTATTAAAATTTCAAAATCATTTTACTAAAAACAAATTTAGAAAATTTAAAACAGAAATCATGGGAATTTAAAAGAGCAATACAAATTTCACTGGTTTCATCTTGGCTACCAAAAAGGTCCTTCAACCTTAACTTCATGACTAGGGTGCGTTATGTTTTTTTTATTCACTATGAATCATGTTATTTACTTTAATTTCAATCAAATGAAGGATATATTTGTCGATTTATTCTTTTATTTAATTTAATTTCTACGAATATGGATGCTAAATGTACATTTCTTAAAACATATAAGGCAAAAAGAAAAAGAAAAACAAAAAAAGTCCTATCTATATTCCCTTCCTCATTGGTAAATAAATTATTGACCAATTTCAAATCTTAATCACCAAAACTAATCCTCGAGCGATAACCAATATGCCACAACACTGAAAGACGATAACCATGACTTTCATATATAGCAGCTTACATACATCTACACTAATCTAGTGATGGCCCTACAATTAATAGTTTGTAAACCTCCTGTGTTGTGTGGCCTTGAGGCCTGATGTGCATTTGGTGCTACCCCAAACAAAAATAAAGTTATAGGTTTATAACAACACAATTACGTTATTTTATAAAAACAATTTGAGTCTTATCAATACCTATTTGACATTAAAGAGTACATTGGCATGTTTTATTTGTGTGATTGCATACAATAACATCCACCAAATACAAAGGTGTGCGACTTCGCCTATCCAAGAAAGCTTATCAGGATACCAGATTATGATGGACTTCCATGCCTTGAAAGAATGATACTCAAGTATTGTGAGATGTTAAGAGAGATTCATCCATCATATTGGATACCATGAAATGAAAGGCTTACTCTCATGGACATGAAGTACAGTCCAAACCTTCGAATGTTTCCACTCATCATATGGATGTAAAAGTTAGAGACTCTTTTATTATCGTATTGCTCTCAAGTCTCAAATTCGTAATTTCTAAACAAACATGTACAACTTGGTTAAGTTTGAGTGAGGATAGTAAACCCTCATCACTTGTCCATTTGATTATTTTGAACCTGATGCATTCATTGTCTATTTGATGTGTGTATATCTTTGGAGGGTTGTCTTAAAATAAGTGTCATTTAATAAAAGGTACGTTTCTCTCTTTATTAGTTATTAAGAGTATATTGTCGTTTAGTTAGTTAATTCTTTTCTAAATAACCATAACTTTTAGAATTGTATGCTAACTTGTTTAAGGAACACTTAATTTTAGGACCAAAAAGAAAGAAAGAAAAAAAAAAAAAATACATGATATGAAAAATTAGTTACTATGGTGCAAGCCTGAAAAGGCACCCAGTAAATTGGGTTATTGAGGAATGCGAATATATAGTGCAGCTTGCCAGCTTAGCCTGCTGGTCATTTGGGCTTGGGCTTGGCTATTTTGGAACAGAGGTAATGCGTCCAACTAGAGATGGTCAAATGGATCCGGTTCTATTTGATAGTCGGGACTCAGGACCGATGGAGGATTGGACCGGGATAAACTTGGAAACCGCTCGGGATCATTTGGGACAGTTGGGGGCTCGGTTGAGATAGTCCATAAAAAACAAGGGCCGATTTGATTTCATATTAAAATTTATTTAAGCTATATTTTTAAATGTATCGGATTAAAGACTAAAGTGTATTTTTAAATGTATTATAATAAAAGCGTATTTTGGTGTACGTATTTGATTGAATATTATAAGGTATATTTGATTGCACAAATTACTTATAACGATGGTGTTATTTTAAATTTATTCGAGTGACCCAATTATAATAAAAACCTATTTATTAGTACATTTTATTGATTAATTAATTTCTTCAAAAATACTTTTTATATTTAAAATAAATTTAAATGAATAAAAAATTTTAAGTGGGACCAATTTGCGCCTGACCCGAAACCAATTCTCAAAACCGATTACAAATAAGCTTAACTGAGACTCAGGTATTTGGTCGGGACCGGACCAAAACCAACCATGGAGAGTCTACTCTTCCACGTTTGATAAGCCTTTTCCACAAGGGTGCGTTTTTTTATATTAAACATGATAGAACAAAATATAATAGAGTTTAGTATTCCACGCTTGACAAGACTTTTATGTGGAACTGACATGAACAAGGTCGAACGAAGTGGAAGAGACTTATTCTAACCCCACCCCATGGAACAAGTTGTAACAAAGTATACAAAATTATGTTTTATCAATATAACCTCAATATAGAATCCAATTCTCTTCTAAAACATCAAATACTTATTTCTTTTTACATTTTCGGGAACTTTAACAAGTTTTTTAGAGATTTTTTTATAATAAAAAATAATATTGTGTTAGCTATTTTTTTTAAGGGTATTTGAGGCTTTGCCCCAACTAATCCTGACGAGGTTCACCGATAGCTAAAACATGTTGTCCTTAGTTAATCCCCAATGACCACAATCTAGAAGTGTCTGGGTTCGAACCTGGGATAAAAGGGTTAACAAGCCACTTACCCCCACAGGCCTTAACCAGTATGCCACAACCTTGTGGTTATTGTATTAGATACTTTATAGGACACTATTTGAAAAAATCTTGTATAAAATAGTTGATACAACGTTTTGCATTAAAAGTGTATTTAAGATTTAAGAACTTGTTAAAACGTCTAAAATCGTTGTATAAATCTATTACAACGTCTTTAGATGGGAAACTTTGATTTTAGGTACCTATATATACTCTCTTACAAAATAGCATATTAAAACACTTAAAAATTGTATATCATTTTATAAATCCAATTTTGTTAGAGTGATTAATTTTTATATCTATCCAAACATCATCATAAACATTTTGAATTCAATATTATCAAAAAAAGTTTGACAACCAAGTGACATTACCATATTGTTAATTAGTTTTAATGTATAACATATGCTTAAAAGTTAATTTCTGACGCTGTTAATCTAAATGGAAACAACTCATACGACAAGAATATTATGCAAATTTGCAGTCACCACTAACTAAAATCTCCTTAATAACTTGATTTAATTTAAATTACATGATTGTTACTAAATAATAACTCAAACCAAATCAAACAGGATCAAGAAGGTAATTAAGATGCAATCAGATCTTTCTTTTACCTAATAATTAGCAAAGACACTTGAACATAATTTTTGTTGAATCATAACGTCGATGGTACTAATAACAATATTTATTGGTATAACGATAGAAATTAACCACTAAGACGACCCTTTCTTTTTCTTTTTCGATTTCTTTTTATTTTCTTCTTCTGATTCGGGGCCACTCCATTCAAACTCCAACGATACCCCACTTTCTTCTTGATCCTCCTTAGCCCCCTCCTCATCGAACATGGCGCCAGTGTTCGAGTGCACAGGCACTTGAACACTCATCGCCACCTCTTTTCCATGCCTCCTCCCGATTAACTTGAACTTCACTTTACTCTTAATATCAACCTGGAAAAACACCACTGGATCGAACCCGGTGTTCACTGGCTGGATCCCCAGTTGGTCAGCCACCACCGTCTGGTTCCATACAGATCCATCCGCCCCAGCCATCTGTACTACATCGATTAGCCGTCTAGAGTGGTGATTGCCCTGGTAAAACTTGGGCACGGAATATTGCCATGTGAATTTTTGGTTGGTTTTTATAGGGGTGTATGAGATGGTAACGTTGAGGGGATCATCGTGAAAAAGCCCGATTGCTTTGTTTTGGTTTTGGAGCTTGATGTCAAAGAATATGGTGTCGATTGGATTGACATTGGATGCTCTATCGAAAGCTGGAACATAAAGCTTCTCTACCGAAAATGAAGGGTTTTCAGGATTCATGTAGAGAACGAGCAGGACTACGAGCAGTGGAACGAACACCAGGATGCATAGAACGAGGCAAGGCCAATAGTTCTCAAGTAGATCACCGCATGACGTTTTCTTCATCGATCGATATAGCGAAGAACAGAAGGAAAAGATCGAGGGATGTATGAAAAATATGGAGGATGAAATATTGTGAAATCCCAGTGGGCTGGTGGTAAATGGAAATTTAAAAGAAGAGGATGATGGTGTATAGCATTGACTTCAATTTGGACATTTAATATGCGTGTAACTACCGATTTGGTTTTATTTGTTGAAAAAGACACTTACAAATGTAAGTTGTTCTTTTTTATCTTATCTTTTTTTATGATATGGTATAGAGTATAGACACTTTTTGTTCCCTGGTTGGTTCATGGCTAGTCCTACAAATTATATTTTTCGTATGAAATGATCAAATTTTTGTATTTCGAAAAGACCAACACATGACACACAATGGCTAGAAATGCTATTTCCTCGACAGAGAAAACCATCGATCGGAAATCCGTTAGAAAAACGGTCGATCCACCGAAAATCTATCGGAAGTGGTCGGTCGGATTTTTGGTGGTCGTTAATCAAATCACCGACGAATCACCGACGACCCTCATTTCCGACGGAGTTCCGACGGAAATTAAACTTAATAAATATTAAATTAATTTCATACAGATTTCCGACGGTTTTTCTTTTCATTGCTAAAACTAGTGGAGCGTCGACTTGATCTTAAGTCGGCCGCATATTTTTTTCTCGTCCTGAGGTTTTTCCTACGTAATCAAATTGTTTGTCTCTTGTTTGTTTATCTACGTGCGTTTTGTTAAAAATGTTTATTTCTCTCGACGAATAAGCCTCATAAGTGAACCTTAAGTCGTCCTTAGGTGTAATTTTTTGGCATTAACAATCTCCACCTGCTTCTCTATTTATGAGATAACAATATAAGTTATATTATTAAAATATTCAATGTCTTTCATAAACAATATTTTTATCTTCTATACATACTAGAAAGCTACCCGCGCGATGCTGCGGGGTGTACTACGATTTTAAAGCCGAAAAATTAACATATCAATCATGTTTTATTCTCTTTTTTGTTCATCCGTTGTAGTCGTATACCCATATAATATTAGCTAATCGTAAATTTTAAATAGATGTAAGCAAGACTACCCTATTACAAATAGGATTTTACCAAATGATATATGTTTATTAAAAATCCAAAATCGTATGTTAGAATAAAATAACACTACAATCTTTAGTCCCTGAATGCTTTTGGTTACTGCATCTTTGGCAAGCATAAATTTATCGAGCACTACCCATCTTTTATCCCTGAATGCTTTTGGTTATTGCATCTTTGGCAAGCATGAATTTATCGAACCACTACCCAATAGTCATGCACGTGACTAAAAAAGTTGTGTCTCATTAAGCTTATTACGCTACTAACAAACAAACCCTTCGTTTATGCAAAAGCAAGTGCAAAGTTTCACTTATTGGAGGGGAAACTGGAGAGTGAAGCACCGGAGAGGCCTAAAAAGTTCGCAGCTGAATGCCAAGCACAGTTGAGATGGAAGTAATGATAGCAGTGTAAATTTCTCTTGCAAAATCTCTCCATGGCTGCAATGGAGTGTCTTTCTCCTTGGGCCATGTTTGATGAGATTTTGAATGGCAAATCATGTTTTGCGTGTTGAGCAATGTCCCACATTGGACACAAAAGTGAACTTGTAATGTGCTTGTAAGTGAACTTGTGGGGTTCCAACTCAAAACCAATCAGCAATGAGTGGAGTAGTCCAGGACCCTTATAAGCACATTACAAGTTCACTTTTGTGTCAAATGTGGGACATTGCTCAACATTATGGAATGCAACTTTTGATTTCTGTTGATGTGTTTCCATAATCTTGGATCAAGTATTTCAATTGAAGTTATAATATGGTGATATCAATTTTAATGCAACAGAAACAAATAGCAATTTCAAATTTCAACATACACCATCAATTGTGGGATATATAATGTTAGAATCTGTCTATAATCTCCTCTTGTAGCCAGAAGAAACAAACTCACTGTCACAACAATCGTTTCATCTTTGTTAATAAAAGGATGATCACCGGAAGCAGGATCGATGATGGCAAGACGTTGATGTGCCAAATAACAATCACCGTGATGGTAGAGACCACTTCAATCGGGGCCACGGTGCTTCAATTTGAACAACAATCAACATCAGAAACACGAAATCGGTTAACAAAATTGATTCATTCAAGTTTTTTGAAAAAGAAAATGAGTATGAAATAAGATACAATATAAAAACATGACTTTGGATTTTGATTCTAGGGTTCCAAAGTTCAAACTTCATCTGACCAAAAATTCCAGAGTTTGTTCACAATGGAGAAGAAGAGCAGTTTCTCTGCAACATGGAGAGAAGGACGGAAGGTTTAGCAACGTGGAGAAGGAGATGACGGTTACACTTTCAAGTTCATGCTTTACAAGTTGTACAATGCAAGTGTATGCAAGTGTCTTAAAAATTCAAGAACAACTGTTGGTTTTTTGAACTTTTCCCTTAATTTGCCTAAGAACTGTTTGTTTCTACTTACAGAGCCTATGAACACATCAATCCCTGCATGGCTTTCCTCTTTATGGTGCTTAGCACAAAGTTGGGCAATTATCTCAGCACTATCTAACCCAGCATTATCGGCAATTGTTGTTGGAATTGCAAGGAGTGCATGCTAGAAAGCATCTATCGCATGAGTTTTTTTGCCAGGTGTCTTTCGTGCTAACTCATCCACTGCCTTTGCGATCACCATTTCAGTCTATCCACCCCCTGAAAGATCCCTACCATAGTTAACCGCCTGAGTTAACAAGCATAACATATCATGCAAAGATCTCTCAGCTTCATCAAGAACATGGAAGCTGCAAAAAAATGGGATTCAGTATAAATGTCTGAACTGTTTGTTATTTCCGTTCAAGAAGTCTGGTAAGTGAAAAATGGACCTCTCGTTAACGGGCTGTGTGGTTGGTTTTCCATTATGTCATGTACAGATAAAGTCATCTGTATAGATTGCCAAGTTTTTTGTTTGGGAGGGTTTTTTGATAACTGTAAGGAGCTTGTTTTTTAATTGAGAGGGACAAGTTTGGGAAAACAGGGCTTTCTGCATAAAGTTCCCCCCAAACTGTAACACCCGTAATTTTCGAATAACACAACTTCAGGCCAATGGTGAAATGGATCTTTTAAGTTAAATATGAAAAATAGGACTTTAGGTTAAATCATAGATTTTATGGTCTTGTAGGATGGTAAATTGAAATACGAGTCCAACGGTTCTTCTCGGAGCGAAAACGGAGTTAAAACCAAGAATTTGAGTCAAAGCTAAAGTGACAGCTAAAGTGCCACATGTGTCACTTTGGATGGGCACTTTAGCTTCAGGTGTACCGCCACCATGAAGGCCCCATGAGGACACGGGCTAAAGTGACCGCTAAAGTGCCACATGTGTCACTTTGGATGGGCACTTTAGCGCCTGGATACTTCAAATACGGGATTTTGGCATCTTTCTTCATTTCTCCATATCTTCCTCATTTCAACTCCGTTTCTCTCGATTCTTTTTGCGTTCTTCTTGATTTTTCGAGCTCTTCAAGACTACATCAATGGATTTCAAGCATTTGGTGGTTTTAAAACGTTGGTGTAAGTAATCTCTTCATCCCCTTCGAGTTTAAGCTTCGATTTGGGGGTTTTTCATCTCCAAACCTTTCCTTCCATACTTGTCTTAGATTTGGTGTTATTTTAGGTGGATTTCATGTTATTGAAAGTATTGGAGGTTAGATCTACTATTTTAGAGGGTGGAGATCTCCATGACTTCATCTTCTTCACCATCTATCCACCATTGTTGAAGGTTCTTCAACATAGGGTTTTCACCCAAGATCTTGAGGAGGTAAGTTCTATTTATGAGTTTTTAAGTGTAGATCTAGTCTTATATGTTGTGGATCTAGAATTAATTCAAGGTATTAACTCCTTATCAGTTTAGGTGTTCACTCAAACTTTAAGCTAGGGTTCCTGGTGAAATTTGGGGCTTTTGGCGTTACGAGCCTCAAGGTGAGTTGCTAAAACCGTTTTGTTAAAACTGAGAGCACATCATCTTGTTTGATTTACTTATCTTGATTGGTTACTGTGAATAAACATGATTTTGGATGAAATGCCTAAATTGTTAGGTTTAAGGATTGCCATGAAATGAATGAGTAACGATGCTTGTATGAATGGCTTGATTTGGATTATTGTATACATGGAGTAGATTATCGTATGCTACTAATGTATAAGTTAAATCCATGTGATTATATGATGAATGCATTTATGAGAAATAGGTGTTACTATGTATGCCACGGAATGATGCGAAGGAATTGAATCCCGAGCATGTTGGCTTATGTGAAATGAATGAAAGTATCGAGACTTTCTATAATGCTTAAAATATATAACTAAAATGTTATAGAGCACCGCTAGTCAAAAAGTGGGATGCTATTGGCCACTAGTCAAAAAGTGGACCGGGATGTCACTAGTCAAAAGGTGAGTACCCATGTTTTTACGCAAACATAAATTGGACAATTTGACACTAGTCAAAAGGTGTACATTGTGTCCTTTTTGAAATGAGATTGATTTAAAGTGGCACTAGTCAAAAGGTGTGCACTTTCAAGTTTACACAAGTTCGACTCAGTCTTGGGTGGCACTAGTCAAAAGGTGTGCACCTATGTCCCTCGCCATTCGTGTGGCCGCGAATGTGCTTGGCCTCTGGGGTTGTCAATTCAAGTCTTCGTAAGAGGACGACAACGGGGTGTCTCGTCTCTAATGTGTAACTTGCTTGGCGAAGTGGGTAAATGAAATTGATTTAAAGTGGCACTAGTCAAAAGGTGTGCACTTTCAAGTTTACACGAGTTCGACTCAGTCTTGGGTGGCACTAGTCAAAAGGTGTGCACCGAATCGGAAAATTTTAGTATACCGAATTGGTTTTCCAAGTCGGTTTTGGAGGGTTTCGATTGTAGGGTTAGTTCTCGGAGAGGATTTTTCCATAGTGATTTAACCCCTTAGAAATAAAAATTTTTCATAACGCCTAGGGGTGTCTTAGTTAGTGGGTTTTATTAAGCGCGATTCATAACGCCTTAGAACCTTTACAGATTCAGTAGGAGGAGGACCTGAGGTAACTACGAGTTGGGTTCTACGACCAGGTGAGTTCCCTTGCCTGAAATGAATGGATTGTTTTACTGTTTTAAATATCCATTCGAATTTGCAAACTGATTTGAAATATGAAACTTTGTTGGTTGTTTGTTATAAGACATGAAATGATATTACATTTAAAGCATGCTTAAAATGGTAATAACTTGATGATTTGACTGATGTGTTGCACTATGGACATTGGGTACCTTGGAACCTCGCGTTCCTTGGGAGTTTACCATTTGGTCTGATCCGCCACTTGGGGGTACCTCGGGACTACGTCCCTTGGGAGTTATTGTCAGGCGACCTGGACTGGGCCTGGGCTGTGTTTTCTTTGTCCGCACACATTCAGTGGTTTGATTTGATTTACGGCCAGCGGGCCGGAACTGTGTTTTAAACTGTTTTTGAGAGAATTCACTAGACCTTTCGGTCTAACCCTCGTTTTCAAAATCTCAAACCTTTTCAGGGAAAGATCGTGTGGTGAGAGGCAAGGAGAAGGTAGACCTCTAGAGTAGCTCTACCGGTAGAAGTTTAGTAGTTTATCCTAAATTTAGAATCTCAGCTGTGGAGGGATGTTCCGCATGCACTCTTTAACTATTGTACCTTTTGAGAACAAGATTTTTATGAGGTTGCGTTTTAGATCACTGGGATTTATTATTGTTATGTTGGTTTTATTGCCTGGGTTTCGGGGCGTTACACCTTTAGCCTAACACTTGCTTGGTGTCGATGTGTCTCTCAGGTACTAGAGACGCTATTCCCAAGTAGGTGCCGAGATTGAGAGTAAGCTTTGGGGGATGTGTGAAGAGACCGGTCCATCTAGACCGCGAGTTGATAGTAGAAACTGTTGGCCCTTTTGTAGTCTTTTCCTTGTTAGGAATTAGACTGTCGGTTTTACAACATTCCATTAAAGTACAGACTTTGTAATTATACACTATTTATACCCCATTCTTTTGGGAAGAGCTCACGCTTTGGTGTATTTGTATTACCACCTTTCATTAATGAAGGTTTTTGTTTGCTCCAAATTTTGGGGTGTTGCAAGTTGGTATCAGAGCTTTAGTTTAAGCGAACTAGGTATTGACCGTAGTGTACCTAGACTTAAACTTAGTGCACTAATAGACATGTCACCTACCATGGGTAAAGTCTTAGGTGGGGAGAGCGCTAGGGATACGGAATACATGGATCGAGAATTTGCATCAATAGAGGCAGGGAATCTCGTGTACGGTCTATTCATAAATCACTTAGCTACTGAGTTATGAATGTATCGTCATCTGGGTATTCTTGGTTACTATCGATGTAATGATTGATAAATGTTGGTACGTATGGTAGCCTATTCTTACTTTTCTTGATTTCCTTGTGATAGGATAATTGCTCGGTCATAAAGGACCCTAATTATGATAAGTCTTTATTTAAATGTCATGTTTTGATGATTGGCTTGAAGGTGATTTGAGTACCTTGACTCGAGTGTGAATTAGTGGTAAGATTTATTAATTGGGCTTGGAAGGCATGTTTCGGAAGTGTATACCTCGGGATATCGTGTGGATATTGGAAGTGTGGAAAATAGATATAGCTTACTTGTCAAAGCGATAATGAGAAATTATGTAGTATGTCATGCAAGTAGGTTGTGATGATCAAGACCTAAGACCGACCCAAATGTGAAGAGGGTTATTATTAGGAATAGGAATATTCCTTCATGTTATAAGACGTGTTTGATTTGTTGAGGCGAATAGTCGATTTATACGTGAGTCCTACTTCTAGAAATCCCTCGCTCTTAGAGTTGTCGTATTAAGCATCTAGATTTAAAAGAGGAGGATCGTAAGAGGAATTGAATAGCTTTAATTTAAGATCAAGTATGGAGATAATAGATTGACTCGTAACCAACAAAGGTCGGAAGGGTAGCTTAGAAAGGCTAATATCTTTAAGTAGTATGGGGTAAGAAAATGTGGAGATACCTTAGGCGATGTCGAGCGGTACAAGTCTAAGATCCAGTGTAAGATAGGAGTCTATCGATGTAAGACTTGGAATGTGATATCTAGTATCATAAGAAGGGCTTGAATCATAGATGAGACCACTTAGGTGAAAGTGAAGCACTGACGGTAATGTATGGGGATGTAAGCGAATGACTTTGGTGAATAGCTACCCGGAAAAATTATGTAGAGTTTTATACACTGTTGTCATTTTAAGACAAGTCATTCAATCACTTCACGTTAAGTCGGGAAGTGTGGTGTAGCTTGGGGACGTGCATAGATGATCCTTTAGATCGTGGTGTGTGGGTGTTCAAGTATTATATCAGTGTGTTATGGAATCTAAGTTGCGTAGTAATGTTATTTTCTCTTTCGTTGCGTGAAAATTTATGGTTTGCGTTGTGGAAACGTTATACATGCCAAAATGGGCATTTCAAAATATAAACATATTTCTTAGTTTTTATCGTATGTTTGGGGCATGTGACAAAATGACTAATTTGATAAATTTGGGTTAATACATTTTGTTAAATGAACATGGTTAGCTTTAGACTTGTTGGAGAATAAACCTCATGAATATGTTCCATTGTAAATTATTGTACAAATTGATTTTTATTTCATACCTAAATTATTTTGGTGTTCTTGTTATTGTGAACCATTTGGAAAATGCACATTATTGCGTAATGGGGCATATTGGAACTTTGTGTATACAATTTAAAAAAAATTTTTTTTTTTGCCCAACCATATTTGAAATTTTGAGTTAATCATGCACTTGGAAAATTTATTTGCATATAAATGGTTTGAGTGTAATTTTACTTGCTTTTGATTTAATTGAGTAGTCATGTCTAATCGTTGGGGCTTGGGAGTGCGATTCATGGGAGTTTGACACAAGATTATTTATCAGTTGGTAAGACTAGTTGGGTGTCATAGCAAGCACTTAAACTTTTGTGGGTTAAAGTGTCGATCGATTAGTATGGCATAAGTTATGTACTCTATGTGGCCCCACTCTCGACAAATGCGGGTCACTCTTATTGTCATCAAGTTCGTTGTCTAGAATACATGTATACCTTGTATTTGACTGTGTGCTTTCGGTGAATGTTCGCCATACTTAATTTAGAAATAATTGAATTCCCTTGATGTACCAAATTTTTTGGTTGAGGGTTAATACCCACGCGTGGACTAATTGTATATTATTCTTATAAGGTATTAAATGAATAAAGGTGGGTTTTATATCATTACGAGCATGTTACTATATAGTGGGGTAGCGTGTAGAAAGGCGAAAACAAGATCAAGTTTGACACCCTAATAGATTGTAATGAACCGGCTAGAACAAACCTGATACTAGTGATTAGGTAACTGTATTTTAAGGCTTCTTTGAGTCCGTGAGAGGCGAGTACGTACGATGACATCTAATATTTGATATGGGAAATTAGGGGAAACGTAGTAGTTATGTGTATGGGGTGATTTCACAATTTCGATTGTAAGGGA
Organism: Centaurea solstitialis; assembly: GCA_030169165.1. Taxonomy (NCBI): domain Eukaryota; kingdom Viridiplantae; phylum Streptophyta; class Magnoliopsida; order Asterales; family Asteraceae; genus Centaurea; species Centaurea solstitialis. The sequence goes on from CM058046.1 coordinate 29,943,253, forward strand.
TATTTTGGTACAATGGTTGTTTGGACGAAATGATAACCGTCACGTGTGACTAGACATCGGTGAAAACACTATCTTTAGTACTAATGATGACGATTGTGACCTTGCCAAGAGCATTATATGTTACTTGAGAGGTGTATGCGGTTAGGGTGTTAAATTGACATAGAGATAGAGCCCTTTGTGAATGTAAATGTGATTTTAAAGACGTGACTTATAATCAAGTTAGGTGAAGTAAGAATTTGTGGTAGACATAGTGGCATGATATGCCAACCTAAGTATGAAACTTAGGATATATTGACAAATTATGATGGGGCTAAGTAGTGGACTTGTATTATGTGATCAAGAGGGATTTGAGGAGACGTTCGTACTCAGAAATTTTAAGTCAACCAAACTAAGGCAAAGATAGGATTGTGTAGATGTTTGGACATTTGGAAGGGTTATAGTGGTGTGAATGTGGGAATTTAAGAATCTTATGGAAATTAGCGTTTGCTAGGTGAATGAATTTACCTTCCTGGTGTTAGTCGTAGATGACTAGATGAAATTTTGGTGTTTCATTAGGTATTAATGGCGACGTTAGACACAATTACTTGGGTTGTCGAAACATTTCTTGGCAGTAAGGGACTCTTAGTCGATGCGCTCGAAATTACTGAGGAGGAAGTAATGTATAAGGTACCTTGAATAATAAGCATTATATCTAGATGTTTATTTTTTACTTCCTACTAAATTGTGCAAGGAATTAAGGTTTGCGGATTCTAGTGATCTTATCAATAAATCACACGCTATGTTTCGAAATTAGGAGAGGGGTAAATGTTTGTGATGTTTTGGATGAAGCATCCTTAAGTTAGAATGCTATATCGGAGCTTGTATTGTGAAAATAATTGAGTATAGTGTTAGCCTAACCGACTGATACGAAAGGAGCATAGGCACCTGGATTTGCATGATGATTGAACGAAGTTATCCTTGGTGACTCGGACAAGGTTAGTAATTTCGGGGACAAAATTTTTTTAGGTGGGGAGGATTGTAACACCCGTAATTTTCGAATAACACAACTTCAGGCCAATGGTGAAATGGATCTTTTAAGTTAAATATGAAAAATAGGACTTTAGGTTAAATCATAGATTTTATGGTCTTGTAGGATGGGAAATTGAAATACGAGTCCAACGGTTCTTCTCGGAGCGAAAACGGAGTTAAAACCAAGAATTTGAGTCAAAGCTAAAGTGACAGCTAAAGTGCCACATGTGTCACTTTGGATGGGCACTTTAGCTTCAGGTGTACCGCCACCATGAAGGCCCCATGAGGACACGGGCTAAAGTGACCGCTAAAGTGCCACATGTGTCACTTTGGATGGGCACTTTAGCGCCTGGATACTTCAAATACGGGATTTTGGCATCTTTCTTCATTTCTACATATCTTCCTCATTTCAACTCCGTTTCTCTCGATTCTTTTTGCGTTCTTCTCGATTTTTCGAGCTCTTCAAGACTACATCAATGGATTTCAAGCATTTGGTGGTTTTAAAACGTTGGTGTAAGTAATCTCTTCATCCCCTTCGAGTTTAAGCTTTGATTTGGGGGTTTTTCATCTCCAAACCTTTCCTTCCATACTTGTCTTAGATTTGGTGTTATTTTAGGTGGATTTCATGTTATTGAAAGTATTGGAGGTTAGATCTACTATTTTAGAGGGTGGAGATCTCCATGGCTTCATCTTCTTCACCATCTATCCACCATTGTTGAAGGTTCTTCAACCTAGGGTTTTCACCCAAGATCTTGAGGAGGTAAGTTCTATTTATGAGTTTTTAAGTGTAGATCTAGTCTTATATGTTGTGGATCTAGAATTAATTCAAGGTATTAACTCCTTATCAGTTTAGGTGTTCACTCAAACTTTAAGCTAGGGTTCTTGGTGAAATTTGGGGCTTTTGGCGTTACGAGCCTCAAGGTGAGTTGCTAAAACCGTTTTGTTAAAACTGAGAGCACATCATCTTGTTTGATTTACTTATCTTGATTGGTTATTGTGAATAAACATGATTTTGGATGAAATGCCTAAATTGTTAGGTTTAAGGATTGCCATGAAATGAATGAGTAACGATGCTTGTATGAATGGCTTGATTTGGATTATTGTATACATGGAGTAGATTATCGTATGCTACTAATGTATGAGTTAAATCCATGTGATTATATGATGAATGCATTTATGAGAAATACGTGTTACTATGTATGCCACGGAATGATGCGAAGGAATTGAATCCCGAGCATGTTGGCTTATGTGAAATGAATGAAAGTATCGAGACTTTCTATAATGCTTAAATTATATAACTAAAATGTTATAGAGCACCGCTAGTCAAAAAGTGGGATGCTATTGGCCACTAGTCAAAAAGTGGACCGGGATGTTACTAGTCAAAAGGTGAGTACCCATGTTTTTACGCAAACATAAATTGGACAATTTGACACTAGTCAAAAGGTGTACATTGTGTCGTTTTTGAAATGAGATTGATTTAAAGTGGCACTAGTCAAAAGGTGTGCACTTTCAAGTTTACACAAGTTCGACTCAGTCTTGGGTGGCACTAGTCAAAAGGTGTGCACCTATGTCCCTCGCCATTCGTGTGGCCGCGAATGTGCTTGGCCTCTGGGGTTGTCAATTCAAGTCTTCGTAGGAGGACGACAACGGGGTGTCTCGTCTCTAATGTGTAACTTGCTTGGCGAAGTGGGTAAATGAAATTGATTTAAAGTGGCACTAGTCAAAAGGTGTGCACTTTCAAGTTTACACGAGTTCGACTCAGTCTTGGGTGGCACTAGTCAAAAGGTGTGCACCTATGTCCCTCGCCATTCGTGTGGCCGCGAATGTGCCTGGCCTCTGGGGTTGTCAATTCAAGTCTTCGTAGGAGGACGACAACGGGGTGTCTCGACTCTGAGGTGTAACTTGCTTGGCAAAAGTGGGCCGCTCCCACGGTTTTCAAGGATAAAAGATAAACCGGTTTAACATAATGCATTTTGTTGTTAATACACTCTTGCATACCTCACATGTCTTAACATGCTTATATATGTCTGATATTTTGTGATACAACTCACTAGGCTCCTTTAGCCTAACACTTTCTTGGTGTCGATGTGTCTCTCAGGTACTAGAGACGCTATTCCCAAGTAGGTGCCGAGATTGAGAGTAAGCTTTGGGGATGTGTGAAGAGACCGGTCCATCTAGACTGCGAGTTGATAGTAGAAACTGTTGACCCTTTTGTAGTCTTTTCCTTGTCAGGAATTAGACTGTCGGTTTTACAACACTCCATTAAAGTACAGACTTTGTAATTATACACTATTTATACCCCATTCTTTTGGGAAGAGCTCACGCTTTGGCGTATTTGTATTACCACCTTTCATTAATGAAGGTTTTTGTTTGCTCCAAATTTTGGGGTGTTGCACAAACGCTTATTGAACAAGCCACTTTATATATCATTAAGCCACTACCAAAGAGCTATTTATAGCTGACCAAATAAGTTATGAGTCTCATTAAACTCATTAAGCTGCTAACAAACAGACCCTGTGAATATTATGGAAAAAGTTCAAAACCTTCTATGAAGAAAGATTCAAATTGTGTCACTTTTATAACATACACTACGGAAAGTTTGATGTTGTACCTTGCTCTCTCAAAACAATGGTACATACCTGAGCCATTTCAACGCCGAAAAAGTGTATCAACTTATCCTCATCGATCATGATTTATTCAATTAAGTTTGTAGTGCTCAAGTTTAACGGACTCTGGGTTGTCAAAGGTTGATGCTATTTCACCACTCAGTAACTAAAGCAAAGCGTTCAATACTGTCAAAAGCATCATGCTCGATTGCAAGAATGCCTGCATCTGCATCTTTTGCACCTTCTCTCTCATTTTTTCTTTTCCGGCCCCTTCAAGATGAGCCACCTTGGACATTGAATCCACTTGAACTTGTGCTCCTTAAATAAAAAATTAGTTAATGCAAATCAGTTCCATGACATAAAAAATTCATCAGCTTCCAGACCTGAAATCATTTCAGCAAGTTCAAGTTTTCAACAGAAAATTTTCACAGAAGGCAGATTTGAACATAAAAATATTAAAATCGATATCATAAACTTAGACACATTTAAATAAACATCTTAAAAATTGCAAATTTCATCAAAAGTATACGTTTAGGGACTTATATCGATTACATAAAATTAATGCAACTGTGAAAGAAAAGAATCGATCAAAAGGAATTTCACCCGAATGGTTTCAGATCATGAATATCTTATAAGGTCATCGCATTGAATAATATTTTAGCTTAATTCCTAGATGGTGCAATTTTACCATTATCCATCCATTGTTGGTAACATGATTGGGAAAGTATAGTAAAACAAGGGAAAATGCCATGAGACAAGAATAGGGATATACCTTCTCAAAAATAAATGGAACGCACCATTTCAAGAAAACAATCAAAACTATGATTGCAGTAATGGACAATGTGACAGTCTTGACTCTTGATCCACCATTTCAAAGGGTTTATTACTTCTTTCTGTTCGAGGTTGAAAGCCATTGGTAGAAGTCTCTCTTTCATTAGATATAACCAATTTCACGCCGTTCACTCTCTTCTCTTGCAAGGCCTCCAACACTTGTGTGTTTTGCAACATCTTCTTCGGACAGCATCATTGCTGATGATTTCTCTAGGATCTATCAATCGAATCCTATCAGCATATGATAAGAAAAGATATTGAAATGCAACACAAACTTATATAATAAACCAAACGACCCAGTAAGGGGGTGTTTGGGATTGCTTATTTGCTTTTTTTAAACAAGTGCTTATCTATGTTTTCAAAAAGCCAAATCATTTTAACGTCTTAAAAACTCCTTATTTGCGTCTTCAAAAAGCGGTAATCCCCTTAATCCAAACACTAAAAACAACTTATCCGCTTTACAAAAACATGATAAGCAGATAAGAAGTTTAAATAACAATCCCAAACACCTCCTAAATCTCACACAAAGGAAGGGTTTTGGCAAGAGATAGAGAGGTTGTTTCCTAACAAGGAGATGTTTACATCTTAACAATAACTCAACTTCAACCACCATTGATCATAATTGGAATAATATACGTTCATCCCCTAATAATTTGGCTTTTCAAGTTCAGTTATGTTACCCTTGGGAAGCAGCGTCCCTTGTGGACAATCACGTTGTATGCTGCTTAAGAACTGCTTCAGATGGTTTATGGCGACCTTAAGCTCATGCTCCCGCCTACAAAATATAACAACTACATAACATAACGCTTTTGAAAAAAAACAAAAATTAGCCACAAGAAAACAGTTTATACCCATCGTTGTCAGTCATCTAAACAACAAACTCCTTTGATTCAAAAGGCAAAGGCGTAAGAAATTCATGTTTAATAAAACCAATTGAATGAAAACAAGAAACCAATTACCAATTTGAAGTATCCCCTGTATTTCCTCCACACTCAACGATATCAATTGGGTTAGGGTTTGATATTTCAGGCGATTGATCCAAGGATGAGAAGGAATTTATTGGAGGAGACTGGTCTGAAACTTGGAAACAAAATGTCCAATTTTATTCTTATAAATGATGCTTTTATGTGATCTGGTATAGAAAATCAGAGTCCATCGATTCGTCATGAACGAAGAGGCGTGATAAGAGAAATTTGAATTTGAAGAGAATGATGGAGATGAGAGAGGGGTTGGCAACGTGGAGGGGAGAGTTGGTTTGGATCGTGGAGAGAAGACGACAGGTTATTTCAATCGACTGCATTAAATACTTGTACCGACTGCTAATATCTTAAAATTCAAGAATAACTGTTTTATTCTTTTTATAAAGGAGTATAGATAATTTCTATAAATCTTATTTGTAAAAAAATGAAAATAAAAATCTCTCATCGTTTTCATTTTTAGAGCTCATTTTTTCAATCTTGTAGAATTTCCTCAACTTTCTTACTTTATCCATTTTGGAAAAAGTTAAAGGAAATCTACTTAAGAAAAAATCTCTACATTATAGAATGTGTTGGAGATGCCTACTAATAATCTAAGGATATATTCTGTAGAACCCAAGTGTTGAGAAGAGTCAGAATCAACTATCTTTAAAATGCTTTCTAGTTTAGTTTTCTTGTTATGTAAACAATCTTATTTTGCTTAGCCCTTGTTTGAGGTTTGGAACCTCGGGGGCCGTTGTTGACAACTTTTGTAACTTCCTTTTCCCTATAAAAGGAAAAGGATGTTTAGGGTTTTGGGTTGGAATCCATACTTTTACCAAATTGGGCAATTATTCTCCATTGTTGAGTTCATTAAAAGCCTCATTGATTTCATCTCATTTACATAGGATTTCCATCCATTTCTATTTGCATTTCATTGTTTTTAGGGACAACAATTGGTATCAGAGCCAATCTTGTTGAATCCTTGGCTTTTGGTTTGATTTTTAAAAGATTTTAAAGGTTTTTCAAGTTTTGAGTTTTTCAAAACTTTTGGATTTTCAATCCAAAAGGTGTTTTAAAAGGGCTTAAATTAAGTGTTAAGTGATTCCCCATAGTTTTCTAAGCATTTTCCTACATTTTGGGGGTCTAAACACTTATTTTTAAGAGGTTTTTGAGTGTTTTTGAGGAATTTTTCGAGCTTTCTGTGCAGGTTTTCCGAATCGGAAAACGAGAGCTGAAATATCAGCTCAAATTTTCCGAGTCGGAAATTGCTCATTCTCCGAATCGGAGAACTCTCCTTTTCCGAATCGGAAAACTCTGTTTTCCGAATCGGAAAACGAGTCTCTGACTCGGGGTCTTGCTCTTGAGAAACTTCTCTCTTTTCCGAGTCCCTTTTCCGCACCCACCTTTTCCGAATCGGAAAAGCTCATTTTCCGAATCGGAAAAGAGTGTTTTCCGCACCACACTGTTTTGAGCCAAATCCGAATCGGAAAACATCTGTTTCCAAGTCGGATTTCGCCTCTTTGAGCCGAAACTCTTGCCGTTTTGTTTCTCAAATTCGACACTAAGCTTGCCTTCAAAACCTTTTACTTTTACCAAGCTTTCTGTGTCCCGAGGCGCTCGAAACATCAGCTTTTTTAAAACCTTTCTGTGTTCAAGCCAAGTGAATCTTACAAGGAGGTCTCTTTCTTTTCTCAGAAATGTCGAAGGAAATCCTGGGGATTGGTTCCGAAACTCGCCCTCCTGTCCTGGTGATGGGCGAGTACCAGCAATGGAAACGCCGGATGATACACTTCCTGGACATGCTCGACGGAAATCTCATGAAGTCAATCCGTGAAGGCCCAATCCGACCAACTGTTACGGTTGCCGCTGTTCCCAAAACAGATACGTGTCCCGAACTTCCGTCATATGTAGTCGAAAAGCCAGTTGAGATGTTCAATCCAGAACAAAGAGCCCGGCACCTCGTTGACAAGCATGCACTGACCCTTCTGATTATGGCTCTTCCTAATGATATGTACGCTAGAGTGGATAGTCTGACAAACGCACGAGACGTTTGGTTAGAAATAGAGCAACAGATGCAGGGAGGTGACACCGCCCTCGAGAGTCAAAAGGAAAGTGCCTTAAACGCTTACGAAGGCTTCAAAGCCAGGGAAACCGAATCCCTCACCGAGTCTTATCAAAGATTGAACGCCTTCGTGAATGACCTACGAAGACTCGGGATAGAGAAGTCAAAGTACGAGGTGAATGTTAAGTTCCTGAAGAACCTAACATCGGCATGGCAGAATCTGGCGATCAACTTACAGCTGAGCCGAAATCTAGGGATTATGGGTCTACATGACCTTTTTAGCATGATGGTTCAGCATGAGGAATTCATCACTGGCGGCAAATTCAAAAATGCTGTTGACCCTCTGGCACTCGCGGCAGTACCATGTGGAGGATCAAACTCAGCTACCTTCCAGCATCAGCCGTACAACAACTCATCTCCTCAGCAGTACAACCACTCACCACCTCAGCACTATCAGGAGAACTACAACCAGGAGTTCAACGGGAACTATGGTTCAAACTACCAAGAGTTCAACTCGAACTATGGTCCAAGCTATCAACATCCAGATGATCCGCTGATCATCTCAATCTCTGATGATGAACTCTTCCATGTGAATGAGTCTCTTGCCCTTATCTCAAATAGTGTACAAAAGCTGAATTCCAAACGTGGATACAGTAGACCTAGGGGATCTGGATACCCCAGTGGAGGAAGGATGGGGCAAGGCCGAGGTGGACACTACCAGCAGGAACGAGTTCAGTTTGGGAATCAGGGAAGAGGAGGACACCAGCAAGGGGACAGATATCAGAATCAGCATCCAGGAAGATACCGTGGTGATCAAGGCCAGTATAGGGAAGCAAGGGGAAGCTACAGAGATAACACCTATCTGGACTATCAGGGAGGCCCTGGAGATCAGGGAGATTGGAGAGGACAGGTCTCTCATATCAACTATCGCCAAAACCAGAGAAACTACACTCCTGAATCAGGATACATCGATCGTCAAGGATACAGCAGCGGGTATGAAGGTGGCCAAGATGGAAGACGTGAAGATGGCAGATATGGAAGACTCGTAGGTGGTCAAAGTGGTCCGGGATATGGTCAAGAACAGGAGAGGAACTACCATGAATATGATGGACAGTCAGCTCACGGTAACAGAAACTATCCAGAAGGCAACCATCAGAATGGTTCTTCTAGGCAAGCTCCAAGAGAAGGACATCAACAAGGTCCAGTTGAAATTGGTGATCAAAGGTTGAATGCTCCTCCAGCTTCGATGAATAGTGGTGCTCCTACCCCAGCTCCTCAAAAGACCGCTAGTGCCACTACATCCTGCTTCAAATGTGGCAAGCTGGGTCACTATGCGAACAACTGCCCTGTCAGATACAAGGATGCTGCATACTTTGAGAAGAAGGCAGCATTGATGAGGAAGAAAGAGAAGGGAGTTGCTTTGCTAGTTGATGAGGAAAACTGGGTGTGTGAGGAAGAAAGCTCAGACGAGGAAGATCATCTTGTTGGGGGTTCGTGTTTGATGGCAGACTTCGAAGGACCTGAAGCTGTTGGCCCCAGCACATATCGAGACCTCGACGCTTCTGAGGTATCCACTATTCCTGACTTAACTGATGATCTGACAATGTTAGAATCTAGAATTTGTGAACTTGAGAGATGTCTCCAATCGGAACGATCTCTCGTCACGAAATTTAGAATCGACAGTGCCATATACAAAAGCTCTCTTGAGGACTTGACCATAGTGTACAATCGTGAGACTCTTGAGTCTAGCGTCAGAGAGTCCAATCTATCAAACAAACTCAGTTGTCTTCAGAAAACCCATGAGAAACTTAACAGTGACCATGGAGAGCTCCAAATAAAATTCCAGTTGCTTTCAGAAGAAAGAACTAGACTGTTTTCCAAAATTCAAGAGCTTGAAGATAACAACTTTAAAAGAGGACAATCTGAACAGACCTTGAGCATTCTTACGCAGCATGCCAACAAAAATCCTTTCTATAAAGCCAGACCCGGACTAGGATTGTCAGAAAACCATGTTTTAGAAAAGGCACCTTCTAATCTGTACAATTTTGAGGACATGGCCGCTTCCAAACCCAAACCTGCCCTAGTAGGAGGACATGTGACTGAGGAATTTGTTAGACAGACTGTCACTTATACCGAAGTTATAAATGGTGAGACCATAACCACGACCGTCAGTCCAACAAATAGCACCTCTAGCAGTCCACCCACTAGCCCTGCTCCCAACAAACCTATATTTGTCCCAGCCAGTGATCCAACCAATACTAAGTCCACATGGGAGGGCATCAAAGCTAGGACCCCTAGGGTAGCTATGCCTCCCATCAACTACTCAGACCTTAACACTAGTTATGACACTAGGAAGATGGATTTTTCAGAAGAGACCTTAGTTATCCCACCAGAGGATGTTTCCGCAACTAAGAGTCCCAACCTAGTCGAACTAGAGAAGGAAATGTTTGGACTTAGACTAAAAGCCATGGATCTGGACGCATGTCAACATCAGATACTGAATCTGAAAGTGCTTATTTCTGAAAAAGACAACTTGGTTCACACTTTGAAGAAAGACTTGATCGAGGCAAATGCCGAGAGAATTAGAATGTCTTCAGAGTGTGAGACCGCAGCCTCAAACTTTACTGATTTTCAACTTAAGGTTGCGGATCTTAAGGCACGATATGTTCTCCTAAATGTTCATTCAGAAATTGCAAGAGAACTTGATCATGATGAAAATATCAATTATCGTGTGGCCTTAACCAACCAACGTGTGTCAAATTCCATCCTGAAAAGAAAAGTCATGTACTTTGAAAACCTTTCAGACTCAGTTAATGATAGGACTACTCCACTCCTCAACCATCCGATAGTTACTCCCCAAACCAAATCTGTTACGGATTTAGAGGACTATTACACCTTACTGTCAGATGATGATGAACCCCTCAACTCACACCATAGGATAACCGAACCAAAGACTATCCATGATCCTAACGTTCAATACGATCTGAAGGTGTTCTTAGATGAAGGTGATGATCCTTCAGGCTTTATTCCAAAAGGGCCAAAATCTGTTTTTGTAAAACCTGAGAAGTCTGTTGAGTCACGAGCTCCTATTTCTGAGAACAGTAACCCTAAGGGTGAAAAATGTGTTGGTACTGACAAGGGAAAGTTAGTTAAGCCTCACGCACCCAAAGGACTCCAGAAAAGGCATTCAAAGTCTAACGATGCTCGTAACTCAGCTAAACCCATTAAAAGTCTTGACCTTAATTCAAGCAGCTTTGAAGTGGGTGAGACCTCTCAGTTAAAACCTAAGCAACCTCTCTCTTCCACAAAACCTAAATTTTCAAAAACATCCTCTGAAAAGGGTGGCAACTCTTATCCTATTAAACCGTCATCTAACTCACACCATGCTCTTAATGCAGATGGGAGGAAGAAGGATGGTGGACAGGAAGTGAAGCCACCAAGGAAGGATCACCGAGGAAGACCCAACTCTTTTCAAGCTTTCCCTAAGCAGCGTAGTCCTAACCGTGCGGGTCTTGGCTATGCTCCACCTAGTGTAGGAATTAATTCAAACATGTCTGTAACACGTAATCAACATTTAACTCATGCTTTTGACTCTTTGCGTAATGACATGTGCTTTATGTTTGACAATTTTCTGCGCTATGGTGTTTATAATTCTTTTAATGCTGATGTGCCTAAAATCAAATCTCGCAAGAGAAGAGGGAGAAAAAGAGGAAAGGGGAAACCTTCCTCGTCAGTGCAGTCCCCTAAGCCTAAGGAGAAATCCGAAAAGGAGACTGCATCGACCAATTCAATTGTTTCTGACCCTAAGGAACCCATTTGGCAATGGGTCCCTAAACAAGCCTAATTGTTTTGCAGATCAGTCATGTGTGGTACTTTGATTCGGGGGCTCACACACACATGACTGGGCAGCGGTCCTTCATCTTCGACTACGTTGAGAAGTTTGAGGGATACATAAAGACTGCCGACAGAACGCCGTTGCCGATATTAGGGTCGGGAAAAATCACCAATGGAAAGTACATCATCAAGGGTGTACGCTATGTGGAGGGATTGGGGTACAACATGTTTAGCTCCAGCCAGTTCTGTGATAACGGATACTGGGTGAAGACCTTTCAGTACGGAAGTGATGTGAACGATGAAGACAACAATGCTATTCTCTCCGCCAGGCGAAATGGCAATCTCTACACAACCGTCTTCCGTTCAATCCCTCAAACACACCCCCAGTTTGAAGCTAACCCGAAGAATGCAATCTGTCTGCTCTCAAAAGCATCAAAAGGGGACAGTTGGTTATGGCGCAGCAGACTATGTCATCAGAACTTCAAAGATATGAACAAGCTGGTTTCTAAGGGATTAGTCAGGGGACTACCTGAGCTTCGCCTTTCCAAGGATACTCTTTGTCCTGCGTGCGAACAAGGAAAGATGACCAGAAGCTCTCATCCACCGAGAATGGATACGAATTGCCAAAGTCCCCTCGACCTGATACACATGGATCTTTGTGGACCTATGAGAGTAGAAAGTCTTGCCCGAAAGAAGTACATGCTGGTTCTCGTAGATGAATTCTCTAGGTTCACTTGGATTGAATTTCTTCGAGACAAATCAGAAGCTGCTGAACGAATCATAGCCTTCATCAAACGCACACAAGTTCTCTTGGGTCGTCGGATGAGGAAAATACGTAGCGACAACGGTACTGAGTTCCGCAACGCAAAGCTGCAATCCTTTCTCGAAGAAGTGGGGATCACTCACAACTTCTCGGCAGTTCGCACACCTCAACAGAATGGGGTCGTAGAAAGGAAGAACCGGACGTTGGTCGAAGCAGCAAGATCCATGATGGCTCACTCTGGAGTTCCTCAACAGTTTTGGGCTGAAGCCGTTTCCACAGCATGTTACACGCAAAACCGGACCCTGATCGTAAAGCGGACTGGTAAAACCGCTTACGAGATGGTCGAACAGCGTAAGCCAAATATTGACTTCTTTAGAGTTTTTGGTTGTAAATGCTATGTTCTTAATGACCGGGATAATTTGGGTAAGTTTGACCGTAAGTCTGATGAGTCTATCTTCATCGGATACTCACATAACTCTAAGGCTTACCGGGTTTTCAACAAACGGACCCGAACTATCTTGGAAAGCTCAAATGTTGATTTCTCTGAATCTGAAACCTATCTGAATGCTAGTTCTAGTAGTGTGTCTGCATCTTTCCCTGAATTGTTCCCTTCACCACCGAGCACAGATCCGTCTTCTAACTTTTCTGCTTTAGACTTTTTAGATCTCGCGGAATACGATCTGCACACTCTAACGAGTCCAATCGTAGTTCCCGCTCCAACAGGTTCGACCACAACCACAGTGACATCTGATGCCTTCGTCACGGAGCCCTCCTCCAGCACTTCAACTCACTCCGTGACACCTGAGTCCGCGGCTCCCCCATCTGAAGTTTCATCCGCAGCTTCACCGGCATCTGATCAAGAACAGACTCCGCACCCTGTTCTTACTCCAATTCCAGAAGAAGCTCCACTACCTTCCCCGAGCACGGCTCAACGATCATATGCTCAGGTAGTCAGAGAGCCCCGGTTAGAGGCTGCACCGCGGATCAACCAGGCTGAAGGCACATCAAGTGGGAACCTAGAAGAGGTCTTTGCTGTGCAAGATGAGAACGACGCCACCAACAACCGACAGACTTATGTCACTCACCCTCACACTCGCAGGTGGACAAAAGACCATCCCCCTTCCCAGATCATCGGGAGTCCCTCTCAACCTGTAAACACCCGATCTGCAAAGCACACTGAAAATCTGATCCTGTTCGGTGGATTCTTGAGCGACTTCGAACCATCGGATGTTTGGCAAGCTCTCACCGATCCCGACTGGGTGATCGCCATGCAAGATGAGCTAGCCGAATTTGAGAGAAACAAGGTTTGGCGCTTGGTAGAACGACCATGGGGAAAGACAATCATTGGCCTCAAGTGGATTCTCCGGAACAAAACCGACGAGAATAATCTCATCATCCGGAACAAAGCTCGCCTGGTCGCCAAGGGTTATCGCCAACAAGAGGGTATCGACTATGATGAGACGTACGCGCCAGTAGCCCGAATCGAAGCGATCCGAATCTTCCTTGCGTATGCCGCACACAAAAATATGACTGTCTATCAGATGGACGTCAAATGTGCCTTCCTGAATGGAGTCCTTCAAGAAGAAGTATACGTTGAGCAACCGGAAGGGTTCGTCGATTCTCGATTCCCGAATCACGTCTACATTTTGGACAAGGCGCTTTACGGTCTAAAGCAAGCTCCGAGGGCATGGTACGAAACTCTCACTGACTACTTACTCGGAGTTGGCTACAAGAAAGGTACTATCGATCCCACTCTATTTCTCAAGAAGTCAGGTAAAGATTTAATTATCGTTCAGATATATGTGGATGACATTATCTTTGCGTCTACGAAACCTGAGATGTGCCAAGAGTTTGAGAACACCATGAAATCCCAATTTAAAATGAGCATGATGGGCGAGTTGACGTTCTTTTTAGGACTTCAAGTTCGACAACGCCCTGATGGCATTTTCATAAATCAAGCCAAGTATGTTCAAGACCTTTTAAAACGTTTTGATTTCGGTGGTTCTAACTCTGCGGCCACACCAATGCCCAGAAATTTTCAACTCTCTGCAGATACTTCTGGTAAACCGGTTGACCAGAAAACCTATCGGGCAATCATTGGTTCCCTTTTATATCTCACGTCTAGTAGACCAGATATCGTCTTTTCCACGGGTGTCTGCGCTCGTTTTCAGTGTGACCCACGGGATTCACATCTGTCAGCAGTCAAGAGAATCCTTAGGTATCTGAAGGGCACACCGGATTTTGGCCTTTGGTACCCAAAGGATTCTGGCTTTGAACTAATTGCATATACAGACTCAGACCATGCAGGTTGCAAGCTTAACAGGAAAAGCACTTCTGGTGCTTGTCAATTTCTCGGGACAAGTTGGTCAGTTGGTCATCCCGGAAGCAGACTTGCGTCTCTTTATCCACCGCGGAGGCAGAATATGTAGCCGCCGCCTGCTGCTGCTCGCAAGTTCTGTGGATGAAAACCCAACTAGCTGACTTTGGATACACCATGCATCGAATTCCCATCTACTGCGACTCCAAAAGTGCAATACAGATCACGGCAAATCCGGTTCAACATTCTCGGACGAAGCATATCGACATTCGATATCATTTCATCAAAGATCACGTCGAGAAAGGTAATATTGAACTATACTTTGTTGAGAGTGACTATCAGCTTGCTGATTTGTTCACCAAGCCGTTTGACGAGAAGCGTCACTATTTCCTCCTAAGCAAGTTAGGAATGCTAGACCTCCCTGCCTGAGGTCTAGGGGGAGTCGGGAGTTCTTATTTTATATGCATGTGTGTAGGGGGAGTCTGTAGGAATTCTATAGTTTTTGCATGAATCGAGGGGGAGTAACAAGTCCTGTATTTAATGTTTAGTGTGCTTACTAACGTTCTCGGATCCACATCATCTTGGATACCATATTATGCTCTATTATGTAGGTGTGGATCCTCACAACGACTTCTGGTTACTTCAGACCAGGACTCGCTCTAAACCCAGTGAGACGAACCAGGTAAGTCTCTTTTCTCGGAAGTCGAGGGCTGAACTTGTAACTTTTTGTGAACCTGAAAGTTCAGGGGGCGGTAGAGTACATGTCTTGAACTTACAAGTTCGGGGACTAACTTTGTCACTTTCTGCTTCTTAAAGTTCAGGGACTCGTTTTGCATATCTTGTGAAACTTGTAGTCCAGGGTCTGTTTTGAAACTTTTCTGAAAATACAAGTTCAGGGACTTGTTTGTAAGTTTACTCAAACTTCAAGTCCAGGGGTGGTTTTTGCCAAATGGTGAAAGTCGGGTTAAGAGAGCCAAAAGGAGAGTCAAACACAGTGTTTTTGACCCAAACACAGTGTAATTCGGTAAAAATATAAATACCGGTTTTCAAGAATTAATTTTCACAAAATTCAAATTTTCATCTTTTTCTCTCTGAATTCTCACCCGAACCCACTTCGCGCTCGATTCCGGTTTTCGCTCGTTATTGCTTCGATCGTCGATATCTTTACATATTCGGATTCCTGGTAAGTAAACGATCAACCCTTATATAGTTTTAACATCTAAATCATGCGTTTTATTGTCTGGATCGAAGCCTAAAAGTTTTAAAACTTACCCGAAACCCAAACTTCTTGGAATGGGATTTCGGGACGTTAAAACGATCCTTTGTTGCTTATAATGTTGTTATAAACTGATTTAGGATGAATGTTGATAGTTTAGGGCCTTAGATCGACGGTTTTTGAGCGGTTTCTAAGTGGAGAACTCGAACAGTCTCGGTTTTCCGACTCGGAAAACTTGAATATTCAAGTTTTCCGAATCGGAAAACTTGAATGTTCAAGTTTTCCGCATCGGAAAACGATGAGTCTTATTATATGTTTTCCGATTCGGAAAACTATGTTTTCCGAATCGGACTTGGTCTCGTTTTTCAAATGCTTCTTTTCCGACTCGGAAAACGTGGAACTACCCTTATGGGTTTCCAAGGTTTTCCGACTCGATCGAGAGACCAAGTTTTGCCAAAATTTTACCAAGTGTTGACATTTTCCGAATCGGAAAACCATGTTTTCCGACTCGGAAAACCTACATGTTTTCTCTCTAAGTGTGGGAGTTTCCCGATTCGGAAAATACCCTTTTCCGAATCGGAAAACTTGTCTGGTTGTCCTTGTGCTAGTTTTTTCCAAGTGTTGAGTATTCCGACTCGGAAAACACCCTTTTCCGAATCGGAAAACTCCCCTCGTACTGTTTGCTCGTTTTCCGACTCGGAAAATACGAAACACTCTTTAATGGGTTTTCGAGGTTTTCCGACTCGCGTCTAGTCGAGGGTATAGTCTTTTCACGTTGTATTGTTTCTAACACTTAATATATTGCAGAAATGGCTGATCAACAACCAATTGCTCCTACTTCACCCGTCGCCAACGCTGCTGATCTCGCACTGATCAACCCGACAGACATCGTCGAGATCCACCAGAACAACCAGTTCGTTGACTTGGCGAACTTCACCGTCCAAGATGACGTTGTTCTCGAGATTCTCCGAGCTCACCCCCTTGCATACGCGATGCAAGTCACTGCTGCCATCCCGATGATTTATCTGCAGCAGTTCTGGAACACTTCCCGTGTTGAGAACCGGGACGGAGTTCAAACCATCATCGGCCGAGTGGACCAGACTGATCTGGTCTTCACTATGGAGGATCTTCGCAGAATCCTTCGTCTGCCAGCTGCAACTCCGGAGGCCCCGTTTGACCCTCTCGTGTCTGGATCCGAACTGTTCAGCGAAGTGCTTGCTGTCGGAGTCCACTACACAGAGAACAACAGGCCGAGAGGAATCTCCCAGATCTCTCAGGGAATGCTGCCCCCAATCTGGGACTCATTCTTCAACATACTCAACCGTACCATCTCCTCGAAGACCCATGGCGTGGACAAGGCATCCACCCAGTTCTGGCACATTTTCCATGCGGTCGCCTACGGAAGGCGGATCGACTTTGCTCAGCAAATCTGGGCGGACATCATCGGTGATGTCAGAGCTGGGCCAGGACGCACAAAACACACATCCATCCCCTGGATGCGCTTCTTCAGTCTGGTCATCCGAGATCACATGACTCAGAACCGGGCTGTCAGACTCAAATCACGCCATCTCCGCTTCGAAAGCCAGCAGATCGGCCGAGCCAACAAGAAGACTCTGCGGCCTGGTCAGGTAGAGATGCACATTCTGTTGGGTTTTCGTGGGTTTCCTTGGATCACACTGATCCGAGGATTATCTCAGATCTATCAAAACCTCGCTGGTTTGATATATCTCGTAGGTTTAATACAAACTGTTAAAACCCACTTGATCAGAAACACGCTGTTTCTGATCTAATCATGCGGAAGCGATAAAAGCTAAAAACCCATTAAAGCCTAATGATCTTAATCGTTTGTAGCTCTAAGCCTAAAGGATTAGGTTAGATTAATTTACCTGGATTGCTTGATGATAGTCCACCTGTAATCAACCAACGAACGTTCCTCTAGCAGAACCGTGAAACCCGAACAACAAAAATTCGACCCGGGGGGGTGTGTTTGCGCCGGTTTTGGGAGAGAGGAGGAGGGGACAGAAAACTGATTTTTCAACTGAAAAAGCTTAATGATTTTCCTTAACCCATAGGCTTTATTTATATGGAGGAAAAACACAGTTTGTAAGGAATCCAGTTTCCTTATAATAATTATCTCAAATCCTTTCCTTATTTAATTAGCTGGAAAAGAATTTGCATACGATAATTATAATTTATATATTTATCTAATATATAAAACTTTATTAATTAACTATTATATATTTATTTATCTTAATAAATATATAATATCCTAATTAATTAATAACCCTCCAACTTTGGTAATTCTGACTGAAATTACCCAATAGATTTATAATACACTATTATAAATCCTAACTCTCCATTTCGGGATTTCATCTAACTTGTTCGACTTATAGGTTCTCACAGGTGTGACCCTCAAGTGTCTTGTAACATTGGATTGTATAATTATTTGGTTTGTCAACTCTGCACATAATTCCTAACAGACTCCCACTTGTGCAAGTTGGCAATACCACCTTTGATTATACGGACCTAAGGAGGCCCCTAGACAAGCACTTAGGCTGACCAGGTTACAAGGACTCTTATACCCAGATATGGTGATATAAACATTCCGTGAGGAATTGGTATCTATGAAACTACTGTTCATTGATTGGGTATATCTTGGCTTTTCCCTTTGCATCGTGATATTTCATCTATGAGTATGAGCTTGGAAGGTGTCAACTCTAAATACTCAAGATTCTGTTTTCTTGATTATCTGACTTTCACTGATAGGTAAACGACAAAGAACTAATCAGTCCGTTTGGGCATGGCCATGCACTTCATCAGTATACTTAGTCAGTCAAGATGGGCCCAGAAATATCTCTCTTCTGAGAAGAGGTGCAAATCCCGTCTTGCATATCTGCCTTTAACACCACGGCTTCCGCTGAATCTAGTTGCACCCTTTATGGCCACCCTGTTACGGCGTAGCGGTTGAGTGCACTAAGAATTCAGTAGTCCTCATGATATCAAATCAGATACCTCAGGTGATAGGGACAACCACTGTGAGATTTACTTATGACTTTACTCCAAGAAGCAGTCTCAACCGCGGATCACGTCCGATATTTGCTACTCTATCAAATATCTGTGCAACTTTTAGTCTACAACACTTGTAGCTGTTATTGATCATAACTACCTAAAAGTTCACAATGACTTCAACGCCTTATCATGTTCCCACATTGATAAGTTGTCACGGACAGATTTTGAATGAAAACTGGAAACTAGTTTCATTCCTGGATTTATTAAAACATGCAAAATAGTGAAAGTGATAAAGAAATCAATCTTGTATAGTCCATATTACACGCTGTAATAATAACAAGATTGAATGTCTTTTCTTTTAACAGCTTTCATTTTATCTATTTAACATTTGTTAAATACTGATCTAAAATGAAGTATCACCTTCCTTCAATTTTAAACCCTTTGATTAAAGTTTACCATTTTAATCAAAGTGATAACCAAAAACACAAGTCTGTTTACTTGTATCTGCTAATTATTGTTTTGCAAACACCTCTTAAAACAATAATTAGACTTCTATCATATTCTATGAACTTGGAGACCTGGACTAACTTCCAGTTCCTGAATATGTAAAACTGCAACTTTCCTTAGTTGCTGTGTAGATGAATAATTTCTACCTGAAATCCGATTCCATTTGCAATCCTGGCAAATCTACTGGAATGCTATATATTTAAATCCAACACTATAATTATTGATTTTTAAGTCAGTCACGACCTTTGTTTCATGGGTCTTGAAACTTTTATCCTTTTAACTAAAAGGGTAAATTATATCTTATGAATTCTTATCCCACCTGGATTTATGAATTCTGAGATATATCAATAATTATGTCTTTTATTCTTTTATCTTAGACTAGATAGAGAATAATCGGGCTCCCACTTGCTTGCATAAAAACTAACTATTACTTAAAATTTACTATTGACTTATTCAAGACTTTGATTAGTCAATCCTAATTTCAAGTGATGAACTTTGAGAATTTCCCTTTTATGAAACTCAACTGGATTTGGTTAAATCCTAATTCCAAACCTTGGAATCCTTCTAGTTTCATAAATACTGTTATTAACGCTATCTGAGTTAATATCCTAAATTCTCCTTTTAAAACATTTGAATAAAACTTGATCAAACTTAATTAGTTAATTCTTGAGAATTTCTTTTATAAAACTTAACTGGATTTGGTCAAATCCTAATTCCAGAACTTGGAATCTTTCTAGTTTTATAAATGCTGTTATTAACGCTATCTGAGTTAATATCTTAAATTCTTCCTTTTGATCACAAAACTATTATTCATAAATGTTTTATTCTCAAAACACATTCCTATAGAATCTCGTGTGTTTTGATAGTTTTTATACAAATTACTTCAATTTCATTAAAGTAATTATAACAGGCATCAACAACTAGGATCATACAAACACTAAGCACAATCAGATATTTCAATTGTCAAGACAATAACTTTTGAAAATTAAAACCATCGAATTATAAAAATAATTATCCAAACATTGTTTAAAACATAAAACCCCCAAAATAACTGTTTTAAAACTATAAATTCAAAAGATGTCTTGACTTAAATTATCTCGTGCTTTGATCCTTGGCAACTCCTGGTCACTTCACTTCATTTCTGATTTCCTGCAATGTCATTTGCTCTAGGTATCAGTATACTTGTAAGCTAACAAGTAAGAAGTGTCAAAACAAAGCAATCATAAATTTTCTGAGGTTTACGTACCTGCTTCATGACGCTTAGGGCAGTTTTGCCTCCAATGACCGATCTCATTGCATATAAAGCAGCGATTCTCGGTCCTAGCTTTGTTTGGCTTAACCTTCTTGCCCTTGCCCTTGCCTTTGCCTTTCTTGGGTGCACTCTGGATGGCCTGAACTGGTCCTTTTCCTTTGCTGGTGCTAGCATGCCCATTCTTCTTTTTCACCCCTCCGTCTTTCACCATCAAGACATCCTTTGTCTTGTTCTTGTTCCCCATATTTAATTCAGCTGTCTTAAGCATGGAGTGCAATTCTGCTATTGTTTTCTCCATGTTGTTCATGTTATAGTTGACTACAAAGGGCCTGTAGTCTTCTGACAGTGAATTAAGTATGGTGTCAGTTGCTAGCTGCAACGGAACAGGATGACCCAGCCTCTCCAGATGATCCAAGTGCCGTTTCATTTTCATGACATGGTCACTTACTGATGTTCCTTTTACCATCTTGCACTCATTGAATGCTTTGGTGGCATCGTAGCGCTCTGTACGAGCCTGGGTCTGAAACATGTCCCTCAGCTGGCGGATCATGTCGTAAGCATTTGTATTTATGAGCCCTGCTTGCAGATCTGGGCTCATAGTTGCTAACATCAGACAGGCAACATCAAGGAGATCATCTGAGTGCTTCTTGTGGGCATTTCTGGCAGCAGCCGGAGCGTTTGCCGGAGGTGCCTCCCCAAGTGGCTCTTCAAGCACATACCACTTTCTTTCATGTCTGAGCACAATCATCAGATTGCGCTCCCAGTCAAGAAAGTTAGAGCCGGTCAACTTATCCTTCTCTAGGATAGAGCGGAGGGAAAGATTGTTAGTGCTGGTAACAGTGCTTGCCATCTACACAAAATAAATTTTTGGTCTTAGCAACTGTAAATAGACTAATTTCCAATAAAATATCAATAAACCCTTAAATGATCAATTTATTGGACTAGGATCCTTATTTCATACGTCCTGATGTGCGTAATGTTCTTGCTCCACCAGACCCGTATTTATTTCGGTAGGTAAGGACTTTTACCAATCATATCTAACTGACATGACTCCTAGATCTTTTCGGGACCATGGCAACTACCTGTGCATGTTTTAGTCCCTCTTAGTGCTTTTTGGCCCGGTACCACCCGGTGAACATTATAGAACCAAAACAGATCTCACCATTTTGGGGACCTGATTACTATACTCTGGCCGGTACCACCCGGAGATAATTCGCAGAGTTATGTAACCCCTTCAGCTTCAGTTTGAACACAGACGTCGAATGTGTGATCACTTACAACGCCTATGTACTTTACGCCGAAGGTGCCCCTAGATGGGTTGCACTACTGATCTATGATTTTCGGGGTTTTGAAAAACTTTATTTCCAGGATTTTGAAAAACTGATTGTTTATAAAGGCTACTTATGTTTTAAACTAACTGTTTGAAACATACATGTAATTTTAAAACTAACTGTTCTAAAATCACTTGCTAATTAAAACTAGCTGTTTTAATAGCACACCCAGTTGATTAAAACTAACTGTTTTTGTCAACTTAACCTTTTATATAAAACAATCATCTATACGTTGTTATAAAGAGCAATTAATATTCTAAACTAACTGTTTTAAATATTCATGTTATTTTAAACTAACTGTTTAAAATATCGGCTAATTGAAATCAACTGATTTAAAGTGTACTGGTTAATTGAAACTACCTGTTTCAATAACCCTTTCCGTCTGACAAAAGCTAACTGTTCTGTCAATTTTGTTCCTTTTATAACAATACACTAGGTTTTATTAAAGTGCTTCACTTTAAAGGTTTTCGATTGAAAAGTTAATAAAACCTATTTTTCTTCTTGTTTTAAAAAAAAACTTTTAAAACATATCTAATAAACTAACAGTTATTAGCATCAACTACGCAGTTAATCATGCACACGGATAATTATAACTACGCATTTGTAAAACAGATAATTATAGGATTTGCCAATTTTGTTCCTAGGGACCAATAATGACCTAGTTTTTCTACATCTTCAAAACTTTGCGTAGCTCCCACTGGCTTCGCCATGCTTGTTAGTATTCCGGTAAGATGAAGAATAGCTCCCACTGGCCTCGTCATCCCAAAAGAAAAATTCTATCCTAGGGTCATTATTACATAAGGGGTTGTAAACGGCACGCAGGCCTCCCCGTCGATATGTCAAGGGTCTAGTTTGGCAAATACTATAATAGATATATACAAACTCAAACTGAGATGCATATATAAAACTCAAGCAATCACGCAATTATATGTATATATGCAACAAAAGCAATATTATAATTACGAGAAAAATAAACCTGGATCCGTTAAATTATCTTGTCTCAATTATCGCAACACTTGGTTTTATAACTGATTCGAAAAACAAACTGTTTTATGAATCCTAAAAGAAAATCTTTAGACTGAAGAATGGTTTTAACTTAAAACTGAGATTTATAATAAATCTTAAAACTAAAACCATTTAATCCTTTTACCCAAAAATTATTTCAAAAAGGGGTTTTATCGACCCAATCATAAAATATTGGTTTATTCGAAAAACAGATAAAATTTTAATTTCCATAAAAGATTAACTGGTTTGAATAAGTTTTATTAGGTAGAAAATAATTTTGGATAAGAAAAACTTTAAAACCAAGACAATTTCTTTTGGGCCATAACCTGGTCCAAAGAGTTGGGCATTGGGCCTGATTACTGAACTAGGCCCAAAAACGGAAAAACCCTAGACCACTTTGCAGTCGTGTTCGTGTCGCGAAGACTCATCGTCCTCTCGTGGCCACTGCCGCGGCCGTTTGCCACCATCATCGCTGTTCATCGTTGATCACCCATCAACACCTTGTTGGTGATTCGGTTGGGTGATCGCGGAACTGTCGCCACCACCTCGCTGGTGGTTTGGCTGGGCGGTCGCGTAATCGCCGCCACCACCTCGCTGGTGGTTTGGCCGGGTGGTTTGCGAAAACACCGCCACCACCGAACGCCATCGTCGTCGGTCCATCACCGCAACCACCATTGTGGTGTGGCCGATGTCTGCCGACGAACAAAATCAAAACCGCCACCATCATTACGGTGGTCTTGGCCGCGACTGCCATTAGTAGCAGGGAGAATCGCTTCCCCGCCACCGTCCGGTTTAAACGCCACCATCGCCACCGTCTTTGACCGTCGATCAAAACTACCCAATAACCGCCGCCGCCACCACCATCTGTGGTGCGGCCGGCTATCGTATCTTTGGCTGGCGATCGCACGATTAGCAGCCACCGCTGCCGCGAACACCATCGTCGCCCGCTGGACGCCGGCATTACTTGACGCGGTACAGCCGGCGACCGATCATCATCATCGCGAACAGCCGCCGCCGTCGCTAGGCGTAGTGCGGTCGTTGTTCTGCCGTTATGCCGCCGCCGTCGCTACCACCACCTGTGGTGCGACGGGTGTTTGATTGTCTGGTGGTGGTTCGATCGGCTATCTGCCGTCGTTCCACCGCCGTGTGGGTTTTCGGCCAATGATGACAGTGGTGTGAACGATACCACCATCACCACCGCCTTTCGATCCAAGGCCGGCTGCCACCACCATTCTGGTGCGGCAGCTCCGATCAGAGATGACCACAGCCACCACCGATCTGGTGGTTGAGATCATCCGCCACCACCCATCTGGTGGCGCGGCTGTGGTTGTTTCACGGTAACGAAGGGCTTCGGCCATTACCACCTAATCTGGTGGTGTGGCCCGGTGGTTAACACCAGATGGGTTTTTCGTACGATAAACAAAATCAAAAATTTTATGTAAGCTATTAACATAAAAAAAAAAGATTTTTAAACTTGTTATGCAAGAATTGATTTTAACGGATCACACATAAAACGATAAACTGATAAACTGAAACGATTTTTAACAATGGCTCTGATACCACTGTTGGGTTTTCGTGGGTTTCCTTGGATCACACTGATCCGAGGATTATCTCAGATCTATCAAAACCTCGCTGGTTTGATATATCTCGTAGGTTTAATACAAACTGTTAAAACCCACTTGATCAGAAACACGCTGTTTCTGATCTAATCATGCGGAAGCGATAAAAGCTAAAAACCCATTAAAGCCTAATGATCTTAATCGTTTGTAGCTCTAAGCCTAAAGGATTAGGTTAGATTAATTTACCTGGATTGCTTGATGATAGTCCACCTGTAATCAACCAACGAACGTTCCTCTAGCAGAACCGTGAAACCCGAACAACAAAAATTCGACCCGGGGGGGGGGGTGTGTTTGCGCCGGTTTTGGGAGAGAGGAGGAGGGGACAGAAAACTGATTTTTCAACTGAAAAAGCTTAATGATTTTCCTTAACCCATAGGCTTTATTTATATGGAGAAAAAACACAGTTTGTAAGGAATCCAGTTTCCTTATAATAATTATCTCAAATCCTTTCCTTATTTAATTAGCTGGAAAAGAATTTGCATACGATAATTATAATTTATATATTTATCTAATATATAAAACTTTATTAATTAACTATTATATATTTATTTATCTTAATAAATATATAATATCCTAATTAATTAATAACCCTCCAACTTTGGTAATTCTGACTGAAATTACCCAATAGATTTATAATACACTATTATAAATCCTAACTCTCCATTTCGGGATTTCATCTAACTTGTTCGACTTATAGGTTCTCACAGGTGTGACCCTCAAGTGTCTTGTAACATTGGATTGTATAATTACTTGGTTTGTCAACTCTGCACATAATTCCTAACACATTCCGGCTAACGTGCTGAACATGGCAGACCGTAGGTCTATGAGCGTTAGGATGTACCGCATATCCGTAGGTCTAGAAGACACGTCTACGGACTCCTCAGAACTGGGGATCCCTGCCCAAGACGTGCAACCCGTCCTTACTAGAAGCCGTACCTCAGGTACGGCAGGCCAGAGCTCCAGTGGGGGAGCCTCTGGCTCGGGAGTGATGAGAGTTGACGTAAGGGGAGGAGCGGGTAGAATAGTCGGTACGTCTGCCACTCCGCACACTTCTAGAGCCGGTGCATACCAGACCATGATCCAGAACCGTGCCACTCGTGCTCGCACTCCTACAGTTGTGGAGGAATCTTCTGAAGCCATCCGCACGCGCGAGTACACGAGTCACTTCAGGGTAAAGCAGTACATGGGCACCCTTCAGCAGTCTCCTATCCACTCGTCATCGGAAGAACGCCGATCGCCGACGCCACCGCAACAACCTACTGGGGAGGACGTGGAAGCTTCCCCACAAGAACAAGCACATGTTCCTCCACCACCTCACTCGGCGGCCGTCACCACTCAGGCAGCAGAACCGTTTGGCGATCCTTATGGCGACAACTCCGACGGTCACGATTCTTCCAAGCACACTCCTACGGACCGTCGTGAGCCCGATGACGAGGCAACAGAGTCAGAACAAGTTGACTACGGATCCGACTCCGAGTTTCAACTATCAGATCCACCAAAGGGCGGGAAGGCCCAGGTGATAGATTTGGATGAAGCCACCTCCTCCTTCAACGACGACCGGATTTCTGGTGATCCCACTCTTATAGCGGATCTAGCATCGGATGACCGAACTGTTGGTCAGGAGGAAGAAGGTGAGGCCGAAGTAGCTACCGGCTGGGGTCGAGAAGATAGCGAAGAGGAAGAAGAGAGAGAGAGGGGAGAAAAGGAGAGAGAGAGCAGAGAAAAAGAGACCGCAGACGTAGAGGTCCAGTTGAGCGAGCCTTGGGCTCAGTTAGAGGAGGCGGATGTAGAAGAAGAGCCGCACAGGTTAGATTTGGATATCCCTTTAGCCCAGAGTCCAACCCCCACAGAGGCAACCCTCACACAGACCGGTCACTCGTTGACGTCAGGTCAAGTCGTTGGCAGCCAACCAACGCAATTGCACGCCCAAACCAGCCACTCGGCCATCTCTCAACAGATGGTCGTTTCACATTCACACGGGGATTTAGCTCAACTTCCACCGGCCACTCAATCGGAGTCTGCCGGTGTTGAAATGAGAGAGGCTCTGCCCCACCTCTCGACGTCTTTCAGAGCACCAGTAGTCCTAGAGCCACTCACAGAGACCTTCAGGGTCGTTCATTTGACTAGGACACTTGTGGATGCATCATCTGCCCGCCCAAGTGGCGAGGCCGGAACGGGGAGAGTTGGTGCGTCAACGGACGCCCTTCGAGGATCCACCGGAAGCCCCGACACCGTCAGCATTATACCAGCGGTGACATCGGGCCGAGAGAGTACCTCTTTAGGACTCTACTCGTCAACTGGAGCCCAAGTGGCACCGGGTTTAGTTTTTCCGGGACCGGGTCCGACAGACTCGAGCAAAGTCTCTAAAGATGCTCACGCAACACCGGGGCTTTTGAGCCTGACGGATTCGGGCGGAATCCCTAAAACCGCCCCTGCACCAACGGGACTTATAGGTCCGACGGATTCGGACGACATCCTTAAAGTCGTCCAAAGCAGGTTATTAGCCGTGGAGCAAGCCAATCAGGCTCGGGACGCGCGGGTCGAGGCACTCGAGAAAGCCTTGGCCGAAACGGAGAGGAAGAGACTAGCCGATCTTGAGGCGTCGCGCAAGCTTCAAGAAGACCGGGATGCGGAGCTATACGAGCTCAAGAGGAGGATCAAGGGCAAACATTCTGAGGCTGCCCCTTCTACTGAAGCTCCCATTCCCAGGCCATCTGAAGACGTCCTCAGGCTCGCTCCTCCGACTTCGGGCGACCTTCCACCGATTCCAGGCTACGTCACTGAGGTGGAGCACTTGATGATGGTCACCTCATACACCACTCAGAATGACCGCCTGTCCGCCCAAGTCCGAGATCAAGCTGCCCAGATCGAGCTGCTACAACAAAGGATTAGAGAACTGGAGGCCGTGTGTCGGTCCCAGGCTCAGCCTTCGAAGAGGAGGCATGATGACCCTGATGACTCCGCACCAGGTCCTCATGAGGGGGAGGTACAAGCTGCAAAACGGCTTCGCACCGACCTCCAACCTGGTTCCGGCTCCGGTTCATCAGCTCCAGCTCCAAGTTCTTCAGCCGCCCCCTCGAGCGCTCCCACAGACTTCGAGACCGCCGAAGCTCCCTATGTCGACTCTGAGGATGAAGACATTCCGGACATGGGGAGTTGGAGATATGAGAGGATTCCAGAAGGGGAGACAGTTCAGTTTCCTCAGATGACAGACACTGCTCAGATTGATGCCGTTATACCAGAAGCAGCGCCGACTGATCCTTCAGAGTTCCAGATTCCGGAAGCAGCCCGAAAGATCTTGCGGTCACTAGCTCAGAGCCTAAGGGTCTATCAGAAGGGAGACGACCTCGTCAAGGATCCTGACTACGCCAACCTCCTCTCAGCGCTCAAGTTCCCAACTCCAGAAGCCCCACGGTCAGTCCACTCTATCGATCCAGAAACCGATGCTCCTACTGTCATCCAGCTCAACTGGAACCACTCCATCATCTTCCGCCCGTTCCTAGAAGAAACGTTCACCCGCATCTACCAGCAAGAGAAGCTGCACGCCTGGTCCCGAAAAGTCTACTTCGGGATCTCTCACATCAGGAACAAGAGACGGAGGACAGCGTACGTGCATCAGCGAATGTGCAACTGGGCCACTCATGGACGCCAGAGGATCAGACGTCGCTTTATCAAGGTAACTGCTATGCGCCCCTACAGACATGGCCATCAGTTATTCCTTGAATATGATGTTCGCATGTACGGCACTGGTGTCCCTCGAGGTGAACTGCAGAATTGGACCTTCACAGAAGCTGACTTAGATCGGGTGCATCTAGAAGACCTTCTCACGATCATCAAGTACCTCCAAGGCCCGATCCTCCGACCAGAACACTACAGAGATGGCACGGAGATACTGAAGAAATACGTCCGTCACGCAATCTCTCTCGCGAGAGTGACGGACTACCAGCTTGCCATAGAAAGCCGCCAGCCGAAGGTCAACCTGCTGAGACCGAACCTGCTCGTTCCTGGCATCGATGCCTACACGCCTTACATGCCAACCAGGATACCTGAGCACGGAGTCCTTTACATCACTCAGAAGAAGAAGGAGCGCAGGTTCATGAGGTTTGGAGAGCTCTCCAGGTTCTGCGACGGGACCCTACTCTATGTCTATAACGGCATGCAGAGCAGACTTCTGGCGAATCAGGTTCCAAGTCGGAGAATCATTGATGGGAAAGGAAAGCTGCTGGAGGCAATGAGGTTGATCGAGAAGAAGCTTAAGGAGCGGATGATGTACAGAAGGGCTGAGGCTGCAATGCAGATGAGAGCACGGATCATAGGCGAGTGGGAAGAGTACCTGCAGATGTCCAAGTGGGAGCCTGCACTGGAGCTTCCTCCACCATTCTGACTTCTTCTCAAAGGGGGAGATTGTAGAACCCAAGTGTTGAGAAGAGTCAGAATCAACTATCTTTAAAATGCTTTCTAGTTTAGTTTTCTTGTTATGTAAACAATCTTATTTTGCTTAGCCCTTGTTTGAGGTTTGGAACCTCGGGGGCCGTTGTTGACAACTTTTGTAACTTCCTTTTCCCTATAAAAGGAAAAGGATGTTTAGGGTTTTGGGTTGGAATCCATACTTTTACCAAATTGGGCAATTATTCTCCATTGTTGAGTTCATTAAAAGCCTCATTGATTTCATCTCATTTACATAGGATTTCCATCCATTTCTATTTGCATTTCATTGTTTTTAGGGACAACATATTCTCACAAAATGCTTTTGGATGGATATGCACTACAAGAAAAATGGGTTTGAAGGATCGTGAAAGGTATCTAAAAGTGACTTTTAGATAAGAAATTATATTAAAAATGTAAGAAATGTAACTGAATATAAATTTTTCGTACCTAAAACCCTCTTCAAACCCTCCCTAATAAAACCTTTTCCTACCGTTATATAGGAAAGGTTGTTGATAGAAGTAAAAGCTTCTCTAAAATCTTTAGAGAAACTTTTCAAACTTTTAAATACAAAAGAAACCTTCTATGTAGGTCGTATTTTTTGTAGTGATGGGATACAGTTATTTATGGATAGATCCGTCCTTGGTATTAGTTTAATATAGAGGGGTTGAAAATAGATCAAGCCTAATTAACTAATTGGTATTAGTTTAAAATAGAGGAGTTAGAACATAGATCTAGCCTTAAATAGCTGGTGCTAGTTTAAAATAGAGGAGTTGAACATTGATCAAGCAATTGGTATTAGTTGCACCTACTCTTTAATAATGTTATAAAAAAATATAAGTCGTCGTCCACAACGCAAGTGAGGTCTTGATGATTCGTCTTTATTTATTTATATATATATATATATAATCTTGTGTTGTTTTCTTGTGGAAACAAGTGACATCACGCTTGTGAGGTCAGGATGCTTCGTTTTATTTATTTTATCAATAATAAGGGCAACTAAGGTGGTGTTTGTTCCATTAAGAGGCAATCTTTGAAACTTAATGTTAAGAGGTAAATCACGTTTGGCAAAAAAAATGAACTGCCTGTTAATGGTTCCAAAACCCTCTGAATGATTAAGTATTTTGGATGTTTCTTAACCATTCAGATCCCTGATTTTATACTCAACAATTACCAAACCAACATATTTCATTTTGCACCATATCATAAGAGCCTCTTAATCATTCTAACATCTTAATCATCTAACACCAAACCATTCAACAACTGTCAAACAGCTCCTAAGCAACTTGAATTAGATCCAACATTAATTATATCAAGTAGCTATTATCTTAAAGAGCAAAAAATAAAAAGCTTAATTAAGTTTTGTTTATGTTTGATTTTTAAGTTGATTGCCTAAAATAGAAGTTTAACTGAAGTTAGTCGTTGACCCTTCAAAAAACCTAAAGTTAATTAGTTAGTTGTCATTCAATGTACTTTGTGCTAATTATAATAATATAATACTATATTATAATTAGGAATTAAGTTTGGGAATAAATTTAAAACCCTACCAAGTACCAATTCAATGGGTTGATTAGGATGATACCCATAAATTTGGAAATGATTCTCATTTCTTCAAACCAAAGATACTTGATCAGGGTTTTATACAAGCCACCTCAAAACAAACTCCACCTAAAATATTTTATTAGGGTTTATGGGTAGGGACAGATCGTATGACTTTGGTTGAATAAATCATATCGTTCAAGGTAGATTACAGTTTAATTAAGTTAAGGTTTCGTTAAACTTTATGTTTACTCTAAGTTACAATCTTAATTATGTCTCAACAATTATCATTGGATTTCAAACTCATTACATAGATCAATGAGGTTTAATGTTAAAGTAGATCAAGTATAATAACCATCAAATTAAGTCTTATAATGGAGCTAAACATAGTATGTTGGGTTTTGAAGGTACTACTGCTGGTGGAGAATTAATACTGTTGAAGCATTACTACCGCTGAGCTAAATGGAGAAGCAGTATTATTACTACTGCTAGTGTTGAAGACAATGGTGCTGAAGAAGAATCAAGAGTAGTAATGGTTACTACTGCAAGAAGTTATTACTACTGCTAAAACTACTGCTAGTTAGTTACTACTGCTGGTTAGTACTTCTAGTATAGTTAATGTGTCTTATTCCTTATCTTGTAATCTGTATATATAGTAGATAGACCTTTTAGATTCAAATTACGAGTTTTTGTAAGTTTGATAGAAATTCTAGCCTCAAGAAACTTGTTCCTTGCAATAGAGAAGTGTTGCACGTCTGGTGAGTCTTATTCATCAGATTGGGGCTTTAGTTTGTAATCATTCAACTGAAATTCAATATACTGGTGATTTGCAATTCATTGTGATTTTTGTTTTAATTATTAAAGTGTTATTCCGCAAACTTCTTTAACAATTTATCTGAGTGTGTTTAGAATTCTTGTATGAATTTCGATCCTGACATAGTAATTAAAAACTAAGATATAGGTGTAGAAATTGTAAAATTCCGAAAGAGAAAAGGGCACCTCGAGACTAAATGTTTCATCTATAGGATAAAAATAACATGTGCAAAGTTATCATATATCGTTCGTGCCCATCAATCACATAAATGAGAGAATATGAAACTATTGGAGGTCTTGTTACGCAAATTCATCCAAAATTTTGGAATGTCTTGCAATATATCTTCATTTATTTTATTTAGCAATCATACATATGGTTCTCAAGATTTTCTTCACTCTCACAAATTGTACTATATTTCAAGGCATCGATCATATACACATAAAGTTTATGTATATCTTTATATATAGAGAAGGGATAACATTTTATTTCAGGTAACAAAATGAAACCACAAGATAAACATCCAAACAAAGAAACTAATAAACATATTTGTGTCGATTCCATGGAGCAAAAACAACATAACTAAATGACAATGACGCTAAATAAGATAGAAATAGGCACAATGTAAATGGGTGGTCGTTTGTAAAACCAAGCATCAGATTTCACCAATCTAATGCCTTCTTTGTCAAACTTATTCCCCGTCGTATTTCCATCAAACTCAACATTTGCTGACAACAACAAACGATGTCTCTGATGGTACCCGTCCACCTTATGCCGTACATTGGCCATGAAATCAACCTTGAAAAACCCAACCGGCAACTGGGTCCTCTGGACCCCACCATCCGCGATCACATGTGGTAGCCCACGGGTCAACAATGGACCCATGATCCGTTTGCCCTTCCCATTTCCTTGGTAGAAACCATGCATCCCGTATTCACCTAACGAGATGCTTGTGTTTTGATCCTTTGGAAAGAAAGTTATGTTGACGTAAACTGGATCATCATAGTAAACTCCTGTTACTTGATTTCGGTTTTTTATCCTAAGGTTGATGTATATGGTTTTGGTGAGATTTCCGGTGGAATTAAGGGTGGGAACGAAAAGTTGATCTAAGTGGACAGTAGGGAGCACTCGGGTTTTATATATCGCTAACACGAAAATGAAACGAATAATTTCCCATATGTATTCACTTACATCCTTGCATGCGTTCTTGGCCATTTGTTTTTGATGGGGGTCGGAGACAAAAATGGTGGTGAGTAACGCCGGTGAGCACTTGGATTTATACAAACATTGACAAAATAATATATATATATATATATATATATATATATATATATTCTCTACTTGCTGAATTTACTATTCCGATTAAACAAAGACCATTAAGGTCTGAAAACAAAAAGTAAAACTCATATGAGTTGTTTCTCGAACTATACAAAATGTCAACTCTTCAAGCTTGATGACTTTAAAATATAGACAAGCTAATTAACATTGTTTATTATTCCTGCTGCTAGATTCCAAATCCATTAACTGAGATTATTTTAAAGTGAAAATGGGAACATGCCAGAGTGAACGAATCTGGGGGAGGTCTTATACTAAAAGTGTTCTATTTTTACTATATAATGATTAGTAAAATAAAATAAGTTGCAATTATTAACCAAGATTTTCAGAGTTTTTAACCAAAACATTGTATTTTAAAAAACTATTTATGAAATCATTGTAATTTTAAAAATATTTCTAGTAATACTTTTAATTAAATCATTATTATTTTTTATTTTATTTTTTTCAAAATCTTGATTTTAATTTTTCAAAGGTATTTATTACTCTTATTTAACACGGAAGCATTGAGTCCGAAAAAACCGGCCCAAATCGGAACAGTACCGGGACCGACACCCGAACCGGAACAGTACCGGGACCAAAACCCGAACCGGAACTGGTATTACCTATACGGTCCGTTTCTCGAACTTGGATTTGAGTTTTTCCATTCGTATCGGTTATAATGTGTTTGTTAATTTATATTAGAATTTAGAAATTCTTCTATTTTACCATTTTATACATGCACATAAACACAGACACACATATATAGATATATATTATATACAAATTTGCCGCCTTAAGCCACACCTTAAAAAACGCCACGGCCTCGCCTTTACTCGTAAGGCTTGAGGCGTGCCCTCGCCGCCACGCCACGCCTCGCGCCATTTAGAACCTTGATATTAATCAGTACTTAAATATTTTTATTAATACAATTTGAAAATAGGCACATCAGTTAATATGAAATATTATATTAATAGTTTTAGAATACATATATATATATATATATATATTCATTTACCCTAATAGAATATTTCAAAATTTAAATTTATTAAATTTTAAATTGGTCCAGCAAAGTTTTATATCTTTCATCGACTTATAGTTGTAGAATAATTCAAAATTTAACTATCTATTTATTCTTATAATGCAATCATGTTAAATAAGATCGCCCACTGCCCCACTCTAATACGAATGTTGCCATCATTTTCTATATTGAAATCGTTGTATATAGACATGAGAATAATAAATGGCTTTGGAAAATATTAAGATTTTGAAAATAAAAATAAAAATAAAAATAATAATGGTTTAATTAAAAATACAAGTATTTGGGAAATATTTTTTATAGTACAATAGTTTTTAAAACACAATGGTTTGGTTTAAAACTCAGATTTTTGGGGCTCGTTTGATTGTAGATGATTTTTCAGTTGTTGGGCTAGTGGTAAGATTGTCCCTTGGCTTCCTTGAGGTCAAGGGTTCGATTCTTGCACTACCTCCACCTCGCAAATGCCTATGGGGCTCGCAGTTTTGGACTATTTGGAAGATACGGTCCTGGGTTTAATTCCAACCGGCTGCGGGAGACCGGGACAGAGGGTTGCCAGGGACGCGCTCATGGAGGTAGAGTGACGTCGGTCTAATGGGACCCGAGGTTAGAATGTCTCCGCCAGAACACACTTTTTGAAAGAACATAATTTAAGAAAAATAAAAATTTAGAAAACACGTTTGTTTCATTATCAATTTTCCAAAATTTCCAAAAAAATGATGGTCCCCTTTTTTTTATGCTTTTATGCAATGTTATTACTTAAAGATGAGGAGGACCTTTCGTCCTAGCTACTAGTTAATTTGCCAAGTTTATCTTTTAATTGCTTAAACATGAAAATACCATTCTAAATTAGAAGGTAATTATTGTTCTATAAAACAAATAGAAATGTTACAGATCAATGCAATGATCTTCAACTGTTTGGTTTTTTTATGACATAGTTCATTTATTATCTTTGCCTATTTAAGTTGTATTCTTGTTCTTCAGTTTTGAGAGAATTTAGGATCAAGAGTTGTAGTATAGTCCTAAGATATTTCTGGATGATTGTTTTCTGTTGTTTTGTTGGTTGAACTCGTACTACATTTGTATGTGTAAAACATATTACTATTCTGAAAAAAAGTCTCGCCACAACCATCATGGTGCAAGCGTTATGTCTTATATCATGTGAAGCTCATAGTACGTCATGGCCTACTGTGCAATGTTCACAATACACTATTTGATTTTTCTTTGGGTTTTTAAGGTCTTCTTTGCAAGTTTATAGCTTTTAATTTAATTTAACTTCTTTATTACTGTTTTTGGAAAACGGCAATATAATAAAGCACACCCGCAACTAGCAAGAAGCTATATAGACGAGGAAAACGAACTACAAATCCGGACGCTTACAACACTAGTCATACCAGTTGAGCACCCTACCTTTCGAACTCCTACTACGAATCCAATCGTAAACAACCGACTGCAGGCCATTCAAGGCTATGTTTGGCAAGCGTAGCTTATAAGCTAGTTGGTAGCTGATAAGCTAGCGAATAGCTGATAAGCTAGCTGTTGATTGATAAGGTTGCTAGTAGCTGATAAGCTAACTGTTGAACAAATTATGTTTGGCAAAAACTAGCTTATGAGTATGTAAAATGACCAAAAAGGGTATATTTGAATTTAATAATTAATATTAATAAGGGTATAATTGGAAAAAGCTACAATAAGCTCCTCATAAGCTACTCAAAGTAGCGTTTCAAAAAGCTCTTATAAGTTAGCTGATAAGCTAGCTTCCTGGTACATGTTTGGATGGACTAGCTTATAAGCTAGCGTATCAGCTAGCTTATAAGCTAACTTATGCTTGCCAAACAAAGCCCAAGTCTCTTGGATAGGCTTTCCACCAACTTGTTAATTTGTTACTATTGATTCATTGAGTAAAGTACAAAACATGCATATGTTGTTATATATAACATTACATATGAGTTATAAATTTGATTTCATAAGTCACCCCTTGAAAACGCCATGACTTCGTGCGGGCTTCTAAAGCTTGACCAGGCTTAGTCTCGACACCACGCCAAGTCTTCTACTATTTAAAACCTTGTAAACCAATATATATATATATATATATGATACTGTTGGTCCCAAGTAGGTGACCTTCAAGTAAGGATAGTGTTAGGGATTATAGAAGGGGGGGGGGTTGAATATAATCACACAGTTTTCTCACTTTTAAATTCTTGTTTTATAAACAATATGAATTTACAGATTGTTGCGGAAATAGAAAAGACAATTAGTCTAAACTAAACAATCTAAGTTCTTTCACTATGCACTAAGTGAGAAGAGAATAAAGAAAGAAGATAGAGGAGATAAGAGAGAAAGGACTTAAGTAGAATTAGGATGAAGAAGAAGTATGGAGAACATCTCTTCACGTCCTATTTATACTCCATGCATTAAATGCATGCAGACCTACTATTGTGACGTGTCACAATGTGAGTGGTCTGTTGTACTATTTACTATAAACAAATACTCTTTGCATGGTGTGCAAAAGAGGATGTTTGTAAACAGTTGCCTTATGGGCTGATAAGTACGGAGGGAACAGTAAAGTAACTGCCCTTATGTACTATTGTGTCAGAAAAGGCGAGTTATCCTTTTGTGCATTAGACTAAGACATTGTTCTAATCCTTCAGGATCAGGATACTGATCAGTGACTAGAATCCTGAAACTAGGGAAGTTCAGGGTCACGTGTATCCTGATGAATCTTCAGGATGTCATACGATAGTGAACAGACTGCTATCACTGAGTTCCGTCTTCAGATCACGAGCATGCTGTTCCTGTCATCAGCTATTTCTTCGACGTCGCTGATGGTTCTTTGTGTATGATCTTAATGTCTTCAGGAGGAGGTCTTCACTTCAGTGGATAGGATCAGTAGACTGCAGAACAGACTCGTTAGTCTCTTGATCCTGATCCTGATCTATAAGTTAAGTTACAGCATAAGTAACATGGA
Source organism: Centaurea solstitialis (assembly GCA_030169165.1). NCBI lineage: Eukaryota > Viridiplantae > Streptophyta > Magnoliopsida > Asterales > Asteraceae > Centaurea > Centaurea solstitialis. Next base: position 29,979,662 of record CM058046.1, read on the forward strand.
ATAACACTGAACAGACTCAGTGATAATTCCTCAAGCTATAACAGAAGTAAAAACCTATTCACTAAGTAAAGATTCAGGATCATTATCATTTCATCAGGTCTTAGGAGAGCTGGATCAACAATCTCCCCCTAAATGATAATGATAAGACAACAGAGTAATTGTCTTAATCTAGAAAAGTTAGAAATAAATCTAAGTCTAGAACTAAACAGTAGGAAATAGAACTCATAAAGGTACATGTCCCATTTACTGTTTTGAGGGATCTTTTTCAGTACTATGATGGAAT